>JAUIMM010000099.1:9327500-9785000 GCA_031769625.1 Taudactylus pleione
TTGGCAGAGTCGTGTGTTCTCATCTGATCTTTCGATGTTCCATTTTTAATTGCTTATACTGTCATTGCAATCAGTGTATAACTGCACCTTTGATTTTATTTTTATTTTTTCAATTTACTGATGCTGGAAATGGCAAATTTTAAAAACACACACATACACTTTTGTATGTACAATTATATAATATCCATATATAGATTCATAGATGTATAAGTATATAATATCCATATATATATATATATATATATATATATATATATATTTAATGTTAAATTAAAATGAACATATAGACAGATAGAATGAGATAGATAAATTGTAATAAAAAAAAAAATCTGACTAATGGAATATCTTAACATATAAAAACACAACACGTTTTTTTTTTCAAAATATAATTTTTTCTTAAAGGGCCCTTTGGTTCCGGCTGATGGCCTCCAAAATGTTTTGCACAGCTGTGGCTATGATTGTGAGCTCCCTCCGAGGCAGATTCCGCCATGTCTCCTCTTGTTCAACTGAAATATAAATAAAACAAAAAAATTAGTGTTTGATGTATTTGTTAGACAATCATAACAGTTTAAATCATCACCCACCCACCATAGCCATGAATATTTTGTGTGTATCCCTTCGCCGGCTAATAGTGCACAGTGTAGCACATTGGCTACTGTGGTTAGTGCTACTTTCACATGGCATTAGTTACAGGTTCCTACATTTGTTATAGATTGCATTATGGCATCTGGGACATTTGGCTTCAACGCTTCCACCATACAAACATATGTGTGATTTGGCTGACAGCACCAATGGAGGGATCAGAGCAGGTATTATAGGTGATATAGTGTAAAGTATATGTACCTTCAGCACCATGTTGTTCCTCTACTGGGCCCGGCACGTCTTGGGCTGAAGCTGAATTTGAGCTCCCAGAAGAGTGTTGGGGTGAGACGGCTTCAGGGGTGGTTGGGGAGGAAGGTTGGAGTGAGGCGGCTTCAGGGGTGGTTGGAGCACAATCTCTCTGGGTGGGAAATAACAGGTGACCGGAGCCAGAATAAGTGTAGATGAAGGGGGGTCCACAATCAAGGTGTTTTGTCCCGTGGGATACCGGGACTTTCTCAAGATTGTTTAATTTAAACTGTCTCTGTGTTGTGTCATTTATATCACTCTCATATCACTCTTGCTGTAATCCTTGCTGTAATCCTGAATCTCCATTTCCACCAGAAACATCCCCCAATGATCGGTCTCTCCTCATCTATACATCGCCAGCCAGTCGGGACTGACAAATAATAAATGAAAGATCAGGGAGCTGATATTGAACACGTCCTTCAGTCCCCACATTCTCGCTGCTCCGAAACCTTCCTTCTGGAATTGAAGATAAAGGAAATGAATGTTAAAATATAAAAAATGTTAAACTACTATGTAAGCAAGTGTGATTTGCTATAAATATATATTTACTAACATGAACTATGTGTCTCTCTATGTAACACGGGAATCAGTATGTATTATGCTCAAATCCCGATGCTGGGAGCCCAGCAGGGGTGAAGACCCCGACAGCGGATTTAGGTAAGAAATGCTGACCCTACCCCCCTCCCTAACCCTCCCTCAGGGGTACCTAACCCTAACCTCCCCCCCTCGTGCATAACCTTAACCACCCGCTAGGTGCCTAAACCTAAGGGGGGGTTCCTAACCCTAACCTCCCCCCGGGGGTGTATAACCCTAACGCCCCCTTTCCCTAGCCTATCCCTAACCCTCCCGGGGGGTGCCTAATCCTAAATCCCCCCCAAGAGCCCTGAAACCTAATCCTTCCCCCTCGCGACTGTCCGCGCCCGGTTTACCTACGTTCGGGTTGCCGGGCGTCAGGCTCCCGGTGTAGGTCTAATGACAGGCGTCGGGATTTGACGCGTCATTAGTACCCTGCCACGATTTGACAGTCGGGAAGCAGATGGTCGGCATTTCGACCGTCCGCTCTCTGACTGCATCCCATAACACGGAGCACCAGCGCAATATAACAGTGGGATAGGATACGACACACGATAATAATCTGTCTATACTACACTTAGGTCTGCTGCTTTATTACTCACTATTGTGCTTTGCAGCTGTGTTGGGCTCTGGCCCATTAAGGAGCAGCAGACACAACATATTAGGACATGAAGCTCTTATATAATAGCCTGCATGGGATGGTAAATAAGGGCGGAGGTGCTGTTTTGGATCAGACTTTATGCTCTATTTATGGTCAGCTGGACGGCCTTTAAAGCTGTGATGGGCAACTTGCTACAGGTCAGCAGGCACATGTGCGGCCCCACGTGTAAAACTTACCAGCTGTAACCAGTTTCTTTCTACAGATGTGTCCTCAATACGCCATGCAGCACGATATGCCTGGCGTGAGAGAGCCGTCAGGTCCTGTGCAGCTCTGCTAGTGCCGGGAGTCTTTCTGTGCTGAGAATGCATCTAAGTCGCTATGTAATGTGACTAGGAAGCACCAGGAGACCATTCTGAGTAATAGGATATGTAACACTTGTCTATGTGTTTGCAACTGAGAATGTACATGGCGCTTGGCGTGGAAAAAAGCTGCGGCCGCTGCATCGTAGCAATTCACATGCTGATTGAGAGACTCAGTCGCACACAGATATACAAGTATCACATATCAGATTATACAGCACTGTCTTCTGTAGTGTCCTAATGGCAGCACATTGTGATGCATTTTTTGACCCAAAAAGATGCAAAAAAGACGCCCAGCGCTGGCAGGGACTCACAGGACCGGTCACACCATGAGGGGCTCAGAAGGCTTTATGTGAGAGGGAATTTCGTATGGAAGAGTGCCGATGATTGTGGTTGCCCACGGGAGGAGTGTCAAGGGGAGGAGGAGACCATGGACCACTTTTTCTGGGAGTGTCCCTTTAACATAAAAGTTTGTAAAAAGGTTTCAAGAGCTCTGCGTATCCCGTGCCTTTCAGGGCTGAGTTACCCTGAATGGGCTTATGGGGCATTCAAGAGGTATGGAAGGTTTGATTTGTGCACTATTTTTTTAGTTAGCTAAGCAGTTCGGTTTTGCACGTGGAGCGCACGGTGCCAGATTACAATTCGGGGTAAAGTCCTTCCCTATGAGACGGTGGTGGTTGAGATTCTACACGAGGTGAGATGGATGATGGAAATTGACAAGAAAAGGATGGACGCCATCAGTTGGTCCCGGTTGTGGCGCCATCTGAGGCCCCCATGATTGGGTAGCGAAAATCTTATTTTTTGTCAATTCTTAAAGGCTTAAAGGGGCTCACAGGACCAGTCACACCATGAGGGGCTCACAGGACCAGTGGCACCATGAGGGGCTCACAGGACCAGTCGCACCATGAGGGGCTCACAGGACCAGTCGCGCCATGAGGGGCTCACAGGACCAGTCGCGCCATGAGGGGTTCACAGGACCAGTCGCACCATGAGGGGCTCACAGGACCAGTCGCACCATGACGGGCTCACAGGACCAGTCGCACCATGAGGGGCTCACAGGACCAGTCACACCATGAGGGGCTCAAAGGACCAGTCACACCATGAGGGACTCACAGGACCAGTCACACCATGAGGGGCTCACAGGACCAGTCACACCATGAGGGGCTCACAGGACCAGTCGCACCATGAGGGGCTCACAGGACCAGTCGCACCATGAGGGGCTCACAGTACCAGTCGCACCATGAGGGGCTGTTTGAGGTGACTGCATCTGTATATAATAATGCATTGTGCTATTGAGTATATTCCTATGGGCTCTATTTACTACAATCCGCATTTGTAATGCAGATTGTAGTGTGATATTACTGACTGAATTCGCATTGCGAATTCAGGCAATATCACATGGATTTACTACAAATCCCTTGCAGGGACAGAGCTTGCGATAAAACTCTGTCCCTGTGAATCCCCTCCGCAGCGTTATCACGGTATTATCGCAAAAAATACCGTGACATGTGCCCCGCGCATGTGCCGACTGGCCGCCGCTGCTACCCCCCCATTACCAAGCCCCGCCCTCATCGCTAATCCCCGCCCCCGGCAATTGCAGACCCCTGTGACCCCCCCTCTCCCTTAATCTGTTTAGACCACACAGCTGATCACTGCGGCTGGCTCCGGGCTTTGCTCTGCACATTAGAGCGGAGCAGCAGTCCGGTAACTGGGGGAGACCCTGTATAACACCACCTCCAGGTGGCATTATTATTACAGGGCTTTCCCCGGTATTGTTTCACATTTTATTTTTAGTAACTTTGGCCAGATCACATTTCCCATTACAATTATGGGAAATGTGATTTGATATCTAAAAATAAGTGATAATTAGGGCTTGGAGTAGAATTTTACGAATTCTACTCCAATTGCCCTGTAGTAACTTTAGGTGAAACTAAAATAACTTTATTTTAGTAAAAAAATAAACTAAAATAACTTAAATAACTTAAATAAACTAAAATAACTTTATTTTAGTAAAAATAATGTTAATAAATATAGCCCTATTTCTCTTACCTCCGATCTCCTCATCAGGGTCAGTACTTTTTGCAAGTGGCTCGCTTTCATCTGCCAAGTGGATAAATAAAGCAGGATCCATGAGTGGCTCAGTAACACTTACATACGGAATGTAATACTAGTTTATTATTTTTCTTGCAGTAACATAATATATTGTTGTGAGCTCTAATAACATGTTACACAGAACAATACATTGTGCCTCATATCACATTTATGGACAATTTACCTACAACCGGCTTCACACTTACCAAATGTTTTATCTATTAATGATATGCTGGGCCTGATTCTGTGTCACACCCAAATATTCCCAAACAACCCGTATAACCCACAGTGTGTTACGCAGAGTGGCAGTGCCAGCATAGACGTATAGTGTATAACATGTATTGGGCATTCTTGGCAGGGATGTAACTAGGGTGTGTGCAAGAGGTGCCGCCAAACAAAGCACCGGGCTCTGTGGGTGGCAAAGTTGCTGCCCCATGGTTCCTGCATCTGCCTGGACATCATGCGCTAAAGGGGCATGGCTGACACATTGTGCCAACGAGCCCTGTTACTGTGCTGGTTCTTCAGTAGAACTGGGAGGTGGCTATACAGATGCACAGAGATTGCATTGTGAATACGCCCGTACAGAGGAGCCACTCACAAAGTGAGTGACAGGTAGTCAGGGTCTGGGGAAGGTAATGGGGGAGGGGTGGTTAGAAAGATGCAGGCGTGGCAGACCATATAAATGCCATTTTATAGGCATGCATAAATGAGCTATTGCAGTCTTCTTCTCAGCATTATAGCGTCTCAGGGGAGCTGCAGTGTTTGTGGCTGGTCAATGGTGCCAGATTATACACTATACCTGGATGGGGGGAGGTAGATAAGAATAAACCCCCCTCCTTCAATGTGTGCCTGAGACAGGGTTACTGTATAACAGGTACCAGCAGAGGCACTTTGGGAATATAATATCCCTGTCCCTGCACAGAGGTATAAATCATGGTATTATAGGCATCTGAGCGATGACAGGGGGTAACACAGTAAGCTGTGCGTCTTTATGGCCAGATACACTAGTGTATGTGAGTTACCAGGTAACCAGACCACACAGCAGGAGAATTACACTACATCAACTACAAAGCATGAGACTATCAGCAGCTAATTAGCAGAGGCTTCTCCACGCACCAGAAGGTAGGTGGGCACCGTACACTGAGCAGGCCATATAGGTTAACCAGGGACAATGTGGCTTTTTTTTGGAACCCTAGAGTGTGTGGTACATGAGGTCTGGTGGAGGTATTCATTTTGTGGGCTGGGCTAATATTCATTACAGCATAGCCTATCAAGTCACAGGGAACAAGCAGCTCATTATTTAACGTTTATATCTCCATGGACAATGAAAGTCATCAACAATTTGGTAGAGATCCCGTCTGCTGACAAAGTACCATAAAACCAGTGTTTGACTTACAACAGCTCTAACTAAAATCTTGTACCCGATACACCCAGGGATGGACTGAGCTGTACATCGGACCACTAAGGCCTTGGACTCAATGATGGAACCTTCTGGTCATTTTAATATTCAGTTTCAATAAAGAGCAACTCATCAGATCTTTCTGAAACCTCCAAGTATGAGGATCATTGCTCCCTACAGTGTGACAGAAATACTGGTGGCCAGTACACACAAGCTTCAGTGTAAGATGCACAAGAGACTAAAATTTACCTTCAGAATTGCAGCTTCCCTGTGGAGATCCTCGTTCTCCGCCTGCAGCCTCAGCAGATCTTTCTAAAAAGAAAATGTTAGGTGAAGAGTGGTTACGTTACTGAGCAGAACAACACGAAACACTTGGTCAAGGAAACATTTCTACAGTTAGACGCTCGGTGCCACAATACAGCAACGCAGTTCAGCCAATGACACCAGGGGCTCTATTTATTAACATTATTTTTACTAAAATAAAGTGAAAAAGGGTGTTTTCACATCCTTTTCACATTATTTTAGTATCACCTACAGTTACTATAGGGCAATTGGAGTAGAATTCATAAAATTCTACTCCAACCCCTCAAGGGGGGTCCGCGATCGCGGGGGTGGGGCTTAACACCGGGGGCGGGGCTTAGCGCCGGGGGGTAGCAGCGCCGACTGGTCGGCGCATGCACGGGCACTTAATCACGGTATTTTTTGCGAAAATACCGTGATAAGGCTCCGAAGGGGATTCGCTGGGACAGAGCTTTATCGCAAGCTCTGTCCCTGCAAGGGATTTGTAGTAAATCCCTGTGATATTGCCTGAATTCACAATGCGAATTCAGTCGTTAATATCACACTACAATCTGCATTCAATATGCGGATTGTAGTAAATAGAGCCCCAGATGTCTCTTCTCACACAAGAGAATCCCCACATGAATGACAGGTTCTAATAGAAATATATATATATGTATATATATATATATATATATATATAATACACACATCACTAGTTCCACCAGTCCAATAAGGTAATACAACCACCTAACTGGACATTTTCTGCAATGTCTGACATAGTCCTGTAATTACCGTGCTCTGACATCATAGTGTTTGTATGACAGAGGCCTGGCAGGGGCAGCGACAGCATGGCCAGAATGGGCCAGAAAGTGGGTGATATTCTGTGTAACTCCTGAGCACGTCATTATTCTACCTAAGCAGGTGGGAATGTTAATTTTCACCAGCTTTGTAGAAATGAAGTGATAATGAATAGCCCCATAGTCACACACACATGTACAAATGTCCCAGTCCCCAGTGGTCTGTGTGTGCCAGTAATGCAGCTTTCTCACTACCATTTGTTTTATTTATGTGACTAAGATGAACAATGTGACAGAAAAAGATGCTCCGCGTTTCCGAGTCGCCCTGGACCTGGATCGCCGAGAGGAGCTATTTGGTGTGACTGAAGCAACGGTATAAAAGGACACAGCTGTAATTAATAATGGTGATAATAAGAAATGAAAGTAATCAAAATGACATCTAATAAGAAATCAATTTACCTGAATCAGTAAGATTGTCCTTTGATTCGCTAACATGGTCAGCAGACCTGATATGATGCAGAATAGAAGGCCTAAACATAAGAGACATAAGAAGATGTGTAAGTGTACAGAGAGTAAGTGATGGGCATTGGGGAGTGTGAGTGGGATGTAGTTATGAGACCGGAGGCCGCGATGCCGCCGGTCTCAATAACGGCAAGGAAATCCCGACAAGGTACTTAAGATAGGCATCTAAATATCGACGCCTATCTTAATCCCGATGCCGGAATGCCGAAGGGCAGCAGCCCGAATTAGGTAAGACCGTGGTGCCCTTAGCGTTAGCCGCGGGGGGAGGGTTAGGTTTAGGGAGTGTAGTGGGGTTAGGGTTAGTATTTAGTCGCCGGGACGTCATATCCATTCCGTGTGAGTGATATAAGGGCTGTGTATTGGGGGCAGTGAGTATGTACACACACAAGGACTTACCACAGACTACTGCCACTATGAACAGGAGAGCCATATTCCTAAAAGACAGAGTGGGAATTATCAATATATAAATTTACCGGCACATTCATTGCTTATCTCGTGTGACAATAACAATAATATACGTCATATGAAGCGACAAGTAAACCTGAGTGCCTCTATGCCTCCATTACTGAGCTACAGCTACTGCCTGACCTGTACACGCCTCCCTCTGCTCCATCATGTCATGCTGTGATCTCTCTCTCTCATTACAGGATTGTATATTCATTTGTATATAGTATTAAATGCAGACAGGGGGTCTATGATATTTGGGATAAACACTCACCTCCTTATAGTCCATAGTACTCCAGACCCTGCACCTGAGAGGAGGGAAAAGCACACATTGTAAGCTACATCACACTCAGTGACTATAGTACAGTATATATATATATATATATATATATATATTAGGGGTGTGCACCGGCCACTTTTCGTGTTTTGTGTTTTGGTTTTGGATCTGGATCTTTCTTCGTGTTTTGGATCTGGATTGGTTTTGCCAAAACCACCCTTCCGTGTTTTGGGTTCTGGGTTTTGTGTTTTGGATCTGTATTTTTTTGAAAAAAAGCATAAAAACAGCTAAAATCACAGAATTTGTAGGTTTTTCTGCTCCTATGCTATTATTAACCTCAATAACCTTAATTTCCACTCATTTCCAGTCTATTCTGAACACCTCACACCTCACAATAGTGTTTTTATGTCCAAAAGGTTGCACCGAGGTAGCTGGATGACTATGCTAAGCGACACGAGTGGGCGGCACAAACACGTGACCCATCTAGGAGTGACACTGCAGTGGCAGGCAGGATGGCAGTTAGAAAAACTAGGCCCCAAACTGTACATAATGCAAAGAAAAAAAGAGGTGCAAGATGGAATTGTCCTTGGGCCCTCCCACCCACCCTTATGTTGTATAAACAGGACATGCACACTTTAACAAATCAATCATTTCAGCGCCAGGGTCTGCCACACAACTGTGGCTGAAATGATTGGTTCGTTTGGGCCCCCACAAAACAAGCTGGCAATTAATGTGTCCCTGCACAAACTGGCTCTACGGAGGCAAGATGTCATCCTCATCCTCCTCATCCACCGATTCCTCACCCTCTTCAGTGTGTACATCCTCATCCTCACAAAGTATTAACTCGTCCCCACTTGAATCCACCACCACAGGTCCCTCTGTACCTTCTGGAGGCTGGTCTCCCTGGAAGAGCTGATAATTCATTTTGATGAACATCATCTTCTCCACATTCTGTGGAAGCAACCTCCTACGCCTTTCGCTGACAAGGTTCCCGGCTGCACTAAACACTCTTTCGGAGTACACACTGGAGGGGGGGCAACTCAGGTAAAATAGAGCCAGTTTGTACAGGGGCCTCCAAATTGCCTCTTTTTCCTGCCAGTACAGGTATGGACTGTCTGACATGCCTACTTGGATGCTGTCACCGATGTAATCCTCCACCATTCTGTCAATGGTGACAGTATCATATGCAGTGACAGTAGACATGTCAGAAATTGTTGCCAGGTCCTTCAGTCCGGACCAGATGTCCAAACTTGGTCCTGCCTGCCCTGCATCACCGCCAGCGGGTTGCTTAGGATACCTAAGTTTTTTCCTGGCAGCCCCAGTTGCGGGAGAAAATGAAGAAGGAGCCGTTGACGTGTCACGTTCCGCTTCAGCTGACAGTGTGTTCACCAGCAGGTCTTTGCACCTCTGCAGGCTTGTGTCGGCCGGAAAGAGAGACACCACATAGGCTTTAAACCTAGGATCGAGCACGGTGGCCAAAATGTAGTGGTCTGATTTCAACAGATTGACCACCCTGGAATCCTGGCAAAGCAAATGAAGGGCTTCATCCACAAGTCCCACATGCCGAGCGGAATCGCTCCGTCTTAGCTCCTCCTTCACTTTCTCCAGCTGCTTCTGCAAAAGCCTGATGAGGGGAATGACCTGACTCAAGCTGGCAGTGTCTGAACTGACTTCACGTGTGGCAAGTTCGAAGGGCTGAAGAACCTTGCACAACACGGAAATCATTCTCCACTGCGCTTGAGTCAGGTGCATACCCCCTCCTTTGCCTATGTCATAGGTGGATGTATAGGCTTGTATGGCCTTTTGCTGCTCCTCCATCCTCTGAAGCATATAGAGGGTTGAGTTCCACCGCGTCACAACCTCTTGCTTCAGGTGATGGCGGGGCAGGTTCAAGAGTGTTTGCTGGCGCTCCAGTCTTCGGCACGCAGTCGCTGAATGGCGAAAGTGGCCAGAAATTTTTCGGGCCACCCAAAGCGTCTCCTGCACGCCCCTGTCGCTTTTCAGAAAATTCTGCACCACCAAGTTTATTGTGTGAGCAAAACATGGGACGTGCTGGAATTTGCCCAGATGTAATGCCCGCACAATATTGGTGGCGTTGTCAGATATCACAAATCCCCAGGAGAGTCTAAGTGGGGTAAGCCACTGGGCGATGATTTCCCTCAGTTTCTCTAAGAGGTTGTCGGCGGTGTGCCTCTTACTGAAACCGGTGATACACAGCGTAGCCTGCCTTGTAACGAGCTGGCGTTTCTGAGATGCTGCTACTGGTGACGCTGCTGCTGTTGCTGCGTAAGGTGATACATCTACCCAGTGGGCTGTCACAGTCATATAGTCCTTAGTCTGCCCTGTTCCACTTGTCCACATGTCCGTGGTTAAGTGGACATTGTGTACAACGGCATTTTTCAGGACACTGAGGACACTTTTTCTGACGTTTCTGTACAGTCTCGGTATCGCCTGCCTAGTGAAGTGGAATCTAGACGGGATTTGGAACCGGGGACACACTACCTCCATCAATTGTCTAAATCCCACTGCACTAATGGCGGATACCGGACGCACGTCTAACACCAACATAGCAGTCAAGGCCTCAGTTATACGTTTTGCTTCAGGATGACTGCTGTCGTACTTCATCCTCCTCGCTAAGGACTGTTGGAGGGTCAATTGTTTAGTAAAAGTAGTGGTGTTCCTACTTCCTCTCTGGGATGATGAACGACTCCCAGCAGCAGCAGCAACAGCAGCAGCGGCAGCAGTAGGCGTAGCAATGCAGGATCCTCCGGAGGAATCCCGGATAGGAGAGTCAGTCATGCCAGTGATATGGCCTGCAGGACTACTTCCGATCCTGACTAAGGAGGAAATTGACGAGGAGGGAGTTGACGGTGTGGTTTGCAGGCGCTTGGATACAACAGGACAACGGGATTTAGGTGTCCCTGGACTGCTTACGGTCTGAGCCAAAGTTTCTGAACTTGACAGTAACTTTTTATGAACGCGCTGCAGGTGCCGTATAAGGGAGGATGTTCCTAGGTGGTTGACGTCCCTACCCCTACTTATTTCACCTTTACATATGGTACATATGGCAAGACAGTTGTTGTCCGGATTTGGATAGAAATATTGCCAGACCAAAGAGGTGGAATGTTTGGTCTTCTGCCCAGGCATGACCGTGATGGGCTTTTTCATCCCACGGACAACAACTGTCTCCCCCGGAGCCTGATTTAAACAAACCACATCACCATCAGAATCCTCCTCGCCAACTTCCTCCTCAGCGCCAGCTACACCAGTATCCTCATCCTGTTGTACTTCAACAGTGACATCTTCAATTTGCATATCAGCAAGTGGACTGTGGGTGCTCCTTTCAGCACTTGCAGGGGGCGTGCAAATGGTGGAAAGAGCCACCTCTTCCCGTCCAGTGCTGGGAAGGTCAGGCATCGCAACCACCACCACACTTGGACTCTCTTTGGGGATTTGTGATATCTTCTTAGAAAGCACAGTTCTTCGCTGTGCTTTTGCCAGCTTAACTCTTTTGATTTTTTTAGTGGGAGGAGTGCTTCCATCGTCATGTGAAGCTGAACCACTAGTCATGAACATACTAGGGATCGACCTTAGCCGTTCCTTGCCACTCCGTGTCGTAAATGGCATATTGGCAAGTTTACGTTTCTCTTCAGCTGATTTAAATGTCTTTTTCAAGGTCATTTTCCTGAACTTTGCCATTTGGGATTGTATGTGCCCTCTACTATGACATTGGGCATCGGCCTTGGCAGACGACGTTGATGGCATGTTATCGTCTATGTCATGACTAGTGGCAGCAGCTTCAGCACTAGGAGGAAGTGGTTCTTGATCTTTCTCTATTTTATTTTTATCGGAGAAAGTTTGGTCCTCCATTTATGTTATATCGATTTGATATATACGTGCGGCTAAACACAGAAAATAAATTTTTTTTTGGTTCGGACTGGAGTGTACTTTGTGGGTTACAGCACCCTTTAACGGTCAAGCCAGCCGGCCCTTTACTTATGACACAGGCGCACTCTTGGCACTACTTTGTTGATGCACGTGCGGCTACTGCGCACACAATTCACAAACACAGAAAATAATTTTTTTTTGGTTTGGACTGGAGTGTACTTTGGGGGTTACAGCACCCTTTAACGGTCAAGCCAGCCGGCCCTTTACTTATGACACAGGCGCACGCTTGGCACTACTTTGTTGATGCACGTGCGGCTACTGCGCACACAATTCACAAACACAGAAAATAATTTTTTTTTGGTTTGGACTGGAGTGTACTTTCGGGGGTTACAGCACCCTTTAACGGTCAAGCCAGCCGGCCCTTTACTTATGACACAGGCGCACGCTTGGCACTACTTTGTTGATGCACGTGCGGCTACTGCGCACACAATTCACAAACACAGAAAATAATTTTTTTTTAGGTTTGGACTGGAGTGTACTTTCGGGGGTTACAGCACCCTTAACGGTCAAGCCAGCCGGCCCTTTACTTATGACACAGGCGCACGCTTGGCACTACTTTGTTGATGCACGTGCGGCTACTGCGCACACAATTCACAAACACAGAAAATAATTTTTTTTTTGGTTTGGACTGGAGTGTACTTTCGGGGGTTACAGCACCCTTAACGGTCAAGCCAGCCGGCCCTTTACTTATGACACAGGCGCACGCTTGGCACTACTTTGTTGATGCACGTGCGGCTACTGCGCACACAATTCACAAACACAGAAAATAATTTTTTTTTTGGTTTGGACTGGAGTGTACTTTCGGGAGTTACAGCACCCTTAACGGTCAAGCCAGCCGGCCCTTTACTTATGACACAGGCGCACGCTTGGCACTACTTTGTTGATGCACGTGCGGCTACTGCGCACACAATTCACAAACACAGAAAATAATTTTTTTTTGGTTTGGACTGGAGTGTACTTTCAGGGGTTACAGCACCCTTTAACGGTCAAGCCAGCCGGCCCTTTACTTATGACACAGGCGCACGCTTGGCACTACTTTGTTGATGCACGTGCGGCTACTGCGCACACAATTCACAAACACAGAAAATAATTTTTTTTTGGTTTGGACTGGAGTGTACTTTCGGGGGTTACAGCACCCTTTAACGGTCAAGCCAGCCGGCCCTTTACTTATGACACAGGCGCACTCTTGGCACTACTTTGTTGATGCACGTGCGGCTACTGCGCACACAATTCACAAACACAGAAAATAATTTTTTTTTAGGTTTGGACTGGAGTGTACTTTCGGGGGTTACAGCACCCTTAACGGTCAAGCCAGCCGGCCCTTTACTTATGACACAGGCGCACGCTTGGCACTACTTTGTTGATGCACGTGCGGCTACTGCGCACACAATTCACAACCACAGAAAATAATTTTTTTTTGGTTTGGACTGGAGTGTACTTTCGGGGGTTACAGCACCCTTTAACGGTCAAGCCAGCCGGCCCTTTACTTATGACACAGGCGCACGCTTGGCACTACTTTGTTGATGCACGTGCGGCTACTGCGCACACAATTCACAAACACAGAAAATAATTTTTTTTTAGGTTTGGACTGGAGTGTACTTTCGGGGGTTACAGCACCCTTAACGGTCAAGCCAGCCGGCCCTTTACTTATGACACAGGCGCACGCTTGGCACTACTTTGTTGATGCACGTGCGGCTACTGCGCACACAATTCACAAACACAGAAAATAATTTTTTTTTTGGTTTGGACTGGAGTGTACTTTCGGGGGTTACAGCACCCTTAACGGTCAAGCCAGCCGGCCCTTTACTTATGACACAGGCGCACGCTTGGCACTACTTTGTTGATGCACGTGCGGCTACTGCGCACACAATTCACAAACACAGAAAATAATTTTTTTTTTGGTTTGGACTGGAGTGTACTTTCGGGGGTTACAGCACCCTTAACGGTCAAGCCAGCCGGCCCTTTACTTATGACACAGGCGAACGCTTGACACTACTTTGTTGATGCACGTGCGGCTACTGCGCACACAATTCACAAACACAGAAAATAATTTTTTTTTGGTTTGGACTGGAGTGTACTTTCAGGGGTTACAGCACCCTTTAACGGTCAAGCCAGCCGGCCCTTTACTTATGACACAGGCGCACGCTTGGCACTACTTTGTTGATGCACGTGCGGCTACTGCGCACACAATTCACAAACACAGAAAATAATTTTTTTTTGGTTTGGACTGGAGTGTACTTTCGGGGGTTACAGCACCCTTTAACGGTCAAGCCAGCCGGCCCTTTACTTATGACACAGGGGCACTCTTGGCACTACTTTGTTGATGCACGTGCGGCTACTGCGCACACAATTCACAAACACAGAAAATAATTTTTTTTTAGGTTTGGACTGGAGTGTACTTTCGGGGGTTACAGCACCCTTAACGGTCAAGCCAGCCGGCCCTTTACTTATGACACAGGCGCACGCTTGGCACTACTTTGTTGATGCACGTGCGGCTACTGCGCACACAATTCACAAACACAGAAAATAATTTTTTTTTGGTTTGGACTGGAGTGTACTTTCGGGGGTTACAGCACCCTTTAACGGTCAAGCCAGCCGGCCCTTTACTTATGACACAGGCGCACGCTTGGCACTACTTTGTTGATGCACGTGCGGCTACTGCGCACACAATTCACAAACACAGAAAATAATTTTTTTTTAGGTTTGGACTGGAGTGTACTTTCGGGGGTTACAGCACCCTTAACGGTCAAGCCAGCCGGCCCTTTACTTATGACACAGGCGCACGCTTGGCACTACTTTGTTGATGCACGTGCGGCTACTGCGCACACAATTCACAAACACAGAAAATAATTTTTTTTTTGGTTTGGACTGGAGTGTACTTTCGGGGGTTACAGCACCCTTAACGGTCAAGCCAGCCGGCCCTTTACTTATGACACAGGCGCACGCTTGGCACTACTTTGTTGATGCACGTGCGGCTACTACGCACACAATTCACAAACACAGAAAATATATTATTTTTTTAGCACTTGGGGGGAGCACCCCTGATGGACAGAGCACCCCCTGGACAACACTACAGCACCCCTTTAGGACTGGGACACTGCACAGGACTTTGGAACTGACAGCACAACACAGTCCAGCCAGCCCCTATGGACTTTGAAGTAGTGGACACAGCCCCTATTAACAACAGCAGCACAGCACAACACAGCCAGCCCCTATGGACTTTGAAGTAGTGGACAACAGCAGCACTACACTACACTACACTACACAGCACTAACTCCCACCCTCCCTCTTCACTGTCCACAGCCGAGTGAGAAAATGGCGCCGACGCGGGTACCTTATATAGGATCCAAAACCCGCGAGACTCGGAAGGCGGGATGATGACGTTTTGCCTCGATGTCAGATCCGAGTCAGGCGGGAAAAGTCGAGCCTGACTCGGATCGGACTCGGATCGGGGGGGCTCGGGGGGGTTCGGATTTCAGAAATCCGAACCCGCTCACCCCTAATATATATGTGTGTGTGTGTGTGTACACTGAGCTATCACCCTCCTTGTTCATAAATAATATCTAGATGATAGCATAAGAAATTACCTGAAACAGGTGATATTTATCATTCTAGGTTGGCCTTTAGAGATATTTAAATTGCTATCCTGATGTGTCCCATTGCAGACCAATAATTGGGTTCACAATACACACGTTCCCTGCCACTCACTCTATGCAAGGTGCCGACACCGGGTCTAGAGAAGGAGCCGCAGACCATCGCACTTCCTCCTCCATGTTTAAAACTTGGTGCTACAGGGAATTATTCAATAAGCAGTGTCTAGTAAAAGCCGGCGTGTTTAAGCACAAAGGAAGGGCAATGCTTTTATTGAAGAAGCAAAACATAGTGGGTTTTGCTATTATACATCCCCCCACCCCCTTATTTTTCACAGTCAGCCTAGGCTTACAGGGATGGTTATTAATTGCTGGGGACCAAACACTGATGGGTTTTTATTGCTTCAAGCGGGTCGTTAATTTGGGCAGGTTTGGAGGTGGTTTCTAGAACTGTTGCTTAGTAAATCGGGGTATCTATGAACTGATTATCAATTGTATGTTAAACTCTGGCTTCTCTGCGGTTTCCAGCTGTGTGGGGTATAGAACATCTGTGGAGTGCACAACCATCAGAAAGCCACAAAATTAAATACCGCTGCTTTGTAAATATATTCTACTCGCCGCGGTAGCTCGTTAACACCGGAGCAATTCATCATTGCTCCGGTGTGGGGACAGCTGCTCTAAAATGCAATCATGGCTGACACCACACATGCATCTCTCCCATACTTGCCTACTTTTGAAAAAGCTTTTCAGGGAGATTGTGAAAGCAACAGATATGAGCGCGGCGGTAAAGTGGGCGTGTACCGCTACATCTGAGAGGCGTGTCATAACACTGACTTACATAAAAATGTAAATGAGCCCCAAAGTAGTTAGTAATATCTATGTGTTGATGAAAACACACTGATACTTGTCAGAAAATGCATGTAGCCATAGGGATCATTGTGCCTTATAACCAATGCAGGGAAATTATACTAATGATGAATATAATATAACAGCTACATATGTAATGGGGGTAAGGTGCAATCAGGGAGATTGCTGGACTCTTCAGGGAAACAGTGAGATTGCTGGTATGTTAGGGAGTCTCCCTGACAATGAGGGAGAATGGGTAAGTATGCTTCCTCCATATCATACGTCTGGTACCTAGTGCTCCCCAAAGACCAAAAACGGTGAGATGAGTACTTACAGGTAGGTGCCTCAATTTGCTGCTTTGCCAGCTGGGGTTTACGTGGGCTCTAAGAGAGAGAGAGAGAGAATAATGTACTTACAGCATTAATTATATGAGTCATTACACTGGGGCTATATTACATTGTTAGGTGTAAGCAGTGTGATACAGAATGACATTTACTCATCGGCGCCCCATGTTACAGGCATACGGGTTCCACATGAGGCACTCCAGCTATTATGGAACACAGAACTGTGACAGGGCTGGGAAGTGTAGTTCCACAACAGCTGGAGGGCCGTATGTGATATACTCCTGCACTAAAACAATCATTTACCCAGCTGCTAGGAGAAGGTAATACAACCAATGCACATTGCTGCCCACCACACAATCATGGCAGCAGATGCTCTGAGCAACCCAGCTGTGTTATAATGACCCAGGTGCTAGGAGAGGGCAATACAGCCAATATACAGGACAGCGGGAGACAGAAATATACATCACCATCATGTGACTAAGGGTCACAGAATCTGCCCTTTGTCGCTGTCACCCATCAGCTCATATGTAACGCCTACGATTTACCACCACAGGGAACCAGCAATAACAATAATAATTATAAGTAATACATAACCCTTTAGCTTAGTGAGACTTGGGCACAGACACCTCCCAATATTTATACCTACTAAATTGGGACAAAACACCACTCTCTATGCCCAGAAATGCCCCCTTTCAGCTGAGCTCTGCCCCTTCTGAGATCCATGAAAAATCCTAAATGTGCAAGTAACAAATAACAATAACAGCGCACTTACCTTTCTCCTGGTGCCTGGCCGGGGCATGGCTGCACCCTAACGCCTCCTCTCTACTCCCTACTCTCTATTCCCTACTCCCCTACTACTAATACTAAACTAAATATAATATAAAAAATAATAAAAAGAAAACTGACTTAAACTAACACTAAATAAACTTCTATATACACTAAAATACTAATATACTAAACTAAAGATAATAAGAAAAATTCTAAAAAGAAAACTGAATAAAACTAACACTAAATAAACTACTATATATACTAAAATACTTATATACTAACTAGATATAACACTAAAACTATACTAAAAAGAAATGCCTAAAACTAACACTAAGAAAATAATAATAAAATAACTCAAACCTATCACTAAGAAAGAATACACTAAACCACCAGCTCCAGACAACGCTTCCTGCACTAGGGGGTACCACGCAACAGGATAACCTCTAGTGTGCTGTCCTGGCTTACCACTTATTGTGTAACAATGGGCCATTGTGATGTCATCACACAGACATTAGCAGCAGCCATACAGGCAGATATTTGTATGAAATAAAGTATCTGACTGTGATTAGAGGTGAACAGGGGCAGGATAGAATATCGCCCATCTGCCCCAAATTACAAAGCCCAAAGGGGGCAATATTTAACCCAAATTGGGCATTTTTGCAGACTAGTGAGGGCTTATTTTCTTCTAATGTCACATGTCTGAATGTTGTACAGTGGATCAGGCATTGCCAAGCACCATAGTAAAGTTACGGTAGGGGCCTGGCGATGCTGCTACAGCCTCTTAGGACACACACTGTGCCTCAGAGTGCCAATTCGGGTGCCTCTTCTGATCATGTGCAGCCCTGTACTGGCAGGGGCACATCTAGGCTTTCTGTCACCTGTGGAAAGACTCAGCCCATCCCCGCACAGAAACATAAATGTCTACAAGAGAGGTGATAGCTGTCATACAGAGCAGTAACACAGAGACAGAGTAATAACAGGGCAGCTGGGGCAGTTGCTCAGTGGCCCCAACACACGGGAGACCAACATACATAGCTACATCACCCGTGTGTTGAACCTCCCAACATGACCCTCTCCAGGAGGGACACAATGCTCTGGTCCTGGACTTCCCTGGTATTTTATGATTGGTGGCGTCTCCAGAGGTGGGGCTGCAGTACAGTCCAAAATTCAAATAGGGGAGTCACACCAACTGCCAGTGAGTCCCAGCCAGTGATGTTTGGCAGCGTGTGAAATGACAGTTGGTGTGGGCTCCCCTATTTGAATTTTGAACTGCGCTGCAGCCCCGCCGCTTACCAGGGAAGTCCTGGACCAGAGCATTGTGTCCCTCCTGGAGAGGGTCATGTTGTGAGGTATGCAAGTGCCTAACCCTAACCCCCCTCTAACTGCCAAAACCTAACCCCCCCTTCCCCACTGCCTAAACCTAAGTCTCCCGAAGGGGGTGCCTAACCCTAACCTCCACCCGGGGGTGCTTAACCCTAAACCCCCTTCCCCTAGCCTAACCCTAACCCTCCCGAGGGGCTGCCTAACCCTAAGTCCCCCCCGGGAGCCCCATACCTAACCCTCCTCCCCCACGGCTGTCCGTGCCTGGCGCCTGGCTTACCTTTGATCGGAATGCCGGGCTCTCGGCATAGGTAAAATAACAGGCGTCGGGATTTCGACACCTGTCATTAGACCCTTGCCGGGATTAGACAGTCGGGATGCCAACGGTCGGGATTTAGACTGTCGACATCCCGACTGCATCCCGTGTGGGGGGCACATGTGGCATACTGTATGTAAACTGGGGATTCTGTGTGGGATAATGGAAACTGGGGGACTACATTGTGTATAACACATTTGTGGTACTGGGAGTAGTTACACATAATAACATCGCCAGTATATCTTTCTGACAATTTTATCATTAGGTGCCCACAGACATTAATCTGGCCCTGTAATTACCAGCAATGCATCACTGCTGTAACTACAAGAGCAGATAAGCCCACATATGGGCAGTGACATATACCACTCCTATGTGCCATGTACCTAATATAACATAAATAACCCGCTCAGCATGCCAGTTGTGTATAACACTTTCCAGACAGACTGTTCTATACTGCTGAACACCCCCATTCCGGAATACAGAAAGAGCATATGGGGGTTGTGCACAAGTCTGAGCCTGAGTGATTGGCTTGGAGTCTACTTTACAGATAAGTGACGTCAATAAATGACCAACCGTAACTGGCCTGGTATGCTTTGCTCTTATCAGTGACCCTTCAGTCCAATGCATTTTACATGGGACCGGCCCTGGGGGGCCAAATGTCACCCGTGCCTGGTGGAAAACTTTTTGCTGATGTTTGGAGACCCCATTATGTAATATAATGATACAATGGGACAATATAACAAGACACTATACAAGGCTCATTGTGACCAGAGGTGGAGTGCAGAGCTATAGCACCTGGAGCAAGTACATGTTACAGTGCCCCGTCCCCCATACTATGTGGGGATGGGGCCAGGCCAGCATATGGAGGCAAGTTCAAATAGTGAATAAAGAAAACAATATCAGGGGCAGTGTGGAACTGGGGCATGAAGGACTCACAGGGAAAATGCAATTGTAGAGGCCCATGAGGGCCGATGGGACGTGGCTACATGCACACATCACATACTGTATGAGTAACGCCCATCTCTTAAGATGCATTCAGGTACCATTAATGCTGACATTGCCCGTGTAACCTATGGCTCTCCAGTTATTTTAGAAGTACAAGTTCCAGCTTCGCCTCTGACAGGACATGCTGTGCTTTGTAGTTCCACAACACTGATTAGCTAGATACATTGAAAGAACTAGTGTCATCGGCTGAAATCTACCTACCTTGCAGCGTGCATTCTGGCTGGTCTCCCCCTCTGTAACATCCCTGGGGCAGTGCAGGAGAGCGGAGCTCATCCACATGGGAAGCTGCCATCACTATAGAAAGGACATAGGCTATGTAACCACAAGTCTGATATTTTATGGTCTCTCACTATAATAAATAAGACACATTGCATATATATATATTAGGGGTGAGCGGGTTCGGATTTCTGAAATCCGAACCCCCCCGATCCGAGGCGTATCCGAGTCAGGCTCGACTTTTCCCGCCTGACTCAGATCCTAAAGTGAGGCAAACATCATCATCACGCTGTCGGATCTCGCGAGTTTTGGATTCTATAAAAGGTACCCGCGTCGGCGCCATTTTCTCACTCGGTTGTTGGACAGTGAAGAGAGAGGGTGGGAGTTAGGGCTGGCTGGGCTGTGTGTAGTGTAGTGTAGTGTAGTGTAGTTTAGTGTAGTGTTGTGCTGTGCTGCGCCTTTAGATTAAACTAGTTAAAATGGGTGCATGAGAAAATGTGATTACAAAAATTATTAATTATAAAAATTAATCAAAATAAACAAAAGCAATAATCCACGGCACTCACCATTCCTAGATTTTGGGTGCAACATGGTAGGCCTCCAAATTGCCTCTTTTTCCTTTTTTCCTGCCAGTACAAGTACGGACTGTCAGACATGCCTACTTGGATGCTGTCACCGATGTAATCCTTTAACAGACAGACGCATGCTTGTCGCTGCTGCTTTGAGGATGCAGGTGCGGCTACAGCCCACACAATTCACAAAGACAGAAAAAAAAGAAGAATTTTTTATTTTTTGTGGAGCGCACTTTGAGGGTTACACCACCCTTTAACAGACAGACGCACGCTTGTCGCTGCTGCTTTGAGGATGCAGGTGCGGCTACTGCGCATACATTTCACACACAAACACAGAAAAAAAGAAGAATATTTTATTTTGTTCATCATTCTGTCATTGGTCACAGTATCATATGCAGTGACAGTAGACATGTCAGAAATTGTTGCCAGGTCCTGCCTGCCCTGCATCACCACCAGCGGATTGCTTAGAATACCTAAGTTTTTTCCTGGCAGCCCCAGTTGTGGGAGAAAATGAAGAAGGAGCTGTTGATGTGTCACGTTCTGCTTCAGCTGACAGTGTTTTCACCAGCAGGTCTTTGCACCTCTGCAAACTTGTGTTGGCCAGAAAGAGAGACACCACAAAGGCTGTAAACCTAGGATCGAGCACAGTGGCCAAAATGTAGTGGTCTGATTTCAACAGGTTGACCACCCTGGAAACCTGGCAAAGCGAATGAAGGGCTTCATCCACAAGTCCCACATGCTGAGCAGAATCGCTCCGTCTTAGCTCCTCCTTCACTTTCTCCAGCTGCTTCTGCAAAAGCCTGATGAGGAGAATGATCTGACTCAAGCTGGCAGTGTCTGAACTGACTTCACATGTGGCAAGTTCGATGGGCTGGAGAACCTTCCACAACACCAAAATCATTCTCCATTGCGCTTGAGTCAGGTGCATACCCCCTCCTTTGCCTATGTCATAGGTGGATGTATAGGCTTGAATGGCCTTTTGCTGCTCCTCCATCCTCTGAAGCATATAGAGGGTTGAGTTCCACTGTGTCACAACCTCTTGCTTCAGGTGATGGCAGGGCAGGTTCAAGACTGTTTGCTGGTGCTCCAGTCTTCGGCACGCAGTCGCTGAATGGCTAAAGTGGGCAGAATTTTTTTCGGGCCACCCAAAAGCGTCTCCTGCACGTCTTTGTTGTGTTTCAGAAAATTCTGCACCACCAAATTTATTGTGTGAGCAAAACATGGGATGTGCTGGAATTTGCCCAGATGTAATGCCCGTACAATATTGGTGGTGTTGTCAGATATCACAAATCCCCAGGAGAGTCAAAGTGGGGTAAGCCATTGGGTGATGATTTCCCTCAGTTTCTCTAAGAGGTTGTCGGCGGTGTGCCTCTTACTGAAACCGGTGATACACAACGTAGCCTGCCTTGGAACAAGCTGGCGTTTCTGAGCTGCTGCTACTGGTGATGCTGCTGTTGTTGCTGCATAAGGTGATACATCTACCCAGTTGGCTGTCACAGTCATATAGTCCTTAGTCTGCCCTGTACCACTTGTCCACATGTCCATGGTTAAGTGGACATTGGGTACAACCGCATATTTTAGGACACTGACGACACTTTTTCTGACGTCTCTGTACATTCTTGGTATCGCCTGCATAGTGAAGTGGAATCTAGATGGGATTTGGTACTGGGGCCACACTACCTCCATCAATTGTCTAAATCCCACTGCACTAATGGCGGATACCGGACGCACGTCTAACACCAACATAGCAGTCAAGGCATCAGTTATCCGCTTTGCTTCAGGATGATTGCTGTCATTCTCTATCCTCCTTGCTAAGGACTGTTGGAGGGTCAAATGCTTAGTAAAAGTGTTCTTACTTCCTCTCTGGAATTATGAACAACTCCCAGCAGCAACAGTAGCAGTAGCAGCAGTAAGCATAGCAATGCAGGATCCTCCGGAGGAATCCCGGATAGGAGAGTCAGTCATGCCAGTGACATAGCCTGCAGGACTACTTCCGATCCTGACTAAAGAGGAAATTGACGAGGAGGGAGTTGACGGTGTGGTTTGCAAGCGTTTGGATACAACAGGACAATGGGATTTAGGTGTCCCTGGACTGCTTATGGTCTTAGCCAAAGTTTCGGAACTTGACAGTAACTTTTTATGAACGCGCTGCAGGTGACATATAAGGGAGGATGTTCCTAGGTGGTTAAAGTCCCTACCCCTACTTATTTCACCTTTACATATGGTACATATCGCAAGACAGTTGTTTTCCGGATTTGGATAGAAATATTGCCAGACCAAAGAGGTGGAATGTTTGGTCTTCTGCCCAGGCATTACCGTGATGGCTTTTTCATCCCACGGACAACAACTGTCTCCCCCGGAGCCTGATTTAAACAAACCACATCACCATCAGAATCCTCCTCGTCAACTTCCTCCTCAGCGCCAGCTACACCAGTGTCCTCATCCTGTTGTACTTCAACAGTGACATCTTCAATTTGAATATCAGCAAGTGGACTGTGGGTGCTCCTTCCAGCACTTGCAGAGGGTGTGCAAATGGTGGAAAGATCCACCTCTTCCCGTCCAGTGTTGGGAAGGTCAGGCATCGCAACGTCATGAACATAGGGAAAGACTTTTAGCCGTTCCTTGCCACTCCATGTCGTAAATGGTAAATTGGCAAGTTTACATTTCTCCTCAGATGATTTAAATGGTTTTTTTAAGGTCATATTCCAGAACTTTGTCATTTGGGATTTTATATGCCCTCTACTATGACATTGGGCATCGGCCTTGGCAGACGACGTTGATGGCATTTTATCGCCTATGTCATGACTAGTGGCAGCAGCTTCAGCACTAGGAGGAAGTGGTTCTTGATCTTTCCCTATTTTATTTTTATCGGACAAAGTTTTGTCCTCCATTTATGTTATATTGATATATACGTGCGGCTAAGGCGCACACAAACACAGAAAATATTTTTTTTTTTTTGGAGTGCACTTTGGGGGTTACACCACCCTTTAACAGATGAGCCAGCCGTCCCTTGATTTATGACACAGGCGCACGCTTGGCGCTACTTTGTTGATGCGCGTGCGGCTACAGCGCACACAATTCACAAACACAAAAAAAATAATAGTTTTTTTGCACTTGGGCACTTGGGGAAGCACCCCTGATGGAGAGATCACTCCCTGGACCACACTACAGCACCCCTTTAGGACTACAGGTTTAATGGGACACTGCACAACACAGCCCAGCCAGCCCCTATAGACTTTGGAGTGGACACAGCCCCTATGGATAACTGACTGCACAACACAGCCCAGCCAGCCCCTATGGACAACAGCAGCACAACACAGCCCAGCCAGCCCCTATAGACTTTGGAGTGGATACAGCCCCTATGGATAACTGACTGCACAACACAGCCCAGTCAGCCCCTATGGACAACAGCAGCATAACACAGCCCAGCCAGCTCCTATGGACAACAGCAGCACAACACAGCCCAGCCATCCCCTATGGACTTTGGAGTGGACACAGCCCCTATGGGCAACAGCAGCACAGCACAACACAGCCCAGCCAGCCCTAACTCCCACCCTCCCTCTTCAATGCCCATAGCCGGATTGAAAAATGGCGCTGACGCTGGGACCTTTTATAGAAACCAAAACCTGCGAGATCCGACAACGGGATGATAACATTTTGCCTCGATTTCAGATCCGAGCCAGGTGGGAAAACTCGAGCCTGGCTCGGATCGGGGGGGGTTCGGGAGGGTTCGGATTCCATAAATCCGAACCTGCTCATCCCTAATATATATATACATATATATATATATATATATATATATATTTTTTTTTCTAGTTATTTATTTTTTTCAGGGATTGCGTTAGTACAGTACAAGAAATGCCATAACATTTTTTAAATAAGATTTACCACATACTTACTGAATTTATTGATCTTCTCTCTGGGAGATTCTCAGAGAGTGCAAATGGCAGATGATGGGGGCAGGGGCGGACTATTCTAATCATATAGTAGCTCTATAAAAAGGGAATAGGGCCCAAATGATGATATGATCATAGAATTGCATAATTTTTCCTGTCTCCCCATGGACCCACAATTTCCGGCATTATTCTCCAGATCCTGCCCACGTCACTAGTAAGTTAGTGGGATGCAGGAGAGCGACACACTCTGCCAGGAGCCTGGGGGAGTCTCCCGAAGGTTCTGGGGGAGTAGGCAAGTACGCTTTACTATGCAAAGGCACTCTTCCCTCTGGCAGGAGCTATCAATGGTATTATAGTGTTATTGCAGACGGTAACCCTTTAAAGTGAGAGAAAGCTATGATGATTTGATAAAGGAAAATTTTGCTTACCTGCCAATGTGTACATTTGATAATTTGTGTTGAACACAGTTGTGCTTTGGGTAGTGCACATCACTTGTCACTTCTGATTGGTGTTTGGCAGCCAACAGCCAGAGGCTGATGCAGAAGGGAGCAGGATCCAGAGCCATAACTAGACTTATTGGTGCCCTGTGCCAGAAAGAGCATTGGCATTTTTCTAAGGGACATAATACACCCAAAAAAGGGGCAATGGTTTCATGGGGAAGGGCCAGGGAAGAGATAGGAGAGGCCAGGAGATGCTGGGGATGAAATAAGAGGAAGCTACACGCAAGAATGATAATAAACACAGGCCCAAACAGCACCCCCGACCTGTGGTGCCCTGTGCCAGGGCACCGGCCACACTGCCCTAGCTACGGCCCTGGCAGGAGCAGACATGGAGCAAGACATATGTGGGGAGTGGGAGCAGATACACGGATAATTAACTCAATGTAACAGATATAAGAACGTACAGGGGCACAGATGGGAAAGGATAGGTTACAGAGGCAGATTTGTGGGTGGGGCAGATGCACATATGGGGAGAGGGCAGATGCATATACTGTTTGGGGAGTAGCAGAGGTACAATTGATTACATGTGTAGTTGAATAAAGGGGCACACATGGTAAGTGATAGGAGGCAGAGACTCATTTGGGAAGGAAGAAAATGCATATATGAGTTGGGGGAAGATGCACATATGAGGAGGGGGCAGGGGCATAGATGTTTTATTGATTTATGATTATTTTTGCTGCAGCTCTGTAAAATTAAAGACGATCATTACCTCCCCTCTCCATTGCAGACTGCTACAGCTCCTCTCACATCTTTAGGGCAAGGGCCTTGTGGGATCTCAGAAAAGTCAAAACGTTGACTGTGCAGTAATTTGAAATACTATGACATCACTGGCCACAGGGGATCAATTCGTTCAGTGCACCCGTTCGTGTGTACGACGTCGTTCACAGCTATATCATGTCGGCTGTGTAGCATATATCGTGTGGATCTACAGGTGTGTATGGGCGACAAATCAACCAACCTGTTATGTTGGCCACAAGCAAATGTAAATGCCCGCCCATTTGTAGCATCTGCCCAGACATATCGAAGAGCTGATTGTGAAGTGTGTATTCTTACCAAATCGTTTGCTCGGTCGGCAAGATGGTCAGCTTCTGTGTACCCCACTTTACTCTACAAAGCTGTCGATCAAGTGTATGTCAGTTAGAAAAGCATGGCAACTTACTGCAGAGGAGTGATAGAGAGTTTGGTGCACATATTAGTTACATACAAGTACAGGAGTTATATAATTCATATTATTAAGCCGAGTAATATTTAGTATTTCATACAGTGATTTCAAATAAAGGTTTTAATTATGATTTGCCAGCAATGAATGCCTTATGTAAAACTACATAAATGGGAACATAACCTGAAAGCATTGTTTTGCCCTATAGAGGTGTCAGGGGCCACATGTGAAACCACAAAAATGATGATGGGTCAAACTCAAGTCACACAGAAAGTATCCCAATACAGACCCAATATCTTCCATACAACTACAGAAGCTTTTTGGAACCAAATTAAAGACATGGCTCCATGATTTAATTTAGAAAAACTTTGAAATAAAACCTCAGAGAAATAATTTGCCCTATATTGAAGTATGATGGCCAAAGATGTTTAAAGATTCCAGGTAACTCCGTCTGTGGATACACAGACCCAAAGAAAAAGCTTTCTTGACATTGGTGGCACTTACAATATTTATCTCCATCTGATATCCATTACAAAGAACCCAAAAGAAGATACATCTCAAAACCTTGTAGTTAAGTGGTATTATCACATTCATAAAATTATTCCATAGTTTTATGAGAGCAAACCTTCACAGGGATGGTCTTCATGCTGGTGGGTGTATG
Organism: Taudactylus pleione; assembly: GCA_031769625.1. Taxonomy (NCBI): domain Eukaryota; kingdom Metazoa; phylum Chordata; class Amphibia; order Anura; family Myobatrachidae; genus Taudactylus; species Taudactylus pleione. Next base: position 9,354,875 of record JAUIMM010000099.1, read on the forward strand.
GAATACCCAAGATTGCCATGCATTAGTAAAAATATTGTATTCTCTTTATTACATTTTTTGTTTAACTTTATAAAGTTAAAGAGGTGACAGTGACAGGAAATTTTTGACTCAATGGTATCCCTCTAGTGAGAAAAATTATCGGTCCTACAGATGTTGAATTACTGTATATTATCATTATTATGATTATTATTATAACTATTATTATTATTATTATTATTATTATAGCTTATATTATAACATTATTATTATCTGTGTTATGATGGCAAAAATATAAATGTATAGCGGTTGTGCAAACCCTGGAAATTATTAACACATTATGTAACACTTATGCAGATTATTTCTTATCTCATGTGTTGTAGTGATTCTGTAATGATATTGGCTTGTAGATATGCACCCAAACTCTTGTCTACCCAGGTCTAGGCTTGAGGGGGACCGGGTTAACTATTGAGTGGGACAAATAAAGTATATTCCCTTTTTTTCCAGAGGGGTATAACCATGCCTCCTGGATTTGGCCACACCCACTTCAGTTCCCAGGCCCTAAAGCTGTCTCAAATCTTCCTCCACAGATGATGAACATTGCCTACATAGTAGCTGGACATATTTTAGTTGGGTGAGCTGGATGCACAGGATACAAGCATGAATAAGTCACACTTGTTTGGACAAAATCAATGAGAGTCCACACAAAAAATAATTGTTTTGTTGTGTCTAGGTGAAAGTGTGGAACCCCAGAACCTGGGTCTACCACCTGTGTGAAAGTGCCCTTAGAACCACCTACCTATATATTTAAAACTGTATTTTGTTTTCCTTCAAACTATTTCCAATGTATGGAAACCCTGCCTAAATGCTGCCATGGGCATATGTATTGTACAATTATGACCCTTAACATACCATGAAAGAGAAATAACAACTACTGCGCTGCTGCGTCTTAGTAAGAACATTGCATACTTTCACAAAATAAATATATATATAAAAGCAAACATACATGCATTAAAAATCAGAAGAGTCTGTATTTCATTATCTGATAATAAATCATAAATTACAGATAGCAGCCCGATAAACCAAGTGTTGCAATAAACTGGTATTCAATAATTGTAATTGTAAGTATACTATGTTGTTTCAATGTATCAAGTTGGCGAATCCAAGAGGAAACAAGGAAACTATTTCAACCTGGTAAGATCAGAAATTTTACATTTCATCTTCAAACACCTGGTGGGGTGTCACAAAAGCTCCGACCATTTTATCACTAGTTTAACATTTTATCATATCTAAAATCTAGCCTAAACTTGTAATGTATGGGTTTTTTTAGAGATGTGCACCGACCCCCATGTTTTGGTTTTGGTTTGGTTTTGGATCTGGATCTCCCCTGCTTTTGGATCTGGATTGGTTTTGCCAAAACCTCACCTCCGTGTTTTGTTTTCGTGGTTTGGTTTTGGATCTGGATTCTTTCTTAAAAAATAAAAAACAGCTAAAATCACATAAAATTGGGCCTTTTTTGTTCATACAGTTTTAATAACCTCAATAACATTTATTTCCACTCATTTTCAGTCAATTTTGACCACCTCACAGCTCACAATATTGATGTTTTTCATCTATTTATAGGGCTAAAAGGTTGCATCCAGCTTGCTGGCTCAAAACTGATTGATATAATATTAATAGAGTTGAGGACTGTGCAAAGATGATGGTTGGGATACCCTTGAGGATTGAAGAATTGATAGTTGGTGCAGCCCCTAGCTGTAAAATTGATAATAAATTAATTTAAAAACAATTCATTGGGTGCAGCCCCTGGCTGAATAATTAATAAAAAGAAATTTATTGGTGCAGCCCCTGGCTGTTAAATTGATAATCAATTAATTAAAAAACAATTCATTGGGTGCAGCCCCTGGCTGAATAATTAATAAAAAGCAATTCATTGGTACAGCCCCTGACTGTTAAATTGATAATAAATTAATTTAAAAACAATTCATTGGGTGCAGCCCCTGGCTGTAAAATTGATAATAAATTAATAAAAAAATAATTCATTGGGTGCAGCCCCTGGCTGAATAATTAATAAAAATAAATTCATTGGTACAGCCCCTGCTTGTAAAATTGATAATAAATTAATTTAAAAATAAATCATTGGTTCCTAAACCAACCATAACATTAATTTAAAATGTCAGGCAGCAATGCACCAACCAGCACATAATGGAAAGGAAAAAGGTGCAAGATGAATTAGTCCTTGGGCCCTCCCACCCACCCTTATGTTGTATATGCAACAGGACAGTTTAACAAACCAATCATTTCAGTGACAAGGACTGCCAATTGTGGCTGAAATTATTGGTTTGTTTGGACCCCCATAAAACAAGCTGCCAATGTGCATTGGACATGGAAATGAAAATGATCCCATACACAAACTGGCTATACATTACAAGTTGTCATCGTCCCCATCAGTGTGTACATCTTCTTCTTCACACAATATTAATTCGTCCCCGCTGGAACCCACCATAAGGCGCCTCTGTAATTTTTTTATGTAATTGTTGGTAGAGGTCTTCCTCATGGAATTTGTAATTAATTTTAATGAACATCATCTTTTCCACATTTTGAGGAAATAACCTAATACGCCGATCACTGACAAGGTTACCAGCTGCACTGAAAACTCTTTCGGAGTACACACTGGAGGGTGGGGAACTTAAGTAATGCAAAGCCAGTTTGTGTATGGGACTCCAAATTGCCTCTTTTTCCTGCCAGTACTGAAAGGGACTGTCTGACATGCCTATTAGGATGTTATCTCTGAAATAGTCCTCCACCATTCTGTGAATGGAGACCGCATCACACATAGTCACGGTAGAATACTTGTCACTAGTAGGCAGTTCTCTCAGGCCCAACCAGATGTAATTTTTTGGTGAACAATCTGCATGACCAGCAGGCATTCTGTAAGGAAAATTGAGTTTTTTCCTGGCAGCTGCAGAAACTGAAGTAGAAGATGATGGCGTTTCACGTGCGGCTGCAGCTGACAATTTTTTTTTACCAACATCTCTTTGCACAGTTTTGCATTTCGGTCTGTTTGAAAAAAACTCACATGATAGGACTTAAACCTAGGATCCAGAATGGTCGCCAAAATATATTTTTCAGATTTCAATAGATTGACGACTCTTGGATCCTGGTGAAGTTAATCAAGGGCTTGATCCACCAGTCCGACATACTTTGCGCAATCCGTTTCAGCTCCTCCTTCAGTTTCTACAGCTGTTTTTGCAAAAGTCTGATGAGGGGAATGACCTGACTCAAGATGGCAGTGTCTGAACTAACTTCACGTGTGGCAAGTTCAAAGGGTTTGAGAACCTTGCACAACATGGAAATTATTCTCCACTGCGCTTGAGTAAGGTGCATTCCCCCTCCACGGCCTATGTCATAGGCCGTTGTATAGCCCTGGATGGCTTTTTACTATTCCTCCATCCGCTGAAGCATATAGAAGGTAGAATTCCACCGAGTTACTACCTCTTGCTTCAGCTGATGGCAAGGCAAATTTAACAGTACCTGCTGGTCATGCAATCATTGACAAGCATTTGCCGAATGTCTAAAATGTCCGGATATTTTGCAGGCCACCGAGAGCATTTCCTGCACGCTCCTGTCATTTTTTTAAAAATGTTGCACCACCAAATGAATTGTGTGAGGAAAACATGGGATGGGTTGGAATTCGCCCACATGTAATGCTCTCACAATATTGGTGGAATTGTCTGAAATCACAAATCCCGAGGAGAGTCCAAGTGGGGTAAGCCATTTAGCAATGATTTCCCTGAGTTTTTCTATGAGGTTCTCAGCGGTATGCCTCTTAGTGAATCCAGTTATACAAAGAATAGCCTGCCTCTGTATCGGCTGTCTTTTGGTAGATGTTGCTGCTGCTGTTGCTGTTGTAGGCAATACACCTACCCAGTAGGCTGTCACAGTCATGTAATCCTTAGTTTGCCCTGTCCCACTTGTCTACATATCAGTGGTCAAGTGGACAGTGGGTACAACAGCATTTCTGAGGACATTAATAAGGTTTTTTTTAATGTCCTTGTACAGACTTGGAATTGCTGTTCTAGCGAAGTGGAATCTAGAAGGGATCTGGTAGCGAGGACCAAGGACCTTAATTAACTTTTGAAAACCCACTGCAGTAATGGCGGATACTGGACGCACATCTAATACAAGCATAGCTGTTATGGCATCAGTAATCTGCTGTGCAAATGGGTGATTGCTGTCATACTTGTTTGCCCTTGCAAAAGATTGTTTAACAGTTAATTGTTTTTTGGAGGATACGCTACAAGTAGTCTTCCTCCTGGTCCCCTTCTGGGATGAAGATCCACTCACAGCAACATCAGCAGCAACAGGCATAGTCATCAAGGATCCTTCTGAGGAATCACAGATAGGAGAGGAGTCAATCATGCTTCGAATAACAACATTGGATGCAGCAGGACTACTCCCTATGGCGAATGAGGATGTTGATGATGCAGGTGTTGGTGTTGGAGATCGAAGGCGCTTGGATCTCACATAAAGGGAGCAGGTAGGTGACACTGGACTTGTTACATTTTGAGTTTTGGAACTTGGTGACATACACTTTGATATTTGATGAATGCGCTCCAAGTGATGTAACAAGGAGGAGGTTCCTAGGTGGTTTAGGTCCCTCCCTCTGCTCACTCTTGCTTGGCAACGGTCACATATGGCTTGACAACTGTTGGCCGGATCGGGGTGGAAATAATTCCACACGTGAGAAGTGGATTTTTTTGTCTTTTGTCCCGGCATGACAACAATAGGCTTTGAATTTTTCAATCCATGTGCAACAGCTGTTGCCTTACTTACACAAAGGACATCCTCGGCATCAACATCCTCATCACCAACATCTTCATCATCCTTAGCACCTTCAACTACCAAAATATCCTCCTCCTCCATGTGCAATTCTACAGAAGCATCCTCGATGACTACGTCTGCAAGATGTTGACTGCCCTTCCCCACATTTACAGAGGGCACACAAATGTTGGAACTTGTAGGATCCTCCAGTATACTAGTATTTAGGGCTGGCTCACACATGGCAACTGCGGACACACTTACACTCTCCTCTGGGAGTTGTGATTTCGATTTCTCAGGGCACACAGTTGTTTTTTCCGAAGGGCTATCAGAATCAGAAACAGCAGTCTTCATAAAGAAAGGCCAATGCCTTATCCTTTTCTTGCCACTTCGTGTAGTGAATCGCATATTGCCATTTTTTGTTTATTTAAAGGCAAATTTCCTTTCAATTTTTTTTTTCTTAACTTCAGTAAAAGTTGGTTTACCATATCGATGGCGTGACTTAAGGCCTGGGGCATGGGCCTTCATAGAGGACGAGGAAGTTGACGGCCTTGCACTGCTGGCGGCAGCTACAACATGTGGTTTTTGGCCTTGCTCTCCAGTCATGTGACAGCCCTCCATATTTTCAGCAGTCTTGAAGCAGTGTCACAAGCACCAATAGTGTAGCCAAGGCGCGGTTACAAAATTCCCACACGTGCAGTCATGCGCACACAGTAAAAAAATTTACAAAAAAAGACAATTTAAAAAAAAAAAAATTTAGCTCCAGAACTTGGGCCCAGCGCACAGATTGATGACGACTGGAGTCGGGCAGCACTAGGTTGCATTGCCGACTTGCTAGATCTTGTGCGGCTAAGCCTAACACGCACACACAATTGTACAAAAAAAGAAAATAAAAAAAAATTCAGCTACAGAACTTGGGCCCAGAGCACAGATTGATGAAGACTGGAGCCGGGCAGCAGTAGGTTGCGTTGCCGACTTGCCTAACACGCACAGACACAGAAAATTATTAGACAAAAAATATATATATATATTTTTTTTTTTCATGGCCAGAACTTGGGGCCTCATTCAGAGGCGGTCGGAGGATGCAAGCGGTCGCTCAGAAACTGGGCGGCCACTTGCATCCTGACCGCCCACCTCTGTTGCGGTCGTTAGGCTGTGGGTTAACACCCACAGCTCTAACGACCCCTCCGGTGATGGTCGCGATGGTCAGAGACCATCGCGACCATCAGGGCTTACGACGAGACCCTAGGGTAGGGTCTCCCTTGTCGTAAGCCCCGGAGAGCTTCTGGCTCTGTCAGAGCCGGAAGCTCTCCACTGACATCACTAGTGATGTCAGCGGGGCCGCCCCCAAACGGTAGGCGTTCCCATGGGAATGCCCCCGTTTGGGCTGCCACCCCCCGGCCCGCCTTCCAAACGGGGCGAGCTGTCAATCAACATCGACAGCTCGCCCCCTTTGGATCGAGACCCGCTACGACCGACGCTGTCGGTCATAGCGGGTCCCATGCATGCGCACGACGGCGCCGGCGTGCGCATGCTCTTTGGGGGGCCATCGACCCGGTCCAAGCGCATCGGCGCTAACGACCGGGTCTGAATGACCCCCTTGGTCCCAGAGCACAGATTGATGATGACTGGAGTCGGGCAGCACTAAGTTGCGTTGCCGACGTGCTAGATCTTGTGCGGCTAAGCCTAACACTCACAGACACACAGACAATTATTAGACAAAAATATACATTTTTATTTTTTTCAGCTCTAGAACTTGGTCCCAGAGCACAGACTGATGACAACTGGAGTCGGGCAGCACTAGGTTGCTTTGCCGACTTGATACATCTTATGCGGCTAAGCCTAACACACACAGACAATTAGACAAAAAAAGATTTTTTTTTTCCAAAAAATTTCAGCTCCAGAACATGGGCCCAGAGTACAGATTGATGATGACTGGAGTCAGGCAGCACTAGGTTGTGTTGCCAACTTGCTAGATCTTGTGTGGTTAAGCCTAACATGCACAGACACAGAAAATTATTAGACAAAAAAATAAAAAATAAAAATAATTTTTTTTCATGGCCAGAACTGGGTCCCAGAGCACAGATTGATGACAAATGGAGTCGGGCAGCACTAGGTTGCTTTGCCGACTTGATACATCTTCTGCGGCTAAGCCTAACACACACTGGGGGTCATTCAGACCCACTCGCAAGCGGCAGTACGCTCGCAAGTGGGTCGATGTTTCCCACTGCGCATGCGCACGATGGAGGGAGCTCCGTCGTGCGCATGCGCGAGACCCAGACTGCGACAGCCAAGCTGTCGCTCCGGGTCTCGCACCAAAGGGGGTGTGCTGTCGATGGTGACTGACAGCACGCCCCTTTTGGTGGGCGTGCCAGGGGTGTGCCTGCCAGACGGAGGCGTTCCCATGGGAATGCCTACCATCTGAAGCCGGCCCCACTGACATCACTAGTGATGTCAGTGGGAGTGATTTTGGCTCTGATAGAGCCAAAATCACTCCAGGGCTTGTGGCTGGGAAACCCTACCGCAGGGATTCCGTCGCAAGTCCGATGGTCGCGATGGTCAAGACCATCGCGACCATCTTTTTGGATGCTCGTATATGCTGTGGGTGGTCACCCACAGCTATACGAGCATCCAGGAGTACGCTCCATTTTAATGGAGGAGGGCCCTGATTCAGAGCGAGCGCTCTGGTCAGAGCGTCCGGCTCTGAATCAGGCCCACAGACAATTAGACAAAAAAAGAATTTTTTTTTCAAAAAAATTTCAGCTCCAGAACTTGGGCCCAGAGCACAGATTGATGATGACTGGAGTCAGGCAGCACTTGGTTGTGTTGCCAACTTGCTAGATCTTGTGCTGCTCAGCCTAACACGCACAGACAATTATTAGACAAAAAAAAGAAAAGTTTTTTTTATTTATTTTCAGGGCCAGAACTTGGGCCCGGTGCGCCGATTGATGACAACTGGAGTCGGGCAGCACTAGATTGCGTTGCTGACTTGCTAGATCTTGTGCAGCTAAGGCTAACATGCGCAGACAATTATTAGACAAAGAAAAACAAGTTTTTTAAAAAAAATTTCAGGGCCAGAACTTGGGCTCGGAGCGCCAATTGATGACAACTGGAGTCGGGCAGCACTAGGTTGCAACTTGCTGTATATTGTGTGGCTAAGCCTAACATGCACACACACACAGAAAATAAATTGACAATATATATTCTTTTTTTGGGGGGTCCAGAACTTGGGCCCAGATGGACGCAGCAGACAGCACAGCACCAGCCCAGAATGGATCAGCACCAGCCCAGGACACAGCAGAGTCCTACACTACCCACCCTCCCTGTTCAGTTTCCACAGCCGGAGTAAAATGGCGCCCGCCACGTCCTTTATATATAGGGGCGAAAGCTCGCGACCCGTGAGATTTCATCTCTATGGTTTTTCCTCGATGTCAGAGATCTGAGTAAGGCGGGAACATCCGAGCCGGCTTGGATCCGACTCGGATCCCCTTACTTCGGGTGGGTTTGAATCTCTTAGATCCGAACCCGCTCATCTCTAGTTTTTTTGTGCATGTTCAATTTTCAGTAGAAGCTTATGGGGTATTTAGGTCCTCATTTGTCAACAAGTTTTATTATGAGCAACGAGTTTTAAAACTTGTTGTGTATGATAAATAATGCTCCAGATAATTAGCTCCTAACTTCAACGGAAAAATTACAGTTGGGAGCTGACTGGCTGGAGCATCATTTATAATACGCAACAAGTTTTAAAACTTGTTGTGCATGATAAAACTTGTTGATAAATGAGGCCCTTAATACTGAATTGACTTTGATATTGTCCAATTTGTGGAAACTAATACTAACCCATAAAGTATATTGGAAATTTGGTGGCTCATTTACAATTGGGTGCATTTGTGCTTATAACATATGTAAAATACATGATATACAGTTGTTGATTTATATGGAGCAGAGTTAAACGGGCCATACAGAGCATCAGCCCTTGATGTATGGAGGTAGCAGAGCAAGTATAGACAGGTTGTACTTTATCTACAGGCCAATATGCAGGATACTCTGGAGCTAACACATCCATTACCCACTGTGGAGCTTGTACACAGTGATAAGATGGTGCCACAAATGCGAAGAAGACCAAACAGTGGCCATGTTGGTAAAGTAGAATGCTTCATGTAAGAAGCAGTCATGGATCATTCATGGAGGTAGAGCAAAAGATGGCTTAAAGTGGAAGAGCTATCCAGTTGGCAAAATATTGCGTGGGCCCATACAATAATTTGTTGAATTCTGCTGCCTTTGAGTCTGCTGCTGCCATAAACACAAGCATTGGAAATTTACTATATTTGGACTTTTCTTCTGTAACACCAGCTATTATATCAGGCAAAGTGCTGTTTTGGGTGGAGAATATGTTATGTAACATAAGGTGCCGGGCCATAAAACATCTGCACTCTTTTGGGGGAAGTGGCTTCCTGTAGGAATCTCAGCCTGGGTGTAGATAATATACATTGAGATATTTCCCTGTGAAGACACTTATTTTAAAACTGTTAACATGTAACTAAATAGTTAAATGCTACAAGCTGTCTCTTAACTGTGTGTACATGATTTATCAGCCTAAATAAACATCACATGTCTGAGTGAATGTTATTCACTAAATTTAAAAAGTCATGCTGTCTAGATTGCAGGTGAAAAACTTGTTTACTTGGCTCTATAAAAAAAACTGCATGTGCCCAAGCCTGTCACTGTGTTATTGGAGCATCACAGTGCTGTACAGCTGTACAGCTCTTAGCCCAAGAGAGATTTGATACCTTGTCATATTGACTGCTGATTGGACAATTTAGTTCAGTGGACCTTTTAAATGCACACAGCAGAAGCAGTCATTTTGCAAACTGGGCTACTGTCAGTGCCTAACTAAAACCTTGTGGGCCCCATAGTAATGCTGTACAGGGTCACACCTCAATGCTTCTAGACAGACACTTCTTTCCACAGCAGTTGTTAATTTTTTGGCCCATAGTAGGGCCCTAGTTTATTTTATGCCACAGTGTGACGCTAGTTCACATTATGCCACATTGTAGTGCCCCCAATTCATATTATGGCACATTCCTAGCTGACAGCTTGTGATAAAGGATTTCAAATCACCAGCTGCATTTGTCTCCATCCTCACTGGCTGACAAAAAACATGACAGCAGGGAAAACTGTGAGGAGTGTCATGGTCTCTCCCAGCAACATCTGGAGCCTGAGTTGAGTACAAAGAAGACTGACTCAAAAGGTGGCGTCCACTCCATAGCAATGTCGTCCCCTGTACCTACTATATTTACGCCCCAACAGGGGTGTTTCTAGAGAGGAGGGGGCCCATGTGCAGTCTCTAACACGGGCCCTTTCCTCTCCGTACAGCGGGCCGGCTGCGCACTGAGTGCTGTGAGGCCAGCACCGCACTTATAGACTCTGGGCCCTAGAGTGTGCCCAGAGTCTATAGCGCATGCACAGTTCACCGGTAAGATGGCCGCAGCGGCACTTTCCCTGTACTGCGCTTGCGCAAACGACAGGAAAATGGCAGTGGAGGCCATTTTCCAGCCATTTTTACAGGCACAGACGCCGGAGCCGACGTGGGACTCTGGAGAGGTACGTTTTATGGGTGCAGAGTGTGCGGTGCGGGCTCCCCCTGGACCCAGGGGCCCGTGTGCCCCACACACCCTTCCCCCATTATAAATACGCCCCTGGCTTGTGGTATATTCATAGAATGGCAGTTTATTGATGCAATAGATATTGGAGCTCATGAATATAAGGCAAAGTGTCTCAGTGATGTCATTGGTTCTTGATAAGCTGCATGCAGGTGACGGCTCCACTTTAAGAAGACTAGTTAGACACAAGGTTTCACTTAAAAAATATACATACTGATTCAGTATTTGTCAATATTGTTTCTTTGTTATTGCATTACCTGAGTTTAAAATGCAGTTTTTTCTGTGCTCAAGTTTGTACTTGACACTGAAAATGTAAAAGTAAACTTGCAACTTGCCTGACTGTGCTTGTATAGCAAAAGAATTCCATTGTGCATCAAACTTAAATGGGTTAAGGATTGAAAGACTGAGTCACTGGGTGTAAATGCCAAGGGTACAAAATACCTATTCAGCTCACACATACCTATTTGCGTCTGTTCCGAATGATGTTCATTGAAAATTCAAGTAGCAGCGATGGCAAAAAGGAAAATAGTTCCCCAACTACAAATCACATTTACAGTAATGTTATAAACAACACAATGGGATTGTTTGTGGAGGCCTGAAAGAATGGGTTATATACAATATCTGACTCATCTTTATTGAATGTAATTGGAAAAAAAAAAATAAAGTTTTGCTATCTGGGGTGGGAAATTTGTACAAAAGTGATTTTCCAAAAGACGTATTGCAGGAACTTCAGCTAACTACTGACTCATCTTTGCAGATGGTATAACTGTATCCTGTCTCCTTATTTAGGAGGAGGCGTGAGCTGTTGGTCATAATAATACAGTAAACAACTGTTATTTAGTACATTTATATGTCTCACGAGTGGGTTTTTATTTTTGCTCATTTCGATTTTATATTTTTTAATAAAGAGGAAACCCACTCTACGTACCACCTGGATTAAATTATTGCAAATGCATAAACCTAATATTAGAGAAGGGAAACAAGAATATCTTAAACGGTGTCATTTATCAGTGGGGGTCACTAGCAAAAAGAAATGTGCACTGACTCCTGTGCTGTGGTTTTGGATCTGGATTCATCTTCGTGTTTTGTTCTTGGGTTTTGGGTTTGCAAAACCACCCTCAAGTGTTTTGATTTTGGTTTTGCACCTGGGTTTTTTTTATTATTATTTTAAATTTGATAGGTTTCAAAAACAGCTAAAATCATGTAATTTTTGCAATCCAAAATCCAAAATTTTAATTCAAAATATGAATCTCAAACCACAGGAAGATCAGAGCCATAACTCGGATCTGTCCGGATCTCCTCTGGAGAGATCAGTACCGCAACTCGGATCTATTCCGATTCACAAAATTCGGCTTCATTCGGATTTCTGGAGACCAAACCGCACATCTCTAGCAAAAACAGCAGTTTCTTCCTACTTTGTTACACCGTCCACCTGCTTTTGTTCTGTTTTGCTTTTGTTTTTTATCATGCATTAACTCTGATTTGTGTGGCATTATGGTGTTGCAGCATTTTGCTCGTTATAATGGTAAATTCTCCCACGGGTAGAGTCCTGAGGGCCTAATTTATGAAGCGGATTTCTTTTGAACAGTTTATCTAAATGGTGCATTCAGCAGTCATGAAGGGTGTGCACCAACTGTAGCAGAGGCCTGAGGTGTGAGGGGAGATTAAAAATCTGTAGTGCCACGTTATGCAAAACGAGTTTTACATCACAGTTTGAAGTCCTAACACTAAAAAACCACAACTTTCAAAGAAATAAAAATGTTTTTTTTCTTTCCAAAAATAGTACTTGGTTTAGTCCCCCATGTGCGACTTACAGGCATATTTATCACAATCTGCAAATAAATTGCTGATGTGATGCGAAAAATTTGATTACATTCGCAGTGTGATATTTGCAACTGTTACATTAATGCAATATAATTCGCATCCCAGGACAGTCCATGTAAAATCCCCTCTCGGCACTTTTCGGGTGTTTTTTGGAAAAAATACCCTGAGAATGTGTCTGTGCTTGCTCCGGCCTCAATACCCCTGCATTCGGAGCTGGCTTTTGTGATCAGCTTGTTTGGTCAGCTGAGATACCAGCCGAGACTTCAGTTGACCCGGTCACAGAAAGGGCTCACTGATCACCAAAGGTAAGATTTATTTTATTTATAACTATTTATTTTCTCTGTGATCAGTCTGTGGTCTATTTAAACACACAGGCTAATCACAGAAGCCAGTTCCAGGCTCTGCTCTGCCTGTCAGCATGCAGGACAAGCAGAGCAGGAGTAGAGGAAACAGAGTGAAGCCTCCATAACCCCATCTGAATATAGCGCTATTATCGCAAGGCTCCCTTCAGAAATTATTTTACAAGTTCTCTTTAGTAAATCTAAAACAGATCGCATTTCCCATTACAGGTATGGGAAAAATGATTGCATATTAAAAACATGCAAATTTGAGGGCATGGAGGAGAATTTTGCGAATTCTTCTCCAAAAGCACTTTGGTACATTTAAAGGATAATAGACTAATGTGAAATGGGTGTGAAAACACCCATTTTCCATTATTTTAGTAATAAAACTATTGATAAATATGCCCCTTAATGAAAATGAGGGGACATTAGAACAATTTTCATTACCTATGTTATGTTTTTATATGTGAAGCTTTTTATTACATTAATCGATGCACGCTTAAAAATGCATGACTTCACCACTATGGGGGAAATCCATTCACCCGGCGAAGTCTTTACGGCAACGAGATCTCGCACAAAAGTGTTCGCTACTTCATAGGGGACACTTTTCTCACGAAAAAAGGAGCTCTATTTGGATAGCCTGATAAAAACCATCGGCAAAAATCAACAGCCTATTTTTTTGTGTGAAAAATGATCAGGGCTAATTGGAAACTGGCCATAGTGCTCAACAAATGACATAAAGCAAACAGAATAAATAATGCTTAAAAAAAGACAAAAACAGTTCCATAGCATAATAAATATACATAATGGGATAAAAATGGATGCAACAAGCTTATCTGATTCTAAGTAAAATAAGTTCATGAAGGCAAGAATGTGGCGCTCCCAACACATTTCTTCTGAGTTGCAGGCTTCTTCAAGAGGAACATACCAGTGGCAAACGCAGGATTTCTAGAGGGGGGTTTCCAAATGCTTGATTTTAGAGCGAGGGTGGCTGGTCCATTAAGAGGGCAGAATTAGTACTCAACCAGTTTTAATATGCGTCATACAAAGTGTATTGTGTATCATAATTCCAGCATATACAGGACCAGCGATCACAATAAGCCATTAGATGCGGCAGTAGGGCCATCCTGCATGAGCTGGATGTTTTTATTTTAGATATGTGCACCATTCCAGACCATTGGAGCAAGTCCGGGAGCCTGGAGGAGCAGCAGAAGAACCTAGCACTGCCCTGGACATATATGTACATATTAGGCTCTATAGCAGTGCATCCCTAATAGTGCATGTTTTCCAGTTCTCCTAGTTGGTGCACAGGTTATTTATTACTGTCTGATACATGTTAAAATATCCACAGGTGGTGCTAATTATTTCATTTGTGATACTGAGAAGAACATGCACCACTAGCAAAATTCTATTCTATAACTATTTCTACTGTGGTCGTGTGTGTGCTGTAGTAGGGGGGTTTCCAGGCAGACTGAACCCCCCCTGCGTTTGCCTATGCATACTATATATATATATATATATATATATATAGCTCATATTTTTGAGAGTCAACGTAGGGACTGTCCAGCTGGGAAGACCATGACATGGTTGGGAAGGTGGACAAATTTTTTGCAGTATTTTGGAACTAACATTCCCTGATTTTACAGTTGAAAAGTAAGTGAGTGCAGAGTTTGTATGATTGTTTTTATGTAAATGGTTGAATGCCATGGCTTAAACCTGATATATAAATACAGTATACACTTTGCGGACATTAGTAGCTTATATCCCTTTATTAGACTTGTATGAGACCTGTGGTATGCAGGTTTCGACGTCTTCTTAGCGCCATACTTATATACAAATACCTGCTAGTACACTGCACTGGAAAATGGACTAGTCACGCAGTTACTATGCTTCTATTGCCGCTTTTGGCAAATTCAGAACACAGCAACATATATTTGAAGCCTAGTGCACCTGCGCCTAGCTGCACTCACGCTGAATGGGTTCCGAGGAAGCTGTGAAAACACTGCACTCTGGGAGAAAGCAGGGAGAGAACTGCCTCTTCCCTGCTATTCTCCAGTGCGACCAAAACACACGCAACCACAATGACAAACAAAGATGTTGTTATGTTTTTAATAATATCTTCCCCATTTTTATATAAATACTGTTCCTGCACAGCCCCCATCCCCATTGACACCTATTGGGGCTGCAGGACTGTACATGGAGAAATGAAAGGGTGGAGAAATCGGTGATATTTCTGCACTTTTGTACTGTACTAAATTCAGAGAAACAATTGTTACAGCTTTATCCAGCTAAAATGCTGGATCTAATTCTCATCTCTGCTTATCTTGAGTCTTTGAAATTATGGACAGTATGAAAAACATAGTTACTTGGAAGCTACATATCTGCAGAACAAACATTGTCTTTCATGGACATACTGTAGGACACTAGAAGCTTTTCCAACTGTGCATTACAACTCATGCATAAGAACAATAGAACAGTACTTCCACCCAGAAGGTGATAATAGGACACATTTTCCAGATGGGGCTCCTAATCCTCCAGGGGGGTCCCAGAACAGTGTAAAATGGTGTATAGCTCATCTCTGATAGACAACTCTCACTTCATTTATACCCAGCTGATACTGCCAAGGAGTTTCCTCACTGGATACATTTCCAAACCAATACAATACAATACTAAATTGCCATTTTTATAACATACATGTAATGATAATGTACAGAGTCCATAAAGAATGTCTGTACAGACAGTGAGTTCTAATGTCATTACATATAAGCTCTAATGTTATCTGTAAACACTTGTACAGTATGTGTATTATAAGTAGAGATCTGCGGTTTGGTTTTCCTGAAAACCGAACGCACCCAAACTTTGGGGTTTCAAATCGAATCGAGTCTCGACTAGGATCGCTTTTGGGGTTCTGGGTAGAACAGTAGGCCTGATTCAGAGACGCTCGTAAAAGTCCGCTCGTTCGCTCCGAGCGATGTTCGCACATCTGCGCATGCGTATGGGTCGTAATGCACACGCGCCAACCAGTCATTGCGGTCGGAAATCAAGCGCTCACAAAATAACGAGTGCCTACTAATTTGAGTGACAGGATGAGGCGTTTGTGGGTGGTAACAGGGGAAGGTGCTTGAAAACGGGGAGTGGAGATCCGAACGCAGGCGTGCCAAACGGTCAAAACGGGCGTTTTAAGGGTGTGCATAATTAACAAAGCAGTGTCATCGACCACGTCACTTGGTTGTTTCTTAGCCTGAACTGTTCGCATGATTGCGGTAGGAAAATCCAACCACAAGCACTGCGAGCAGTTCAGACGCCTTTCAATGCACTCGATTAATCAAATAAATAGCGGAGATGACGTAGGATGCGAGCGGCCAGGGGGCGTCTTTACAAAATAGTGAGCGCATGTTTCGTTCGCTTGCTCAGACATAGAGGCGTCAACAGACCGCAAAGAGCAAGCGCTTAATTTAAATAGCCGGCCCCTTTTTCTGAACGAGCTAGCGCAAATAGCGTCCGGCTCTGAATCAGGCCCAGAGTCACGGCTCGGGTCTGCTGTAAGTTTGGAACTTAGGTTTGAAAACTTTATCTCAGTTTGGATTGCATGTAAACAGGTCCAAGTAACTTGAATTTAGCTGTTTTCTTCAATTGTAAAGAAATCCAAAACCAAAACTGAATCAGAACCAAAACGCTTGAGGGTGGTTTTGCTAAAAACAAAACCTTATCATTTGAGGGTGGTTTTGCCAAAACCATAACATTTGATGGCGGTTTTGCCAAAACCAAAACCATAATTGTAAGGAATAAAGAACACTTAACTTGTATCACATGATTACATGATTTTAGCTGTGTTTTAAAGAAATAAAAAAAAAAACTGTATCGGAACCAAAATACTTGAGGGTGGTTTTACCAAAACCATATCATTTATGGGTGGTTCTGCCAAAACCATATCATTTGAGGGTGGTTTTGCCAATACCAAAACCATATAATTTGAGGGTGGTTTTACCAAA
Organism: Taudactylus pleione; assembly: GCA_031769625.1. Lineage (NCBI taxonomy): Eukaryota > Metazoa > Chordata > Amphibia > Anura > Myobatrachidae > Taudactylus > Taudactylus pleione. Next base: position 9,371,492 of record JAUIMM010000099.1, read on the forward strand.
ACCATATCATTTGAGGGTGGTTTTGCCAAGACCAAAACCTTATCATTTGAGGGTGGTTTTGCCAAAACCAAAACATGCAGGTCCACGCATATATCTAATTTTAAGAAATAAAGAACACTTAACTTGTATCAGATATTAGGGGTCATCTGTGATTAGCAAGGCCTGCATAAAAACATTTGAAACTGCGGCCTTGTGACTTTGAATGGTTAGCCGGTTAACCCACGAGTAGTGGAACTAAAAGCCTAGCCATGGGCATTCAATTCTAGTACTGAGTGAAAAAAAGAAAACATATTGCCGCTGTTGCCGCCATCTCAGGTTAACAGGACAAGCATTCTGATGGTACGTGTAACTCTGTAATCCCTGTTAAGTAAGTGTCCCCATGCTGGAAAAAACCAGAAGGGAAATATATACGAGTAGCCTGCAAGATGCAGGAATCGTCCTGGTTCCGCCTGACATCCTGTTTTTTAAAGACTCGGCGGAATCACGATGATTCCTCAATCTCACAGGCTCTTACATTTCCCCCAGGGAGTCTGTTGTCAGCCAAAATATTCTTTATACTACAGGTATGTAGAATAATGCTGCTACATTTTATGATTGTTATTTTATCACTGGCTTTATTTAAATATATGAAATAATACATGATCAAATCACATCAGGAGCATCGGCTTTTAAATGCCTGTACTCAGATGGATCTTGTAAGTCAGACCTAGGCTTTTGGCAGACATTGCGCTACAACATTTCATTGCTTACGTTACACTCCCTGGGATAAATAAAGCTACATTTGTTTCACCACTGTACCTTAGGCTGGATCTGCTGCAAAGATTGTATCACACATATAATGAGAGCCAAGGACTAGCTGTTATAAACTCGTCATCTATCTCAATACGTAGCATGTACAGAGATCGTCATGGCAGTCTGCAAGAAGCAAGTGCTTAGAGTGGAGAACATTTATCTGGAGAACATTTATCAGCTTCATGTTAACTTTTAATTTTGAACTTTAAAGTCTCATAAAACTATAAATTAACTTTCAGCAGATATTCCAAAAACTGCATTTGATCCCTGTGTTATAACCTGACAATGCCATAGAGAAAATTGGGGGGTCCCGGTCTCAGAAACTCTCATCCATTACCTGAAAGCCAGAGGCAGATTGCGGCCTTTTCTGATTAACATGAAGAGTGATCCAGTTTCAGGTAAGCACGGAAGGGGGGCTTTATTAAGGGTTGTCTAAAAATAAATGTCTTTCAGTACAAAGATGTGTCGATAATAATATATTTATGCAGGATGGGCTACATTGGTGCTTCAGATTGATGACAGGAAACCATCAATGCAAATGCCATGATTGTTTGCGCCATCATTGGAGAAAAACAGAAACACATTGCTGCATCCCTGCCATTGACGGTGGGGAAACATCGGCCTCCACCATTGCCCATCGATAAAAACCATCAATGGTTGTCAACCTTTGATCCTCGGAGGTTAATCGCTAATGGCAAAGCCAAAGTGAATTTAAGCTGTACTATCTGAAGTTTGCACCTCTTCAGAAGGACCTCTCCCCCTGAGCTCAGTTTGTACAAAGTTTCCGTACGTCTTGTGACAAGAAACAATATTGTCCACCAATATGAATAGCTAATGCCTCAAATACATACTGTATATGCAGTATTCACAAATGTAAATTGCAGTTGCCATGCTCACAGTTTATAATGCTTTTAGAAAACAGCCTGTTTAATCTTTGGGCCTGATTCAGCAAGTATCGCAATTGCAAAGCTGCAAGCAGGCTATAAATATATGATGTATGCACGCAGGCTATAGATATATGATGTATGCACGCAGGCTATAGATATATGATGTATGCACGCAGGCTATAGATATATGATGTATGCACGCAGGCTATAGATATATGATGTATGCACGCAGGCTATAGATATATGATGTATGCACGCAGGCTATAGATATATGATGTATGCACGCAGGCTATAGATATATGATGTATGCACGCAAGCTATAGATATATGATGTATGTATGCAGTCAGCTTTGCAATTGTGATCCTTTGCAGATATGATAATACACAGGAGGCATCACTCCTCCTGCTGCATTACTTATCTGAGCTGCGTTCTCCAACGCAGCATCGGATACTCTGCAGGCACACCGGCCAGCTATGGTAGCCCATGGGGTCAAGCAAGCCGGCCGCTGCAGATGAGAGGAAGAGGCCAGGAAATCTCCGTCAGTTGACGGAGATCCTGGTCTCTTCCCTCCCCCCCCCAACGGCAGCGCCACGCCTCTTTTTCGGGAAATGGAGACCATCGCCACCCACGAACGGCAGCAGACTGTTAATCAATGACAGCCTGCTGCCAATCTGCGTGTGGGATCGCAGACCCATTCTGCACATGCGCAGAATGGGTCAGGCACCTGCGCAGATTCCCAATCATCGGGAATCTGCGTTCAGCAGTGAACTAGCGTGCACTGCTGGATCAGGTCCTTTGTTCATTGTAATTGGCTGGCATTATTGTCATATACTACTTAGATAAATGTAACTTACAGTACTAGTAATTAGAAACACATAGATATGTTTTTTTTAATACACAATATTGACAATATTTCTAAAACTAAAATGAAATTAACCCATTCAGTTTACACTTCTATGACCAGGTCCATTTGCACGGTTTTACGCCCCTCTGAATTCAGCACCTATGACTCATTTTAAATACTAACCAAGGAAATTTTATGTTATGCTTGTTTTTTTTTTTTTCAGAACTTTTTATATTGTGTTAGTAAATTAGGGGGGGGGGCAAAAAATATTTACTTTTCTACAATTAATTTTGCCACGATCACTTTTACATACAGTGTTTAGAGCAATCAAAGAAAATGAATCTCTGGACATTTATGCAACTAGTTCTCAAAAGTATATGGATTCCAAATACTCGTATATATGTATTTAAATCAAGGTTCTAGAGAGAAGGACAGAAATGAATGTGTTTTATTTTATTTATACTTTTATTTATTTTTTCACACTTTTAAAAAAAAAAAAGAATTAATAATGAGAGACCTTTTAGTGTATTCAGAGATTCCAATAGTTAACACTTATTTTTTTTTATTACAAACAGACCTGATGCACACTGGATCTATTAGTAACTGCAATAGCATTTACTTATAGCTCTGTAATAACATATGTATAGACTGCTAATACAGAGTTATACCTTGCATGCTATACTTTGCATTGTGTAGTGGACTCTGGTCTATTGACCAGATGAGTGCACTGCAGTATTTTCAGTGACTTATCCGAGACTGCAGGTTTTTTTTATTTAATATACACGAGTATACTATTAATGTTAAAATGTGGTCAGTAATAATGAATGGAAATTTAATGAATAACTGTTACGATGAACCAAACATCAGTGCATCCCACCTTACAATTTGTAAGGTGGACTGCACTGATTCACAAATGCTCAGTGATAAAACCTTGTATCATCGTGGATGAACAATTACATTTAGATTTTTGCGGCAGGGGGCAGAAGATGGCACAGATAATGGTATCGATGATCGAAATATACCATCAAAGTGTTCCACTAAATATATGCCTCATTTGTTTTCGCCAGGACCTTTTCCCAATCACACCGTACAGAAGAATCAATTGCCACCATCATTTTAACACCTCTACAGTATTTCCGAGACAAATAAATGAAATGAAATGTGAAATTGCTAAATCCAGCACTGAAATGAATGGCTTTGCATTGTAATGGAGAAGCAACAGGAACTGAAATATTACATCGTCAGGAACATCACAGCTCTGCGAATCGGACTGTCCAGCAACAACATTTAATTTGTGCAAATTTCTGGGACAATTCTTTCGTCAAAGGGCTGGAAAGTGGAAGGCCTTGTACACAAATGGCAAATCTTGTTCTACCCATAAGTTATTGTAAGCATATGTTAGATTCCATTACTTTATTATACTAAAGCAAATACCACCAGACTTTACAGCTATATTGTAAACTGCTGCTTCACAAACATTGCAGTTCATTCATAAAATATTTCACGTCCTTCCTACCTTTACTACACGGGTTGAAACGCCAACTAGTGGTTAGGAGCGGTCATATCCTATCTCTGAAACATCTTCATACAAGCAGATCACAGCAGCAGATTCAGCACTGTGTGTGATGCGATTATGTCTAATTAATATTTATAAGAAATGCGTATTTGTTTTTCAATGCCCTCTTCAAAACGGGAAGCGAAAAAAGAAAAATCTGATGGGGATGTGACTGAAAACGTGAACGGTCCCATATTTCTATTTTTTACAGACCGTCTATTGTCGTGTCTAATATATAAACTGCTCTGCCTGCCACCATTCAGGTTTCAAGCCACAATAAATCAGAATAAAAATATATTTAATAAGATCCACTGAGCACTGATGTAAAGTATGCTCATGTATCAACAACAATAATCCCAATACAGCAAGAAAACAAAAATATTTGATGAAAATATTACAAATAGCAAATATATTCTGCTAAAAAACAAAAAACAGACCAAACTAAATCGTAACTAATGTCGGTATCTCCCTTTGGGTTCACTAATTCATTATATTTCACCTTACGGGGATTATACGAACGCAACTGGAAAGCTCGGGGGAGAGGTATGTCATTTTTCAAACGACAGTCCTTATTAAAAAAATAATATTAATTTTGAAGTGAGGACGGAGAGCTGTAGATGGCTGGTAATTGTCAGATCTTCTGCCTAATTGTGCTGGTCTGTCTGTGCCAGGAGGCTGGAGTGGAAGGAGAGTGAAGGGTTAAGGATGGAAAAACCACAGTTTGTTGCTATGCGAAACTAGGGAGCAGCAGGTTTTTAGAAGAAAAATGAAGAAGCTGTTATATCACCCCCTTAAAAAGGTGAGCGTTAGACTGAGCCAAAACGCACATGCTGACGTCTTACTTATCCCAAGAGGATCAATGATGTTTTTTTTGTGTGATCAATGTAATATTCCACAGCTAAATTTAGGGACTGTGCATCCTATGAAAATGGCACCTTACTATGACTAATTAACAATAAAAAATGTGATTGTCTACAAGTTTAATTATTTAATCTCCAGGGTTTTGATTAAATTAAAACTCTTTGCCTGAAGGCAGAGAGAGAGAGAGAGATAGAGATCGTTTGCCATTGTTATTTTTCATTGAGGATTCAGGCAAACAATTGGAGATGAAACGAAAGATACTGCTCATTTAGTATGAAAGAGACATCTAGACTACTTACTGTAGGCAAATTCATTAGATTAATTTGTTGTCAGAGTTACAGATTAACTCATTAATGTGTCAACACATGTTAGTGAGGACAGTGCTGAAATAAAATCTAAGTGATAATAAAAAGGGGTTCATCTATTGTATCACCAGTGCCATGCCGAGAAACAGGAGTGTCAAATCTTTAAGAACAAAAGTCCCATGCAGTGCTAGAGAGATGTACACTACAATATAATGCTGTTGTCATTTAGGCTGTCGACAGCGTAAATGTCGACTTTCTAACTGCCTCACTATTGCCAGGCATGGTTTAATCTTTTTCCTGTAAGGTTATTTTTTATGCAGGTGTGCTTTTCTGAGTATACTAGGTTACTGGGAAAAAAAGAAAGTCTTTGCAAAAAAAAAAAAAGTTAATAAAAGTCTGAACCTTTACTAGTGTTAAAGAAAGTAGCTCTTCGCCACTAGAGGGCAGCACGATTTGACAGCAAATAAGCAGTGTTAGATTGTTAGCTTTTAAACTTAATTAGATTCCGGGCTGCCCACTCTTATCCATGTTATAAAAATATATTGTCAGACAACATTTTTATTGAGTCGTTATGTCATTCTAAAATACAGGGACCTGTTACAACTTTTGAACCTGGCTGACAGCCTAGTCACCCTTATTGTAATTCACCCCTGCATGTAGTAGATATTGCAAACAGTAAAAAAAAAACAATTTGGTCTAAACAAAGTAATTTCACTGAAAATATAAATTAAAATAACATGCAGTGCCAGATTAAGGTTCACATGGGCCTAGAGCTGAAATGTATCAAGGACATATTGTGTGCCATCGCAGGGGGTGTGATCAGTAGCACAGAGAAGTTCTCCTAGGCGGTCAGTGGGAGTTTGGTGGTGCACTTTATCACTGCACTACCTCCCCACACTACATCGCTATGATACATCCCCTTACTACAGGGTTGCCAACAATCTGGCTGCCTCTTCCTGGAGGAGACAGCCAGAATGTCAGAGCAGGGGAGCGTGATATGAATTTGGGGGGTGGGATGGGGGGGGACTGCACATTTGCTTCATCGCGGTCACACCCCCGCTTCAAAATGGCGAGATTACAGGCATTTTGCAGCTGGGGGCAGGGCAACGATGACAATATTTAGCGCGAATCGCGTCATTGGCTTTCCCGGATGGCCAATTTCAAAGGGGAGCGAATGGCTAGGGGATGCGGGTGGGTGGCGCTGGCCAGGAGACTGGGGGGCCGGGATCGCTCTCCTGGGAGAGTAGGAAAGTATGTTGCACTATATCACCACACTACCTCCCTACACTACATCACTAAGATACATGCCCATACTATATCACCGCACTACCTCCCTACACTACCTCACTATGATACATGCCTGTACTATATCACCGCACTACCTCCCTACAGTACATGACTGCACTATAACATTGTATGGGCCTGAGGATGGTGATGGGAGGAGTGCAAGAATAGATGGAGGTAGCTGGGTAGAGGAGACGTGCCTGCTCCTGAGGATGGGAAGACTACTCTGGACATCTCACTCTTCTCTGTAGCACAGCAGCCCATAAATGGCTGGTCCTAAAGAAAGGACCACCCACTGCATTAAACACTGAACATCAGCGGAGGTAGCAGCAAGTTGGGCAGGAGGTGGGTGCACTGCCTGACACTTGATGGTCTGTTTGTCATATAAATGACATACGAAGAATTTTAAGGGTCTGATGGGAATTACACAGGGCACATAAGGGCACATAAGGAGGTCTGAGAGCATGTGGGCTGTCTAATGGCACATAAATGGCATGTAGGGAAACATTTGGCCTAGAGCCATCGTCAAAAATTGCTGAGACACTTGGACGCTCCTATCTGAGAAAGTTTGGGAACCACTTTCACTTTGAGTGGATTTATTATTTTTACAGCTGATCAACAAACCTTGGGAAACATTATAGCCTGAGGATTGCAGTGCTCTATGCAGCGTGCTATGCAGTGAGTACACTTGTCATGTGCTAAGCTGGCAGTGTACAACATTCTCTAACTGGCACAACCAGGTACACCGGGAATCCCTGGTGCTGCAAACCAACTGTCCCAGCCAATCATCACTGCCAACCAGGAACTTGCTGCCAGGGACTCACCGCAGCATTGCCCCAGTAGGCGGGACCTGAGCTCTGTTGGGTCTGTTTACTAAGCCTTGGATGGAGATAAAGTGAATTGAGATGAAGTCCCAACCAATCAGTTCCTAACTGTCATTTTTCAAACACAACCTGTGACATGGCAGCTAATTGGCTGGGACCAGTGGTGGCTCCAGAGGTGTGGCTGCAGTACAGTCCAAAATTCAAATAGGGGAACCACACCAACTGCCAGTGAGTCCCAGCCAGTGATGTTTGGCAGTGTGTGAAATGACAGTTGGTGTGGCTCCCCTATTTGAATTTTGGACTGTGCTGCAGCCCCGCCTCTGGAGCCACCACTGGTTGGGACGTTATCTCCATTCACTTTACCACCATTCAAGGATTAGTAAGTAGACCATTGTGTCTTCTCTCAGACAGTGGACGATAATCCCGGCTCCTGTACCACAGGTAAATGGGCAGTGCGGATGGGAGTGTGGCAGAGAGTGGATGCGCGGTAGACACACTGTCTGACACTATGGCCACGCCCAGTGAGATTCTACAAGCTAATGATAGTCACGGTGCACTTCCCATCCAGGATTATCAGTCCCAGATGTGTGGCAACCTGCGACTTTGGGCCTTTTTTCATGGGGGGGCCTGGAGCTGCTCCACCTATTTTTGATCTGGTCAATTGTTCGTGCAGATGCTTTTTTAGGCATTTGCAGAGCTATTTTAACTATGTTATGCTATGTACACAGGTGTAGGTCTCACTCTGCACCAGCACCAGTGGGGTATATTTATAATTGGTGAAGGGCGTGCGGTTCACAAGGGCCCCTGCGTCCTGGGAGGCTCATCCCACACACTCTGCACACAAATACTACACTCGCCTCGCCATCTTCCCAGAGCTTTGCATAAGCGCAGTAGAGAAATCACAGAGAACACATTCCCGGAGACATGTAAATGCACAGTAAACTCTGGCACAGTGCTAGAGTATACTTGCGGCTGCACAGGGGCATATTAAGAGAGGAGGGGGCCCATGTGCAGTCTCTGTCTGGGGCCCCCTCCTCTCTACCCTGCGGTCGGCAGTGCACTGAATACAGCAGTAGACTCTGGGCACTAGTCTGTGCCAGAGTCTACTGCACATGCACAGGCCACCAGGGAAATTGGGCTGCAGCCATTTTCAGTCAAATATTGAAAATATAAATCCTATATTAACCCCTGCAAGCCCTACAGAGAGGACCGCTATGTAACAAGCAAGAAACATATCTGCACTACCTTCTGTGTTTTATTTTCTCCAAAAGTTATTGTAGACCAACTTTTCTTAATGCTTTACAGAGATACTGAAGAAAATATCTGATATGAACAATTTAAACATAGACTGGTGTAAAACTAGCCGTTCTCCACAAGAGGGCAGTATCCATGTGAATCAAATGATCCAGGGTCACTGACTTTGGGCCTGATTCAGAGCCGTTCGCTATTTGCTGTTGTTCGTTCAAAAACAAGGGGTGGCTATTCAAATGATCCGTTCGCAAATTGCAGTCTGTTCACACCTCTAAGTCTGAACGAGCGAGCAAAACATACGCTCGTTTATTTGTTAAAAACGCCCCCTGGCCGCTCGCACCATACGTCATGTCCGCTATTTATTAGATTAATCGAGTACATCGACCAGCGTATGAACTGCTCGCTATTCTTGTGGTTGGTTTTTGCTACCACAATCTTGCGAGCAGTTCTGGCTATAAAATAACCCAGTGACGTGCTCAATGACGCTGCTGTATTAATTATGCACACCCATAAAACGCCCGTTTTGACCTTTAAGCACGCCTGCGTTCTGATCTCCACTCCCCGTTTTCAAGCACCTTCCCCTGTTACCACCCACATACGCCTCATTCTGTCACTCAAAATAGCAGGCATTCGCTATATTGCGAGCACATGAATTTCGGCCGCACTGACTGGTTCGCGCATGCGTATAACGATCCGTACGCATGCGCAGATGTGCGAACATCGCTCGGAACGAGCGTACTGCCGCTAGCGAGTGGCTCTGAATGAGGGTCATTGTTATAAAAAAAATGACTGGCAGATTTTTCTTTTTTAAATAAAATAACCATATTTATGTAATTTACAAAAATCTAATTTAAAAAAAGTAATAGTATCCAAGAGACCATTCCAACAAGCAGAATAGGTCCATTGCATACTTGCCAACCCTCCCTGATTGTCAGGGAGCCTCCCTGAAATAGTAGCAATCTCCCTGTCACCATGAAGAGTCTAGCAATCTCCCTGATTGCACCTTACCCCCATTATGAAGCTGATATATAAACCCCCCCACGCCCCCCAGAGATATATACATTCAAATGGGATCATTAGTATAATTTCCCTGCATTGGTAATAAGGCACAATGATCCCTATGGCTACCTGCACTTCCTGAAAAGTATCAGTGTGTTTTCATCAACAAGTACAAGTGCTGAGGGTTAGTGTTAGGCACTAGAATGGACGGTTAAGGTCAGGCACCTACCCTGATGGTTAGGCCCCAAGAAGGAGGGTTAAGGTGAAGATTAGGGTTAGAAAAGAAACCTGTATTGGCCATTTGTGTGTCGACCTTTAGACCCTGTCAACCTTTTGTGCCTGTTCATCTATTGCCCGTCTAACATCTGGGGTTTAATGTAATAGGGAGTTTAGACAATGTGGGAGTTTAGCAGCAAACTCTCACACAATTACATTGGTCAAGCTGTATTTTCAAAATTAGAAAATATCTGAATGTTATGATAATCAGTGACCACTTTTAGTAAGCTGACTAGAACTTCAGGCTACGAGGTCTTCCACCACTAACAACTGCCCGTTGTTCCCTTAGAGATAATTCACTCACCGGTACTTAGGCATCCACCTAGACTAAGTGCTTGGAGTAGTAACAGCTTACAGGAATGTCAACTGGAATCCTGAGGTGATAAGAAGGAGTTTATACAGTAGGAGAGATGAGGCTTTGGGAGCCGATGGTGTGGTGTGCCATGGGTGCGGTAAGTATGCCGATGATGCGGCAAGTGTGCCGATTATGTAACAAATGTGCCGATGATATGGAAAATGTTCCGATGGTGTGGCTTGTGTGCCAATGGTGTGGCTAGTGTGCTGTTGGTGCGGCAATAGCCATTAGTAGAGAGTGAAATGGTATGCTATGGCTTTGAGAGCCGATGGTGTGGCAAATGTGCCGATGGTGAGGCTTGTGTGCTGATGGTGCGGCAATAGCCATTAGTAGATGGTCAAATGGTATGTTATGGTTTTGAGAGCCGATGTTACAGCAAATGTGCCGATGGTGTGGCAATAGCCGTTAGTAGACAGTGAAATGGTATGTTTTGGCTTTGAGAGCTGATGGTGTGGCAAATGTGCCGATGATGCGGCAAATGTGCCGATGGTGCGGTTTGTGTGCCGATGGTGCAGCAATAGCCATTAGTAAATGCTGTGGATTGGAGATCCGATGGCAGCATGGAGGTGTAGGTGCGGCTTGGAAGCGGTAGAAGAAGCTGGAGAGCTGATAACAGCACAGAAGCTGTTGGTACGACAAATGTGCCGAAGGTGCGGCAAGAGCCAATGGTAGAAAATTAACTAGTCGGTGTTGCGGCTTGGAGAGCTGATGGCATCACTGCAGTGGAGGTGCGGCTTGGAAGCTGTAGAAGAAGCTGGAGAGCCGGATGTAGCATAGAAGCCACTTTGGGAAGGTCAAAATCTGTACCACAAGGAGGAACAGAACGCTGACAATACAGCCAAGCCAATGGCACTCACAGATACGCTATAGTTGGCGAAGAGGCAAAAGTCCAGTGAGTACAAATAGAAGGAAGCACCAGTCACGCAGCACTGTGAATGACACGTCACTTCCTGAGGTGTGCCGATCGCCTAGTGACAGGAGAAACTGAAGTAACCCCGCCCTGACTGGGTAAACTGCTCGAAGGAGACAAGTCATGAACGCGACTTGTAACACTGGATGAGAGTTTAAACCGTGAGAGTTTTTTGAGTCTGGAAAACATGCGAGTTTGCATGTTCTCGGTCTCTATTACATTGGCCGAGTTTAGAAAGTGTCACAGTTTACTCACACATTTCCTAAACTCTCACCCTATTACATTTGGCCCCTGGTGTCTATCTAGACATTGTCAACCTTTTAACTGTCTATCTTTTATACCACAACCCAGAACCAGGACAACAACATACAGCAGACTACCCAATTATTTTCTAATCCAAACCAAAGATTGGCTCCCATTCACTTATGATTGGAACCAAATGCCCAATGACCACTGTCTGAGTAGTGTATTGGTCACCAGACCCTGTGTCATCCTTTAACTCGACTTGAGTGCCCAACCACCAAATCTGCCAATTTTGGTCATCCAAGTTGAACAGAAAGCACGTGGTTCAGTAGTCTTATCATAAAGGTACTTTAATATTAAAAAAAACCCTTTTAATTGAATCTGTTCACAGAAAGCAATCATTTTTCATTTTCACACCCTTTTCACATTATTTTAGTATCACCTATAGTTATTACAGGGCAATTGGAGTAGAATTCGTAAAATTCTACTCTAACCCCTAAGTATCAATTATTTTTAGTAATCAGATCGCATTTCCCATAACTGTAATGGGAAATGTGATCCGACCAGAGTTACTAAAAATAAAATTTGAAAAAAATACCTAGGGAGGCCCTGTGATAATAACGCAACCTGGTGGTGGCGTTATCCTGGGTTTCCCCCGGTTACCGGACTCTTGCTCCGCTCTAACGGAGAGAGCAGAGTCTGGAGTCGGACCCAGTAACCAGCTGTGTGGTCTAAACAGACCGCAAGCTGATTACTGTAAAAAAAAAAAAAATTAACTTACCTGATTCCAGGGACTGGTGATCGGGGCTCCGGGTGATGTCCTCCCTCCGGTCAGCTGGTCTCCCATAGTGCACAGCGGGCCGGTCATCAGGTGATCGGGTCCCAGTGCAGTACGGGATATCACCTGAGGACATGGAGGACATCACCAGAGGCTCGGATCATGCAGGTAAGTGTAATTAATGGAGGGGGGGTCGCGGGGGGTCCGCAATCGTGGGGACGGGGCTTAGCACCAGGGGGCGGGGGTTAGTGCCGGGGGGTAGCAGCGACGGCTGGTCAGCGCATGCGAGGGCACTTTGTCACAGTATTTTTTCCGAAAATACCGTGACTAGTGTGCGGATGGGATTCGCAGGGACAGAGCTTTCTCGCAAGCTCTGTCTCTGCAAGGGATTTGTAGTAAATCCCTGTGATATTGCCTGAATTCGCAATGCGATTCAATTGTTAATATCACACTACAATCTGCATTCAATATGCGGATTGTAGTAAATAGAGCCCTAAAACTTGCTGGTAATTATAATGTGGTTGTTTTCTGAGTGCTGTAGTGTTTGCATAGAGTAATATTTGTTGTCAGTGTTCTATTATTAGTACCACATTGGGTGGTTGCACTAGGAATCTGCTGTTCGGCCTAACCTCTTTAATACTAAATAGAGAGCTAACTCACCTGAAGGCATTCCAGGATTGGGAAGGGTATGGGATCCCGGCAGCTGGTATGCCGGCGGTCACAATACCAACAGCAGCATCCCGACAGTCAGAATCCCGATGCCTACAGGTAAGTACCCCGACCCTAATCGCTAAGCCTGCCATTAACACTAACTCACCCCCCACAGCCCTAACCCTAAACCACTCCCCCATAGCCTAACCATAACCCTCCCCCTGGTGCCTAACCCTAAACCCTACCTTAACCCCAAGCCTAATACCATTGGGATGCCTGCAGTCGGGATTGTGGAGACGGAATCCGACTGCTGTCGGGATTTTGGCGCTGGGATTGTGACCCCTAAAATTCCAACTATATCCCCCAGGATCCTGGGCATAACTACCGTGGGTGCAAGGGGTGCAGTTGCTCTGAGAGCTTAGGGGGTGTCCATCTTCCTTGTCAAAGTTACATTATTATATACATTTTTCATCATTGGGTGATAAATAGGGGACCTTACACATTTTTGCTATGAAGCCTTCAAATACCTGGTTACGCCCCTGCACAGGATCCTCCAACAATACATTGATTGAAAAACTTGCCATTCTGTGTAGCACAGATGCAGCTTGTCAGGCAGAGTTACCTCCATACAGGCAAATCCCTATCAGTCCAGAAAGAATCCCCTGATGGTGAACCACAGAACTGCACCAACCCAGAAATATAAGCGCCTAACATCATGTTCCCCCAGTGTCCTCAGCGAAGGGTACCGGTGATGTCGGCAGTGCGGGGGTACCAGCGGTGTCTTTAGTGCAGGTTTGCTGGCTGTGTCGGCAGTGCGGGGGTGCCAGCGGTGTCTTAGTGCAGGTTTGCTGGCTGTGTTGGCAGCGCGGGGGTGCCAGCGGTGTCAGGCGGCGTGGGATGATGGGCGCCATCTTCTTTTCTTCTTTTGTGCTGTTTTCAATGGGCTTAACGCTGATTGGCTGAGAGCCGTGACAGACGGCTCTCTCAGCCAATCAGCCTTAAGCCTGCTGAAAACAAAACCTCGCGACTCGACAGAGGGATCGCAAGGTTTTGCCTCGGGTCAGGGATCTGGGGCAGGCAGGGAGATCCGAGCTGCGCTCGGATCGCCCCGGATACCCGAAATTCGGGTGGGTTCGGATCTCTTAGATCCGAACATGCTCATCTCTAATGATAACTTGTGTCATCCACAATTTTGCATTCAGAATTAGAGTCTAAAGCCCATGTTTGAATTAGATAATTCTTTTTAGAGGCAGCTAAGGAGACATAAGCTAATAAGAGGGGTGATGAATGCTGTAGTGACTCTGGGACCCAAAACAGGAGACCTGAGGGAATGTGGCACGAGCAGACAAGGCAGACTGGCCATCCTCAATGTACTGGTGCACCAACTCCAGAAAGGACTCCTGGTCCATTCAGGATTCAAATCCAAAAGCTGAGCAGCAGTTACTGGACTCTGGAGCTGGGCAGTGGTCACTGGTCTCTGGTGTTCAGCAGATGAAAATGGTACAACCAAACTGGCGGCAGTTGAGACTGGAACCACTGGACAGGTGGTAGACAAAACTGGAACCACCAAACTGCTGGCAGACAAGGCTGGAACCACAATCTGGCAGCAGATACTGGAACCACAAACTGGCAGTAGACAAGAATGGAACCACTAGACTGGCGGCAGATAGAACAGTTTAGAACACTGAACAAACTATCAATACTTTCACATAGACAACAATACAAACAGGAGATTTACTAATAGTAAGTATGTAAAATTATAAAAAACTTACATAAAAACAATGGCAAACCCTCCCAAACAATATACCTGCCTGTGTGTGTGAACTTGGGAGAAGCACTACACAGATCAGTATTATCTGTGCAGGCTTCATTAGGTAAAAAACATAAACAAAGGTTTGCATTTAAAACAAAATGTTGTGCCCCCCCCCAATAAAAAAACAGCCCCAGACCTCTCAGCCTGGTCTGGTACTGGGAAATTGGGGCAAAATCCGGTGTGGGGTCCCCCAGATTTTCCAATAACCAGCTACTGGCTGAACCAGATGGGTGTCTTACACTATACTATAGCAGGGAGAAACACACTGTGGGGTCCCCCTGCCATCATTTACCGTAAAACCAGCCCCAAACTGGTCAGCCCTGGGCAGGAAATTCACATCGAGTTATATCTAATTACAGGAGGAATTCGTCATTCCTCCTTCCAATAACTATCTATTTCGAAATGCTGTCATTTTTGCGGTGACAGCTTTTCGGGAAATAGATAGTTATCTCTATCTACACTAACTTACCGCAGCTGTAATCTGTTCTGCGCATGCGCTGTTACATTCGTAAAGCCAGCGCATGCACATCACTGCCTACAGCGGTGGTAAGTTTGTGTCCCCCCCAACCCCTCCCCCCTGCTCACCTCCCCCCCGTCCCCGCACTTACCTGCACGCTGCAGCGCCTCCGGCTCTGGTGGCTGTGCTGTCACGTGTTCTCCCAGCAGCCCACGGTACTGTCTAAAAGAAAAAAAACATTTTTTTTCTAAACTTTATTGTGTTCTGCTGGGAGAACACGTGTCTGCACAGCCCCAGGAACCAGAGGAAGGACCAGAGCACCTGAGGAAGACGCCGGGGAACCTCACCAAGCTGGAAGCAGGTAAGTGTCACCTGCTATTCGCCACCTCACAGTGGCGGATAGATCCTCCATCAAATTCCGAAAATACATAATTTTCGGAATATGATGAATACCATAATTTCCATATCCCCATACTAATGTACTAATGTATGGGAAGTGTGGAAATTAAGGAAGGGGGACTTAACCAGGAGATATCAGTGATATCTTTTGTGCTAAGTGTGTTCATGAATACTAAAATAACACTAATAAAGGAAAATGTCATTAAAAACTTTATTTTAGTGTTGATGAATAGGCCCCATAGATACATGATGCAAAGATGAACTAAACTCAGTATTGAAGGTGGATCTTGCGTGTGTCCACTCTGGAGTCATGGGCATGCCTGTACAGCTAATGCACAGACATAATGGACTCACATTTCTACTGGTGGTTTAATAGTCTGAGTTCAGTGATGGCATTTCGTGGGCATGTCAACAAAATTGTGTGGACCCCTGCATACATGAAGATACACCTGCATACATGAAGTTACACCTGCGTGCATGAAGATAAACCCATTTCTAGATGGATCTCTTGCACCTAGTATACTTTAAGGCTGCTGCAAGAATGATTATGCCTGACGACGGGTATCAAGCCAAGCATATAGATAGGGTTCGTCAGGCTGCAGAGATACATGCAACCCTGCATACAGACGAATAGCATGGAAATATGGTGAACTCACAATTAGCCCTATTGTCTATAGCTTTTCTTTATTTAAACAAAATATCAGTAACACATTGTAAGATTGTGCACGGGAATAATTAAAAAATCGTCTTCCACAATTATCTGCGTATTCATTTGGTGGATTATGGGCCTGATGGACACTGCTGTGCTCGCTCTTGTATCTGTTGCCGAAATCACTGCTGCGATAATATGCAAATGCTAGGTTCAGCCCTTCCCCTGGTGTAGTAGCGTGCATCTGAATGTGCTAGGAATGAGACGCACGCTTTCTGCATCTCTGCACGCCTCTAATAGCACCAGTGATTCTTTAGATGCCACCATTGACGCACCATCGCTTGCACCATCACTTCCACCAACCCTATGGTAGGTGCAGCTTCAAAGTCTGACTCTGGCCTCCTATGGCTGCAGCTGTTCCTGGGAACACCGCGGCTTTCACTGGCACACCCACGACACTTCCATAACATGACCATGAGATGTCTTTTTATACGTTCACTTCTATCCACCACACAGGAACGCCCATCACTTTCATGCCCCATTTTTATACCAATTTCCCAATTGCAATGCATGCGCGGGATGTAGTTTTAATCCAGGCTGATGGGTTTGCCGGCACTCAGAATGCCGGCGCCGGACGGTAAATAGTGCGGTTAAGGGGAGGGTTAGGGTTAGGCACTAGGGGGAGGTTTAGGTTTACAATGCAGGGAGGGAGGGCAGAGCCATAACTAGACTTTTTGGCGCCCCCTCCATATTTTTCAAATAGAGACATAATGTGGCCTCATGGGCTGCCATCAGAAATTGTGGGTCAGATAGCTCCATGTATAAGGTGTCTGACTACTTAGTAAGAGGTGATGGGTTCGAGTCCAGGGTATGACTGTATTTTGAAATGTGTGTGTTAAATAAAAGTGGATGTGACTGAAGGTGGTTGGGGAGGTGGCTAGATGGAGGGAGAATTGGCCAGGAAGGAGATAAGGGTGACCAGGAGATGCTGGGGATAAAAGAAAAGGAAAATACAAGAATAATTGTAAACAGTAAATTGACTTGCCCGAGCAGCGCCCCCTGCCCTGAGGTGCCCTGTGTGGTGGCAGATGTCGCACCACCCTAGTTATGGCCCTGAGGGATGGTTAGGTATAGGGTTAGGATACGGTGTCGGGATCCTAACCCTGTTAAGATGCTGGCATTGGGATTCTGACCATCGAGATCCTGTGCACCAGCTACCCGTACCCAACCCGCATGCACAGTAAGGGTTTTTAGAAATTTTGCATGCACGGTTGTTAAAACTCGATCAACTACATGAACATCACCATTGCACGCAGATTGCGTGTGAATCAAAATCACACCCTATGCCTTTAAATTTAAAGTCAAGGATTTTTTTCTTAATGCAAGGATATTACTAAAATATCATCTATCAAATCCAGGTGTGAAAAGTTCAAATACATATACTCGTTAGGGTCGTAGAGTACTGTTTTAAATATTTAATCAACTCGCATTATAGCTGCTGTGTTTCTCTAATGCTTGATTTGCAAATACTCCCAGTCAGAAGCTTAGGTGTTGTGTAATGAAATCTCCTCCATCTGTTACAAGCACAACACACAGTAACTGACTGACTGTCAGCTGCAGTCATGCCTAATTTTTTTTAAATTATAGTTAACATTGCAAAGCTATCTTTGGTCAATACAGATTTTGGGGGCATATAACAGTAACCTATTGAAGTACCCCTGGGGTGTGCAATCTTCTGTGTGGATTTCCTTTGAAGGACATGAGGCATGAATTTATTGCTGTAACTACAAGTGATGTACCTAGAGATTTCTGTAACTTTAATAAAGCTGGGAGTGAGTCATCTTTTCATTGAATTGGATTGGACATTGATTTATTCTTGCATAACCTGCCTAAAAGAAACACTGTCATAATATCAGCTGTGTAGGATCCTGTGCGGCTTAGAACTTTTCAATAATTTGTTTCTTTGGGACGTCTTTTGACCATGAATAAAAAGACTTGAATGGAAAAAAGGAATAGATCGGTTGAAAAGGTCCAGCTATTTGGTCAAAATGCATAATGTGGTCATAATATTTCTATGCAGGCATGGAATCTTTTATCAAGAATCCATAGAATAGTTTTTTTCGCTGTTTTTTTTCAAGAGGAAGGGGGTAGAATAAAGGATTTGCCACAGCTTTATAATTAGAGATGCGCGCTGACCCCCGTGTTTTGGTTTTGGATATGGATTCATCTTCCTGTTTTGATTTTGTAAAACCACACTTAAGTGTTTTGGTTTTGGATCTGGGGGACTGATTCAAACCCGCTCGCACGATGTGTATACAAATTCTGTTGGCAGTGCTATCGCACAGCAATGCATTACCACGCCCAAGATTTCTTAGTGAGCGATCACATAGTGTATGCAGAAACCCACCAGCCTGTTTTAAGATACTCACTTGTGCAAGTCATGTCCAGGAAGTGTATGCAACCATCGGTACATCGGGTGCTATCACAGTGCTTGAGGTTGACCATACCCTGCCACAAGCATGGCGAGCACTTCAGTGTAAAAACAAGCCAGGTGATGTGTACTATGATACTACCTTATAATTATGCACAGCTCTAAACCGCCGTTGAGATGCTCAGGCACGCCTGCGTTTGCACCTCCACACCCCCGTTTCTAATGGCCAGCCCCTGTTACCACCTACAAACGGCTTCCCCTGTCACTCACTCTGCTGGGCTGTCTATGCGCAGCTAGCGAATGCATTGTGAACTTTCGCTAAGATAAGCGCATGCGCACTGTGATGCATACACTTGCGCACAATGCATACCATCGGCAGCAGCGAGAGTATGCATCTTAGCGAGCAGGTCTGAATGAGCTCCTGGTTTAAAAAAATAAAATAAAATGATAAAAAGTTTTCAAAAACATCTAAAATGATGTAATTTTTGCAATCCAAAACCCGAAATTCAGATTTAAAATACAAATTCTGAATAGCAGGAAAATCAGAACCGCGTTTCGGATCTGTCTGGATTCATGACATTTGTGTGGATTTGGATTTCTGGAGAACCGAACTGCACATTTCTATTATTAATACATTTTATTATGTCTATCTTGTCCACAAGAGCTCTTGCATTCGCTGCATTAAACTTTAGCGGCTCACTGTGACTGATTTTACCCACCTCCGTACCTTTTTCGCAGTGTAAGAGAAAGCGTAGGTTGTTGTCTGATTATGTACGATACTGTATTTCCACTGCTCATTGCTTTGGGCGGTAGATACTTGGGGGTACATTTATTGAGCAGTGACTTAGTTGAAGTGTGTCATTCCTGTGTTCTTAACAATCGAATGCATTAATTTTTTGTATGTAAAATCAGAGTAATCACAACTAAGCCGCCATTTTAATATCAGGCACAATGCAAATTGCCATCCCAATTTCTTACATGTACAAAACACCAGCTATATGGAAAACAATACAGATAAAGATTGGAATATTAGAGCACAGGAAACCTATTAAATAAAATACCTGTACCGCTTTGCAAATGTAGCTGTGGCAATATGGTCGAAGTAGATAACTTTCTGGACACCTAATTATGAGTTAATGTATATTGGCGGACAGCGGGTTTGTTTACCCATTATACTGCTCTCACATGATGTTCTCTATCATTCATGAATATTCCCGTAACTATCACATCACAAAATTTCTGGACATTATCATACCCCAGGTCACCTAGCCTGTGCCACAGCTCCATAGACTGGCTTGGATCACAGGCAGTCAGTCATCTCATAACACTACTCCATGTCTAGGATGTCTAGTTGCTCTCATCAGGTTGCTGTTGCTATCACCATCCCTCTTTTATTATGCACAACACACTTATCTTCTGTGAACTTGACCTTGAATCCTTAGTCTTCTATGACACTTATGGCAATGAGGTTGGTCCCCAAGTCTGGTACGAATAATACATCCTTGACGTCTTTGACTATGGTTTCACCTTTTATACTCAGATGCACCATGATTGTCCCTACTTTTGTTGCTGTAAGGAGTCTCCAAACACTCTGACTGTCATAGGATCACACGTGCTCTATTATGTAAACCATCTTGATTGCAAATGAAATGCCTTGTGGTTCTCGAGTCCATGTACCAGCAAGCTGACTTGTTCATTTTATCATGCACGCCACTTGAGTCTCTAAATCTGCATTCAGAGGCTTTAAGTCCTACTTTGTGACATACTATATGAAACACTTGTATTTAGGCCTTTTGGACTTGCTCTTTGTGAGTAAGGCAGAATGCTCAGCATTTGTCTCAACTGGTATGCACGGGGGTACTGAGAGGAGGGGCGGGTACTAATTACCCAGGCCCAGGCTTCCTGGAGGGTCCTGGCGGGACCCAGGTCTGAAGCTGCTCCCCCCTCCCTCCTACTGTCAACAGCCCAGCACACACTGCTGTGTGCAGGGCTGCAGTGGGAGACTGCTCACTGCTTCTGAGCAGCAGCAGTCTCCTCTGTCTTTGGGGGGTGATCACACTGATCGCAGCCTCCCTCGATTTGCGCCAGGTTGAGTGTCTCATAGAGCCCCGGTACATAGTGCCGCTTCATGGTGCCACACAAAGATGTTTTTTCTTATGAGGCGTGGCCACACCTCCCAAGAATAGACCACACACTCTTCACCCAGGTCGGGTTTCTACGGCCCTGGGAATGTATTCCTTAAACTGCAGCAGATTAGCCCTCACGATCTCTGTTGACAGCTTAGTCGCACAGGATTCCAAAGCCATCACTAAAAAATTGATTTCAGGCAAAAGATTCTGCAGCATCGCCATTGCAACCTCCTCATTGTCCACGTGGACTCCTACAGAGATATGGACAACATCTTGTCAATTAACTCATTCATGTTTCTGAATGCACTCAGTTTGGTATCGTACAGTGTACAACTTAGGTTTATCCTTCTCATTAGACCTTTATCTTCATATGTGGCCTGCAGGGCTATCCACATGTCATGTGCTGACACTGTCCAATGAATTATGGAATACACATGTTGTTCCACAGCTGGGCCAATGGTTCCCATGGCTCTGTCCACTTCATCAGTATTTGGATTCCTGGATTATTTGTGATATTTCACAGCTTCTCCTGCTTCAGCTGCATTTCCATAGCAAACTTCCACATGACGTAATTCTCTGAGCCTCTCAATTTTACAAAGCTGATGTTGGCTGCTGCACTGTGCATTTTCTCTGCTGATCCAATAACTTTTCTGTTACGTTCACACTTGTGGTCACGTTAGTAGCCTGGGTGTATAACCTATTATTATCTGACCTATTGTTCTAGAACCTGGGTGGTTTTCAATAGGTACCAGTGAAATATGAAATCGAGGTTAGTCCACACAAAGAGTCCTTAACCAGGCTTGCAAGTTTATTGGTAACTTTGGTAACACACACAGTGATAACAGCAGTACACAGTGGTGGTCTCTGGCACTAGCCACAACAGCGGTAATGCAGGTTATAGTTGTCTCACCCAAGGAGCTAAGTATTGTTTTGACACTCTTACACAGTGGCATACACCGGGTCGTGCATGCACAGTGGCACCTCAGGTTGGTGGTTGCACTGCTTCAGCATCACCCCCTAAAACAAAAAGTATTACTTCATTGTTCTAAATTCAAAATTCCAAAGCATTGCATTGACTCTTGTATTGTTGCTTAAGGGCAGTAATAACATATCTGATAGCAAAAGGATTCTGTTACTATGTATTTACACACTCCTCTTACCCCCACAAAAAAAATTATAATAGTAATAACAAAAATATAAAAATGAAGGCTTTCCCCACTGGAAATTCCAATTGTTTATTTCTATTTAAAAATGTTCTTGAAGTTTTTAGTCCTGCCTGCAAACATGGATCAGTTTGTGGAATAAGAGAATCCCAGTACTAGTACCTGCAGTAGCAACATTTTTTTTAACCTCCCCCAGTGAAATAGGTCATGTAGGAGGAAAGTGTAATTAAGGATGCTTGAAATCCAAACAATGTATGCCAAACTCAAAGAAAATGTTTATCCTAGTGCTGGTAATTAAAAAGTTTGGGTGACCCCAAGCCATTTTCACCCTATTTTTCACACTACCAGCTTAGGCTAAGAAAACTAGGACTGCTTATCAATATGGACGGGACACGCACTCCATTATTTTAAAAAACTTTTTATTCGTTTTTCTAATTTTTTTTGCATAACAGCCTGTACAGATCCTATTGATGTGTTCAGTGCTTGAAAACCATGTTGGATATACAGCAGATTCTCGTCGGTTTGTTGCAGGATAAGAGCTTAAAAACCAATGGCCATCCATGGCGGTTTTAACGTTACAGTCAAAACCAACTCTTAAGTAAATACTATATTTTTAGACACTAAACCAATGATGTTCATCAGTTTGCAACTGACAGCAAAACCAGTGTTAGTATATTTAGCACATAGTCTCTCACCCAATTCTGCAACTGTTACAATTAGAGACTTGCATGGTCAGTTTGGAGCAAACCGAACATACCCAAAACTTGGAGGATATGATAAGAACCAAATCCCAATCACTTGTTATAAGGGCAATGTTGGATTTCAAGATTATTTGTCAGAAAAATAATACTGTGGTGTGTCTGATTAAGCTGCACTTCAAAGAAGAGGAGACCTCTATTACTGTTCCAAAAAAAAAAGAATAATTGCAAAGAAAAATAAAAAAAATTCTGTGGTCTAAAAAAAAACTGCAGTAGTTTCTAATTTAATTTAAATTGTATTTTTTAAGAAAAGTGAGTTTTTAGACACAGCATATATATTACTGTTCTAACTGTGTGCGGTGGTATCCCCATCATCTGCATACCAAAACAATTAATTCAATCAGACCATTTCTGTTCCTGGTGTGTAACAAAATAGACAGTCTTTTATAATATAATTTAAAAACTTGCATAGTATGTTTTTGAGATGCAGCATATATTACTGTTCTAAGTGGATGTGATGGTATCCCTGCCATCTTTACAAAGTTTAAAATTAGCATACTGTGCTTTTGAGATGCAGCGCATACTAAAGTTTTTTTTATTCAGTGTGGTGGTATCTTCTTCATCTTTACTCCAAAATAATTATTGAAAAATAAGTTATTTTATTTTCCTCGTGTGTAAAAAAAATAGCGAGTATCTTATAAACAAATTATAAAATTAGCATAGTGTGTTTCTGAGACGCAGCGTAAATTACTCTTCTTACTTGTTGTGGTGGTATCCTGGCCATCTATACTTTAAAATATTTCTTGTAAAGAAGTCATTTTATTTTCCTGGTGTATAAAAAATAGGCAGTCTTTTATAAACAAATTAAAAAATTTGCATAATGTGTTTTTCAGAGACAGCTTATATTACTGTACTTTGCTGCACACCAAGAATCATAAATTGAAAAAAATATTTGTTTGGCTGCTGTCAACAAAATTCTCTAGTCTTTTAATTAAACTGCATGTAAAGGTAACAGACACTCCTTTCCCTATCTAATTTTTACATTCACTTGGTGTTGTAGCAGTTAAGTTCAACTACAGCAAGTTTACTCCTGTCCTGGTGTAAAAAATTTTAATCAATTAAGGATCAGTACATAGAAGAGCAGAAGCAACTCAGAAGGTGGAAAGGACACCTAAAATCTAGAGATACGGTCAATATCCCGGCAAAGGAGATGTCAGCGCTTAGAATACAAGCACCAAAATCCAAGATACCTTTCAGAATCCCAGTGCCAGCATCCCGGAGGTAAGTAGAGGGGCTAGTGGGAGGGTTAGTGCTAAGGTTAAACACCATGGGGAGGGTTAGGGATAGGCACTAGGAGGGGAGGGTGAGGTTTAGAGTGCAGGGAGGGGGAGGTTAGGGTAAGGCAGTAAGGAGGGTTAGGGGTAGGAAGAGGGGGAGGGTTAGGAGACCTACCAACAGGTGTCGGTATCCTAACTCTGTCAGGATCCCGGTATCAGGATTTTTACTGCCAGGATCCGGAGTGCCGGCATCCCGTACCCATCCCCAAATCTAAACAGTACTGTATTTCACAATCTTGAAGTAAACATCACCTCTAACTATGATGGAAAAAGTTACTGCTGAAAAATTTTAAATTGCCAGCATGCCATACACAACAGGCAGTGGCAAGGAAAGGCTCAGAGGAGCATGGTCTTTATTTGCAATTGGTTGTCCTGTTACTGCTCTTTCATGCAATAAAAGGCCTAGGGCCTGATTCAGGTGCACTGCTGATCGCAGGTTCCCAATTATCGGGAATCTGCACAAGCGCAGGACACGTCCAGCGCATGTGCAGAATGGGTCTGCGATCCCACACGCAGTCCGTCATCAGACTGTCAGTGATTGACAGTCTGCCATTGTTTCTGGGCGGGGAGGGGGCGCCGATGACGATGTCCTCTATTTCACAAAACGGAGGCGTGTCGCTGCCATTGGGGGGGAGTGAAGAGGCTAGGCTCTCCGTCAGCTGACGAAGATTTCCTGCCCATTTTTGCGCATCCCATGAGGCACTTAGCCGGCCAATGGAAACGCAGATGATCTGATGCTGCATCCTAGGATGCAGCTCGGATCATACATAATCCCAGAAGCACAATCATAAGAGATGTTTAGTAACAGACTTTAAAATCCCTCCACCCCCTTCCTGTTCAGCACTTCCTCTTTGTGTGCTACCACAGACATCATCTCCTGCATGCCCCTTTGATTCTTTTAAAAAAATTTGGAACCACCGAGAAGTCCACTGGGTCAAGGACTGATGTGAATGAGTAAAATATTATTTGTAAATTCCTCCCTCATAAATTTGCTTTGGAATCAAAAACTGTAATTAAATTTACTACTAATCAACTCTTCCTTTCCCTGCCTTCAACTACATACATACTCCAACTCCCTCAGGCCTCTTGAATAATAAAAACATTTGTTTCTTGATGTGCCATATTGGAAGTTGAACTGCCACAGCTGCTGCAATTGTTGACATGCAGTTACTGAATGCCGAAAATGTCCAGAAATGTTTATGGCCACAGAAAGCATTTCCTGCCTGCATGTTCCTTTAAATTTAAAAATTATTCTGAACCACCAAGTTGATTTTGAGGGCAAAACATGGGACATAGTGTTAACCCATGCTCTCCCTTCCTCCCCCATAAATTTGCTTCGGGGTTGAACTGCCAGGTGTTTGTGCAGCCCCCATGCTGCCGCTTAGCTTAGTCAGCCAGCTAGCTTGGCAAAGGCAGAACTATGGGAGACAATGGAGGCACCTGCTGCCGGGCTCCAGCTCTGAAGGGGCACCTCCTCCATTGTCCACAACATATTCACCCCACTTAGGGCTGTAACTATGTACCATCACGGCCGCCCAATACATGGCACCCCTTCCGGGCACTTGAGAAGCCACCATAAACTAGTGGAGAGCTCCATGTCATCATCTGCTGCCTTCATCTATCTATAGCCCGTCAATGCAAGTTGCTACATTACAGTGTCAGTGGCTGTGACGGGGGGGAGCACCAAATTATAACTTGCCTCTGGGCGTTATGGATGAACTTATGCCACTGTAGCTTGGTGCAACTTTTGGGCCTAAATTGGATGAAAACAATATTGTGAGCAGTGAGGTGGTCAAAATTGACTGGAAAAGAGTGGAAATTAACGTTATTGAGGTTAATAATACTGTAGGAACAAAAAAAAGGCCAAATTATGTGGATTTTAGCAGTTTTTCTAAATTTTTTAAAGAAAATACAGATCAAAACCAAAACACTTGAGGGTGGTTTTGCAAAACCAAATCCAGATCCAAAACCTCGAAGGAGATACAGATCCAAAACCAAAACACGGGCTTCGGCGCACATCCCTAGTCACAATGTGACTTACCAGGAGACTGTGCTAATAAATATGAGATGCAACACTTGTACTGTATATCTGTGTGCGACTGAATCTGTATATGAACTTGGCGTTGTAAGATGCGGACGTTGCTTCATAGCATTTCGTATACAAATTTAGACTCAGTTGCACACTGATATACAAGTGTTGCATATCAAATTAACAGGCAGAGGCATTTACGAGGCGGCGCAGGGGCGGGGTTGGCAGGCGTTCCCGAAAACGGGGGCATGTACACCCCATTTTCCAAGGAGTGGCTAGCCCAGGATCTGCTTTGATCAACGCAGTGTCCTGGGCTCTCAAGCCAGCCAGCCCGAGTAAGCTGAAGCCAGATGCCCTGCCCTGTCCACCATCGTGACCGTCAACCACAGATGGTCGCGATGGTGATGCCAGCCTGCGACCTCCGTCGCAGTGCTGGGATCACAAATGCAGCAGGAGGTGCCAGAGCTGCCTGCGTGCATACATCGTATATCTATAGCCTGCGTGCAGCTTTGCTGTTGTATCCTTGCTGAATCGGGCCCTGTGTCACCTCTCTTGTGTCAGCTGTGACCTTTTCCAGCTAGATTGTGAGCACACTTCCCAACATTGGAGAAGTATGAAACAGGACTTTCTCATTAGCAAGGCTTTCTCTAGCCTTTATTTTCTCAACTTTTTTGTATGGTCTGTTTTACCTGCGGCCCGGCAAAAATAACAACAACAACAACAATAATAATAATAATAATAATAATAATAATAAAGGTGCGCAGCCATGAAAGAAGATTCGGTCCATGCCTCATATATTTGCATGTCGTACATGAACTCCATAGCGGTTTGATTATCAGCCCCCTGTATCAGAGGAAAGTTTAATATTAACGCCTCTGTGTAGCTGACGCATTATATGGCCTTGATCTGTATTGCAATTTGTTTTGTGTTTATTTCAATTATTTTGTTATTGCATCTCACCTGTACTGCTTCTGCCTAACCTAAAGCAATTCTTCCTCCAGTTGTCTTTAATTTTCATCTCTTTAAATTGTTTTCCTGGAGTTTATTACTTCTATGACCCAGGAGAAAACGACATTTCTTGTGCAAGCAGTTCTCTTTGTCTTGCGCAGCAAACCCTCAGTGTGAAATCTGTAAAGCAACTCTGTGTGGTCCATCTTTTGCATAAAGAATAAGTAAATGAGTAATAGCTTCATTTACAGCTTAATCCTGTTATTTTATGTCCTTTTGTTACCATTACAAAAACAAATACATGTACGTCACTCGTACCCCTTTTACACTAGAGCAACCTGGGTCGCAGCTCAGTGTAATAGGGTCCCTGAAAAATAACCCGGGTCGGACCCAGGATGGACCTGGGTAATGGTGCAGTGTAAACGGCGCAACACGGGTTATCCGACCTAAAATGTAAAGCAAGAAGAAGAGGGTATGTCCGCACTAGTAATGTTTTTGAGGTAATTGAAAAAGAAAGATTTATATAGATATTAAATCATTAACGACCAACATTTAGGTTTATCACTGAGGCAATCCTGGATAACTCTTGGTTGGTGGTGCACTCATAGGATTTGTGCTATACACATGAAAAATAATAAATGATGATAGCAGTAGAACATTGTTATGATTGGTGATAATAATATAAGACTTAACTTTTATTAAATAACCTTAACATATTGAAATACCTTAATCTGGTATATCTCCATGATTGATTTTAATCTCATTTGTGATCACTCTAACTAATTATCTGTTTCAGAGTGGACTCATTTTTTAACTCATTCTAACATTTCATATGTTATTAATGTATAATAAATATTCGTTATGTGGTTAGTATTCTATCTTTAGAATATCAATACTTTAAGGTTCTTTAATAAAAGTGAAGTCTTATATTATTATCACCAATCATAACAATATTCTACTGCTAACATCATTTATTATTTTCCTTAAAAGTGCCCAAGCATAGGCTAATACCCCTTTTACACCGGAGCTAAAACCCGGGTTATTGCAGGGTTAACCCGGGCAGCTCCTTGGTGTAAAAGGGGTGAGGGTTGGATCGCCGGGTCAACTGACCCAGCAATCCAACCCAGCTAAATAGCAGGGTTTAACACGGGAGTAATCCGTGAAACCCTACTGTGTGTACGGCGCACTCCGGGTCTTGATGACCTGCAGTGCGCCGCAAGCCGGCCGATTGGTCCGGCTTCAGTAGCGCATGGAGATGACGTCATGCACACCCGACTGCGTGAGCGGCGCCGACTCGGGGATATCCCGAGTTGGCGCCGGCTAAATTCCGGGTCTGATAAGGATAGGAACCATGTTCCAACTCCGGGTCAGACCCGGAATTTTGATGGAAAAGGGGTAGAAATTTGTTTATCCTCTTTCTTTTGCCCCAAGCAAAAGATACCCTTTTTCATGCCTAAAATGAGCTGATTGGTGGATGTGGAGCAGTATTCTCCCACTTTTTATGACGTCACAAGTTCAACAGGGCAGACTCAGGTTTAGTGTGAACAGGGCTGACCTGAAAATAACCCAGATCGATGGTGCTGTGTAAACGGTGTCTGACCTGGGTCTGACCTGGGTTGGAACCATGTCTCAAAACTCAGGTCGGGCTGGGGTTTTGGTGGAAAAGAGGTATCATTTAATAATAAGGGAAAAATGAATTACAGAACTTTCTTTTAGAGATGTGCGGTTCAGATTTCCTGAAAACCGAACATACCCGAACTTTTGGGTTTTGAGTCGAATCGAGTCCACGACTTGGATCACTGTTGGGGTTTTCGGGTAGAACCAAGTCCTGGCACTAAAGCAAGAAATGCGGTCAAACCCCTGAAAAAGCCATTTTTGTTGGTTTAACCGCATTTTTCATATGCACCAAGCCCCGGAATGCTTGGATGTGGTGGGTAACGCCATCTTTTGATGGCATTACCCTATAGAAGCCTATGCGCGTGTGACACCAGAGGGACTTCTAGCTCATAGACCCAGAAGTCCCTCATTCGCAAATGACAGCTCTTACCAAGAGAGCAATGCAATTAACGCCGACATGAATGCAGAGAGTTGCGGGATCCCTAATGCGATGCGTCATGCATCCAGCTCCTGAGCGCAAGTAATTGACCGTTGTTTTCCCTGCTAGATTTGTAAAATGTAAACTCTGTTGTCCAATATTGCACACAGCAGAATAGTATAACCAGACGATTGCACCGATACAACTTTATACGTACGAACATTGAAATTTTATATGCACAAAAATTTTGATGCAAGTTCGCTCCTCCTTAACTTCCAGGAAATTTGCCACCATCTATCTAAACAGAAACTGAATAAGACACATTAAGAAGAAAACAAAAACATTTACGGCTTATGGGAAAGAAATCTGTTTTTACTTCTACACCACAGGCAGACCACATCTGAAGCCAGTAATACAATCAAGCTACCTCTTTGACGTCAGTTCGTTTTTTTTTCACTTGGAGCAAGTTAGGCAATCTAGACTAATGTGCGAGTGCTGTGCATTGATTAAACTGCAGGGGTGTTTCCTATGGCCCGTCTTTAGGTCTTATTACTGTAAATAGCAATTTTATTGAAATCATTTGGCTTCCTCTGGTAGATATGTGGTTATCTCGTATTGAAAAGGGCATGCCCATTAAGATTTAGAGTACATATGTTCTATTTAAGTTGTGTTTAAGATTGCGCTATTCTGAATTATTGATCAGTGAAACACTCAAGGGGAGGAAGCTACCCTTCTTCTACTAAATTCCAAAAGGGCTTAGCTCTTCAAATATTTCCATGATAAACTTTCCACTATCAAAGGTGAAAACTTTAACAGTTCTTAATCTCTAGGGGGAGACGTATCAAGACTTGGAAATATATAAAGTACCAACCAATCAGCAGCTCCCAACTGTCACTTTACAAGATGTGTTTGAAAAATGACTGTTAGGAGCTGATTAGTTGGTACTTTATCTCTCTCCACTGTATCTCTTGCCACGGCTTGATACATCTTGCCCCCTAGACAGTCACTGTACATCCTTGTACAATTGTTTCTGTTTTCATTCTGAAGTTGAATTGATTCGTTAAGGGTAATATGCTTAATTTAAAGTTGGATGTATTTGCACCAAATGTTTTGAGCAGTACTGTATATAAAAACATAAGGGAAGCTCAAAAATGTATGACCTGTACTGGGAGAACATTAATAATTGTCCTTGTAGATAGAGAGGTTTATCTAGAGTTTGAGGCATTTGCACTCCAAATCTGAGCAGGAAAAGGCGCACACATTAATGCGCTATCACTCAGTGTGTCTCTAGATTGTGCAATTAATATTACTCTGCTTTGTAAACCTATGAACCTTGGCATAAATCTTCAAACATGGTTTTGTGCCATGTAATTGAGGGTTATGGCATATTGAAATGCCTATAAATGTTTTTTGTTTTAGAGTAGGTAGACTGAGTATGACCTGATAGCAGAGTATACTGTCACTATAATGCTCAAGCATCTGGATACAATGTGATTGACCAAGATGTAGGGGATATAACGCAATTGTTGGTGCTGGTTGAAGTCAGTTCACACGTGGTACAACTTAACCAGTTCTTAAGCTAGGTACACACTGGAGCGATGTCGGGACGATATGCCATTTTGTAATGACATATCGCCTACATCGCTCATTGTGTACGCATGATTGTGTCCTCCCGCGGTCGCAAGCGAAGGTCGCCAGGTTTGATGTGCTGCACATCACACCTAGCGATATCACTAGCGGCCAGTGCATTGTTACTGAATGACGTAAGGGTGATCGTTACGTTGTTCATTACAGTCGTCCAGTGTGGACGCACAATCACTATTGACGGGCACTTGATAAAAACGAATGCCCACCGCTCCAGTGTGTATCTAGCTTTATAGATCCAAATACTTGAATAAGTTTGAGGAAAGATAAGCACCCTGTTTAGGAAGGAATATTGCTAGTTCACCAGGGGTTAAGGAAAGAGGGGGCGTAGCCAGGATTGTGTCCCTCAAAACAATAGCCTATGGCAGCAATAAAGGGCAGGGCCCAAACTATGCATTATAAATAGCCTGGTGTTATGTTCTGGGTTGTTTGTGGACCCGGGGTGGTAGCAGGAGTGATCACAGAAGCAGATTTGAAAATAAAACTAGGATTTTTAATAAGTGCTTGAGTAGACATATAATGTGGCAGTAAATAAAAGTCCAGGAATATATAAATGTGCACAAGAGTTCTGTGGTGGGAGTAAAAGGGTTAATGTCCAAGTAGAAACAATTAGAGCTGTCCAGGTGTGCAGGTAGTGAAACTGAAAATAATCAAACCAAGTATGCAGGTAGTGAACTGAAAATAATCAAGCCAGGTATGCAGGTAGTGAACTGAAGCGCAGGATGTCAGCAGGCTCAGGCACTCAGGTATGGACAAGGGTGATGGAGGAAGAGGGGTAGTCCAGTGAGAGCTAGGAGCTGACAGGCAGACTGGCAGACAGCGAATTCACAGGAACAGGATAAGCACAGAGAACTCCCTCTCAGCTAGGCTGAGATACACGTTGCACTGGCAAAGAAGGAAGGCACTGACCCTTCCTAAATACCCCATGCCGTGCTGTAACTGGCCGGAGGGAACATGTGACTCACCAGGATTGGCCAGCCGCATCACATGGCCAGAAGGCAAGATGGCGGCGCCCATGCCAAACGGAATGGAGACGCCACCAGGCCTTACCAGCGCAGAGTGACAACAGGCCCGCACAACAACGCACACAGCCAAAGCCCCCCGCCAGACACCAGCTCCGCCACCAGACAGCCCGCGCCACAATGACCTCACAGGTAACACTCGCCTTGCGCCATGCTGAAATACCCTGGCCGTGACAGTACCCCCCCTTTTGGGGTGGCCTCAGGACACTCACCAGGCTTCTCCGGATGGGCAGAATGGAATCTCCTGATGAGCGTGGGAGCGTGGACATCACGAGCATCAGTCCAGCAACGTTCCTCTGGACCAGAAATTTATTCAGGACCAGGGGCTTCAATAAGGAAATATGGAAGGAATTAGGGATTTTTAGGTATAGGGTAGCTGTAGATGATAGGCCACTGGATTAATGACTTCTGTTATGGAGAAGGGACCAATGAAGCGTGGTGCAAATTTCATAGAAGGAACCCTCAGATGAAGATTCCGGGTGGATAACCAGACCTGGCTTCCAACTTGCATGCGTGGAACTATTCTATGCTTCCTATCGGCCTGGGTCTTATAGCGAGAGGATGCCTTCAACAAATCAGACCGTACTTGAGTCCAGATGGCAGCAAAATTCTGCACCGTGTCCTCCACGGCCGGAACATCGAAAACAGGCAGGCTTCGGAATTCGGGAACACGAGGATGAAGGCCATATACAACCTGAAATGGCATTTGGTTAGTTGACGAGTTATAGGAAGCATTATGTGCAAGGCAGCCCAATTGTCCTGGGAAGATGACATAAAAATTCTTAAGAAAGTCTCTAGATCTTGATTAACTCTCTCGGTGGAGCCGTTGCGTTGCGGATGGTAGGCCGTGGAAAAGTTTAACTTCACTTGAAGAACAGAACACAAAGCCCTCCAGAATTTTGCAGTAAACTGCACACCACGGTCAGAGACAATTTCAGCAGGAAGGCCATGTAGATGTAATATGTGTTGGACAAACAACTGTGCCAGGTCAGGGGCAGAAGGTAACTTCTTCAACGGTATATAGTGGACCATCTTAGAAAATCGGTCTATTACAACCCAGATAGTGTTGAAACCTTGAGAGACTGGCAGGTCTGTGACGAAATCCATGGAGAGATGCGTCCATGGACGTGATGAAGTAGGTAATGGAAGCAATTCCCCAGCTGGAGCTTGTCGTGATGATTTATGCTGGGCACAGGAGGAGCAGGAAGAGATGAACTCCATTATATCTGCCTTCATAGAAGGCCACCAATAGTGTCTTTTCAGGAACTCCAAGGTCTTCCGAGTGCCTGAGTGCCCTGCGAAGCGAGAGGAATGTGCCCAAGTGAGAAGCTGCTTCCTTAATTCCGGGGCCACAAATGATTTTCCCGTAGGAGGCTGAAGTTGTAACGCGGTGAAAACTCTTGATTCCAAGACAGGGGCATTGCTTTGATTTTCAGATTGATCATCACAGAGGAGAGATCTCGATAGGGCATCAGCCTTCTGATTAAGTGCTCCAAACCGGAAGGTCAGGGTGAACTGAAACCTGGCAAAGAATATTGCCCAGCGGGCCAAACGAGGACTCACACATTGGTGGTTTTTGAGAAATAGGAGATTTCTATGGTCGTAAATACAGTAAATGGAAACTTGGCGCCTTCTAGCAAATATCTCCATTTCTTCAACGCCAACTTTACAGCTAGTAGTTCTTGCTCACCTATGGCGTAGTTCCTTTCGGCAGGTGAGAATTTTTTAGAAAAGAACCCACACGGATGGACTCGGTTGTCCTCATAACGTTGAGACAAGACTGCTCCCACAGCTTCAGATGATGCGTCTACTTCCAACAAAAAAGGCCTGTCCAGATCTGGTTGTCAAAGAACTGGTGCTGAGATAAAGGCCTGTTTTAGAAGATGAAAGGCAGACTCTGCCTCAGGTGACCATTGGGCAGGATTAGCACCTTTGCGGGTCAAGGCTGTAATGGGAGCCAGCGGTGTAGAAAATCCCTTAATGAAGCGTCTATAATAATTGGCGATGCCCAACAATCTCTGGATGGCCTTCAGTGTCTGAGGTTGGGTCCAATCCAGAATTGCTTGTACCTTCTTGGGGTCCATTTCTAAACTGGAGCCAGATATTACATAGCCGAGAAAAGGTACACTGGGCACTCCAAAGACGCACTTCTCCAGTTTGCAGTAAAGGTGGTTTTCTCTCAAACGGGTCAGAACTTCTTTAACATGTTCTTGATGTTTAGCCACAGAGGGTGAAAAAATCAGTATGTCATCCAGATAGACAACAACCGAAACATATAACAGATCCCGGAAAATCTCATTAATGAAACAAAGACAGCAGGGGCGTTACACAATCCAAAAGGCATTACTAAATACTCGAAATGTCCATCTCTGGTATTAAAAGCGGTCTTCCATTCATCGCCAGCTCGGATACGAATGAGGTTGTAAGCCCCTCTCAGATCTAATTTAGAAAAAATTACAGAGCCCTTGACCCTATCTAACAACTCAGTAATCAGGGGAAGAGGGTATCGATTCTTTACAGTAATGTCATTAAGGCCTCGATAATCAATACATGGTCTTAGACCACCGTCCTTCTTGCCAACGAACAAAAACCCAGCTCCGGCAGGTGAAGCAGAGGGGCGAATTAACCCCTTTGCCAGGTTGTCCCGGATGTACTCGGTCATGGCTTGAGTCTCAGGCAAGGATAGCGGATAGGTACGACCACAAGGTGGTATCTTATCAGGTATCAATTCAATTGGACAGTCCCATTCCCTATGAGGGGGTAAGATACTTGCTTGTTGTTCAGAGAAAACGTCGGCGAACATCTGATATTCCTTGGGAATGGCAGAAGAAACTAATGGAACTGTCTTTCTCACAGGTCGAATTTTTGGAAGACAGGTTTCTGACAGTCCATACCCCATGACAGAATCTGCATAGAACTCCAATCAATCCTGGGATTATGTTGACGTAACCAGGGTAGACCAAGAACAATTTCTTGAGAGGCCTCTGATATCACCAGGAATTTTAAGGACTCAGAATGAAGTGCCCCAATTTGGACCAATACTGGTTGAGTCTCTTTGGTGACTATCCCGTTAGTTAGAGGGCGTCCGTCTATAGAGGTCAGAGAGATGGCATGGTTGAGAGACAAACAAGGAATCTGAAATTTATCTATGAAACTAGACGTTTTGAAATTTCCGGCTGCTCCCGAGTCGAGTAGAGCAGTAGCAAAGACAGGTTTGGGTTTAAGATCCAAGGCTAGGGTAATCGTGAAATCTTTAATTTTAGGAGACGGGTTCATAACTCCTAACTTGATGTCTCCAGGGTCAGTTAGGATTTGGCATTTCCCGGTTTACGGGGGCAGGAGATCAGCAGGTGACCGGACTCTCCGCAGTACAGACAGAGGTTCTTTTGCATTCTTCTCTGATGTTCTTCTTTGGAGAGGTGTGTATGATTGACCTGCATAGGCTCCTCTTCAGTAGGAGAAGGAATGGGATGGGTAGAAATGGAGGGGGTAAATGACCTTTGCCGGTCAGTTCTGTTTTTTTCAGCCTGACGTTCCCTGAAGCGTAGGTCAACTTTGATACACAATGAAATCATGTAGTTCAGATTAGTAGGAAGCTCTCGAGTGACTAGATCACCCTTTAGTCGGTCTGACAACCCATGCCAGAAGGTCGAGGTGAGGGCTTCCTGATTCCATTTGAGCTCTGATGCTAAAATTTTAAATTGCATGGCATATTGACTGACAGGACGGACCCCTTGTCTCAGTGTCATGATGTTTGATGATGCTGATACAGTACGCCCAGGTTCATCGAAAATCCTCCTGAAGGATGACACAAAGCCTGCATAATTATCCAGCAGCGGATCTGAGCGCTCCCAGAGTGGGGAAGCCCATTCCAAGGCCTGGCCGGATAACAGAGAGACTATATAAGCCACTTTAGTTCTTGCAGTTAGAAAGTTGTCAGGCTGCAGGGTAAAATGTATGTCACACTGATTTAGGAATCCTCGGCAGAGTTTAGGTTTGCCGTCAAATTTATTTGGTAAAGGAAGATGTAAGCGGGGAGATGATCTGCCCTCCTGTATTCCCAGACGCTGATGCGGATGTAGATGCTGGTACTTCAGGGGTAGAAAAGGAAGTTTGCAAACTATCCTGTCGCTTGGACATCTCTTGCAGAAATTGAGCCATCTGATGCTGCATGTTTTCCAGATTTTCTAAATGACCAGAAATGCACCGGAACAAATCCACTCCTGACTCCTGATCCGTGGCCGGCTCCATGGGGCCAGTGCAAACTGTTATGTTCTGGGTTGTTTGTGGACCCGGGGTGGTAGCAGGAGTGATCACAGAAGCAGATTTGAAAATAAAACTAGGATTTTTAATAAGTGCTTGAGTAGACATAAAATATGGCAGTAAATAAAAGTCCAGGAATATATAAATGTGCACAAGAGTTCTGTGGTGGGAGTAAAAGGGTTAGTGTCCAAGTAGAAACAATTAGAGCCATCCAGGTGTGCAGGTAGTGAAACTAAAAATAATCAAACCAGGTATGCAGGTAGTGAACTGAAAATAATCAAGCCAGGTATGCAGGTAGTGAACTGAAGCGCAGGATGTCAGCAGGCTCAGGCACTCAGGTATGGGCAAGGGTGATGGAGGAAGCGGGCTAGTCCAGCGGAAGCTAGGAGCTGACAGGCAGACTGGCAGACAGCGAATTCACAGGAACAGGATAAGCACAGAGAACTCCCTCTCAGCTAGGCTGAGATACACGTTGCACTGGCAAAGAAGGAAGGCACTGACCCTTCCTAAATACCCCATGCCGTGCTGTTAATGGCCAGAGGGAACATGTGGCTCACCAGGATTGGCCAGCCGCATCACATGGCCAGAAGGCAAGATGGCGGCGCCCATGCCAAACGGAATGGAGATGCCGCCAGGCCTTACCAGCGCAGAGTGACAACAGGCCCGCACAACAACGCACGCAGCCAAAGCCCCCCGCCAGACACCAGCTCCGCCACCAGACAGCCCGCGCCACAATGACCTCACAGGTAACACTCACCTAGCGCCATGCTGAAATACCCTGGCCGTGACACCTGGAAGAGGAGACATCTTCCTCTTTTACAGTTCTGGAACCCCACCCACCCGTTTAAGCTGTATTGTATCCAATTTTTGTTTATTTTGTTGGACGGGGCAATTTAATTTTCCCTTCCAACAGGTGGAGGTGCAGCCTGGCGGGAAGCAGTGCAACTAGGCGGCCTAGTATTGCGTAAGATTGCCTGGGTGGCATTTGCCTTTTGATAGCAGCCAGTTGGTCATTCCCCTAAGGGGGGGACCAGGCCATCATCTTAGGGAGGAGTCAATGCTGTGCCAATTAAGGGAGAATGGTTCTGCCTCAGGCCAATTTACGTCGGGCAGGGATCCACCTCTTATTATTTAGTCAAATATATTTGCTGGGCTGTGGCCTTGGAGCACTGCTTTTTTACTGCCACCATCTTTCTAATTACAAATTGATTAATAAATTTCAGCTGCATCCTCTTTTAATTCCACATACGTGTCCATGTGGTTATTTCTAGTTAGTAGTTAAGTGAGTGAAGTAGCATAATGTAAGATTAAAACAATGGGTGACTTAATATGTATTGGATCAGGTAGAAAAACAAGTGGCAAATGACACAGGTGTGACAGCAGTATGCAGATTATATATATAGGCAGCCTGGACCTCACAGTGTTGCTGGACCTTATAGTGCGCCAGTTGTGATAGTGACTAATACACCTGAGGATGGTAGCGGTGATGCCCTGTAGAATAATGTTGGTATTATAGTATACTTGTGGTTCAACTATGGGTGGCTCTATACTGTGAGAGTCTGCTGGGACTGTCTGTCCTCATGGAACGCCAGGGAGACACCAAGGTTGGGCCTGTCTGACTGAGCTCTAGCAAGTCCTAGTGTCCGCTGGCTCAGTCCTACCTGTCAGATGCTGGAGGGAGGCAACACAGTAGCGCACTCCTTCCAAAAGTAACATCTCTGACTAAACACTTGGGTTTATCGGCTAACGCTCCTGCATCGGGACAGCGTACACACCTATACAATCCAATGGCCATTCTCTTGATAGTGAAAGAACAGCCTGACAATTGTATAGGTGTGTACCAGCTTTAGAGTGCCATATCAATTTATTTTAATACAGGGCCACAATTCTTTGAAAGTGTGTATTTATGTAGTAATGTATTATGTATATTTCTGTTGTTAATGTACAGTAAGTGTGTTTGAAAGATTCTTTATCCTATGTCTTTTATGTGGTATTACAGCATACCATAAGTTGTAATACTGCATCATAGACTAACCCCTTACCAGTGCAGTGAAAAAGCTAGAGAGCAGAGATGGCTGATGATCCCCAATGAACTGCCAGCAATGTAGTGGTGCCAATTGACCATCGATGGTTAGCATTGTCTGATGGTGATAGTGAGTGTTTTTATGCCATCGAGGGAGGCCCCTATGGTAAAACATTGGTGGCTGTCCCCCAATGGTGATGTCTGCACATGTGCATAGCCTAACCTTTGATGGTTCACCATTAATGGTTAATTCCTGATGGTGGAAAACTATTGACCATTGATGATGAGATATCAATGGTCAACATTACAGCAGTGTCATGAAGGAGGGCTATGGTTCATCGGTGACGTTGCATCTGTAGTGAGCCACAGTAGTGCTGGGGAGGAAACATGTTATGCAGGACACAGCAAAGCCAGGAGGTACACACCTACAGTTACTGATGTGGCCATGAGGGCTGCACATAGGCAGCTCAAGTGGCCACATAAGGTACAAGAGGATGGCCCAGAACAATTAACGGAGGTCCAGCCCAGGCATGTGCTCTGCTAGAGCTTGAGTGCCAAATTGCAGCAGGTGGCCGGGAAAAAATTTGCTTGCAGGCCGTAGTTTGGACAACCCTGATCTACATCAAGAGTGCTGTCTCATTCCTATCACATTCCCACCCAGTCTGTGGTGGCAGTTACAGGGAATAATGATAAGAATTAAAGGGAGGCACATGCACATACCAGCAACAAACGCGCAACTCAGCAACAGCCCACAGTTCTCCAGGCCAGAAGATATACCTCTGCCAACCCTCCCACCCACCACCACCACTCCCAACAGCATCCCATACAGTATCAGGAACTTCTTCCATTTACAAGGCAAACTTGGGGCTGACATTACCGAATATCACCTGGGGGTGCCAATCACACTGGGCAGGGCTGCCTTCAGAAATTGACAACTGACAACCTAGGCAGGGCCCCCAGACCCCATTATACAGAGCACATCTAGAAAATGGAGGTATATTAGTTGACCATTTTACAGAAATCACCTCACAACACCCCCTTTCAGTAATCTCCTCACAGCAAGTCCCCCCTTCAATAATCACCTCAGAGCTTCCTCCATTTAGTAATCACCTCACAGCAATCTCCACCTTCAATAATCACCTCACAGCAACCCCCCCAACCCACCAAAGACACAGACACCAAAGATAACTCTGCAAATCCATCAATGTGCCCCCTCACCTCCTAGTTTGTATAGGCATCATTGTGCCCCCTCCTAGTGTGTATATGCATCACTGTGCTCCCCTCCACTCTGTCTATCCATCAATGTGCTTCCCCTCGCCTCCTAGTATGTATAGACATAAATGTGCCCCCCCCATCCAAGTGGGTAAATACATTATGGTGTCCCCCCATCTCTATGTTTTGTAGTTTTCCTCCTGTCCCAGTAGTTAATCTACCTGCTCTTTTCTCTTGCAAGTTGCTTCTCTCGGCACCTCGGCTCCTCCTTCAATTTCAATCTCTGTCTGCAGCAGCGGTTCCCTCTGCTGTCTCCACTAACTGACAGCCATCAGCCAAACTACCCTGAGCTCTGAAGATCCTCCGGCTCTTCAAGTTTGCAGCACTGGTAAGGCAACGTCACAAAGTCTGACGTCATGACTTCAACATTCGTGATGTTGCCTATATTGGGTGCCATGTCTGCAAATAATGCACTGCGATGGTGGGGTTCCAGGGCCCAGCCAGAAATAGCTGCTGCTGGGCTCGCCCCCAGGGCTGTCGTGTGCAGCTGCGGTGGTGCTCTTGTGGGGCCTTGAGCCCTAGGTGACTGTCCCAACTACA
The DNA here is from genome assembly GCA_031769625.1 of Taudactylus pleione. Lineage (NCBI taxonomy): Eukaryota > Metazoa > Chordata > Amphibia > Anura > Myobatrachidae > Taudactylus > Taudactylus pleione. Next base: position 9,411,160 of record JAUIMM010000099.1, read on the forward strand.
ACTCTGTTATGGCCCTTGCCATTTGTGTTCAGGAAAGCGGACACCTTCCCCCACTACCCCTGTCTCAGATGACCGCGGCGCTGGTGTTGATGACAGGAATCTGGCTCTGGGGGTGGGTGGGAGGAGAGATAGAGGATAGTAGTGGGTGTGGGTGGCCGCCATGCGCTGATAGGAGCTCCCGAGCCTGTCAGTGACAGTAACTTTGGCAGGGGGAAAGTAGTGGTAGTGGGCGGGCGGGCCCCCTGAGTGTCCGGGCCCAGGACTCCAGGCCCGGCAGCCCCCCCCTGATGGCGGCCCTAACACTGGGCAACAAGGTAGAGAGATCCCTCTGTTGAGCCCACAGTGAGAAGAGAGCTGCAGCCAGCTGGGTAGCCCTGGAACTCAGGGCCTGATTCGGAGATGGAAGCAAAGCCGATGTTTACACAGTTGAGCGATTATCGGTGGTCTGTGTATGCATCTGAGTCACATTGCACAGGCGTCAAGTTTCTCTACCAATGTCGCTCAGAGTGAGGATTATTTGCATAGTGATTGATACACAGGGACCCTTATGTGGATGGCAACCCCCCCCCCACACACACACAGCTCACTACAAGATTACACAGGAGTGAAACTCCTAAGTGGTTCTAAAGGGGACTTTAACTATTTACCCCACATCATAGGGTCTCAGAGAGAGATAAAGTGGAGAGAGATAAAATACCAACCAATCAGCTCCTAACTGTCATTTTACAGGCTGTGTTTGAAAAATGGCAGTTAGGAGCTGATTGGTACTTTCCCCACAGTATCTCTCTCCCAGGATTAGTACATTTCTACCATACCCATCTCAAGAATGTATAAGAGATAATTTATATACAAAGGAAATGGACCAAGGCCAAAAAAGGAAACTTCTTCATCCTTTAATTGAATAGAATCTTCATGTAACAATTCTGAAGGATATTATCCAAGCAGGGTTGGACTGGCCCACAGGGGTATAGGGGGATTCCCCGGTGGGCTCCAGTGTCTTGGGGCCCCACCCCCTCTACTAGGTGTCAGGTTCAAGACTGTGCACTCAAATTATACATTGTTACTCTATTAAAGGGTCAGTTACCTGCTGGAGCAGGACCATGGATAAACATGGGTGCTTGATGCACTTCTAAAGAAACTACACCAAGATTTGCCTAATGGTTAGCGAAGCAGCTGTAGCGGCTGACCACACCCCCTCTGGTGGTTGACCACACCCCTTAAGCACGGGTCCCTAGCACTGCATACCCCCAGTGGGCCTTTTATGCCCCAGTCTGACACTGTATCCAAGAACAACGAGTATAGCTCAGATTTATACTGCAGATGTACAGCAAAGGCTTGTAAAATCTCACCTGCTAGCTCTTAAATTGCCTTAAATCATGAAGGCAATTTTAATTTAATTTGTTTAATGCATCATCCAATTTATTTTTATATTTTCACTTCTTGAAAGCCATATCATACTGAATAATAAATCCCAGGTGATTGTGCAGGGAAACCTGTTATCTACGTAAGTGTTCACACATTGATGCCTTCGGAGAGTGTAATAGCGTTGTACAGTAAGATTAGCTGCTAATTAATTAACAAATAAGTATTTAGATTATTCATTATGCAGAATGATAAGCTGTCTACATAGCATAGTAACAATGCCCACGATTTTCCTATATGGTTGATGATACCTTGTAATACATTCAAAATACATATTTTTTTTCCTGCGGCCAGGTAATTCTCGGAAACCCCAGTGGCTAGATTCAGGAATGCATTAATTAGCCTGCATTGTATATGATCTTGAATTTGACATACACAGGAGAGGGTTATAATAACCAACTCTGGCCCTGAAATGTATTTGATATTCCAGTTCAATCACCCTCTCCCAGTCTTCTCCCCAGTGTGTGTTCCTGAGCAGTGTAGAAAATCGAACTGTTAGATGGTATCCCCACTGCCTTCCATCGATTAACATTGCACCACATTCAGCACGCATCCTGGTGCCCTTATATACCGATCAACATCTACAGACCAAGAGGCCAGAGGAATATTTTCACCTGTCAATAATCCAGAAGCTTCAGCGGACTAAAAGCAGGGATCTTTAACTCTGTTAGTGCTGGAATTAAACTGTATTATTCCACCCAAAACTTAATAAGTATACAATATTACTATTTTTATCACGTCAATAAAATAGGATTGTCAGAAAAGAAAGGTTTCTCTAATGTAGTGTAATGCACTTTTTATTTTTAGTATATATTTTTTAATATATTTACTTTCTGTCACTTTATCCACTTTGATTTGTAATTTTTTTTTACTTTTTGTGCAGTAATTGTAAGTCTATAAATTTGACCAATGTCCAATATTTTTTTTTTCCTGATAATTTGCATGCTGATGGCAGAATAAAGTCAACTAACTGATGTTGTGACACTGTATTGCTGCAATACATCTTAATTAGTGCTAGTGGCTTGTTACAGGCTCTACAAAAAAAAAAACTGAGCACTTCTCCAATTTACTAAAGACAATCATCGTTCTCCTGTAAGGCAAAGTGGTTTTTGCAAGTAAGAACTTGGGTCATTAACATGCACTGTATTTAACCTTTAAGACCCGTACTCACTTAAAATGCAACATCTGGCTTGCTTTCTTAATGGGTATGCTACTGCATGTAGAAATAAAATCATTATAATCTATATGGCCATAACAATTTGTGTGCATGCTTGCGGCATTTTGGGGACGCTGATTGCACAATTTCAGGGTATCAAAAGCATATCACAGAAATGTCAATTAATTCATTTGGAATCACAGATGGTGTAATGGTTAGCGTTACTGCCTCACAGCACTGAGGTCGTTGGTTCGATACCCACTACGGCCCTAACTGTGTGGAGTTTGTATATTCTCCCTGTGCTTGCGTGGGTTTCCTCCGGGTACTCCGGTTTCCTCCCACACTCCAAAAATATACTAGTAGGTTAATTGGCTCCTAATAAAATTACCCCTAGTGTGTATGATAGGGAATATAGAGTGTAAGCTCCACTGGGGCAGGGACTGATGTGAATGGCCAAATATTCTCTGTAAAGCGCTGCGGAAAATGTGTGCGCTATATAAATAACTGGTAATAATTTGGAATCAATTTATGTTCATATCCACTAGGGGTCAACAAGAGTCATTACACTAGGGTTGTGCTATATCTTTCCCATTCACATCAAAACTTAACGCATCTGTAGGCAGTACTGCGCATGCACTGGTTTTACAGATGTAACAGCGCATGCGCAGCACTGTTTCCAGATGCGATAAGGTAGTGTAGGCAGGGAAAAGTATCTATTTCCCGAAAAGCTGTTATCGCAAAAATTACAGCTTTTCGGAATAGATACTTATGGAGAGGTGGAATGATGAATTCCACCTATAATTAGCTAGAACTCCATGAGAGTTCTAAAGCTAATTATCTCCATTGAATTTTTACGTTTAATGAATAGGCCCCACAAACATACATGGATCACAGTGATCTGTGTATGTTTCTGCCAAACTTGCAGATCACAGGCAGGTGAATTTTTTTCCCTAGTTTTTACAGGAGAGTTGTCCCTTCTCATGAGAGTTTAGAATCTCTCTGCTTAGTAAATTCCTGAATCCTATCTTCACTAGTGAAAAGGTTCTCGAGTTTAGGTGATGGTGAATTGAAGAGAGTTTGCTAACTAAGGGCTCATGTTGGCTTCTCCTACAGTTTTAACTTTTCTTGGAAGCCATATGGTTTGCTGCCAGTGCTTTTGTTTTGCACGGCTATCCCATAAGCATATGTGACAAGGATACTTAGTATATTCACTTTGCTGCCCAAAAAGAAAGTTTACCATTTTTAAATCGACACAAACAGACCACTGATGCTGAGAATAAGCAATTCTTTCTAAGACTAACTTGATATTTTCATACTGTTCTTTAAGTTTTGTTGAAAGACCAATAGGTAATAGTAATACGCATTTTAAGCTCCTTTTGGAACTATCCAAAAAGAGCCGCCAGTCTTCTGCTCGATATTTTGGTAAGCCCATCATCTGGAGAAGTTCCGGAATATTGTTGCAATGCACAAGATTGTTATCCTGGCTAAAGAACGGCAGTATGGCTTGCTCTCTATTTCAATATGACGTTATAGTAACAGCTCAAGACAGTGCTTTTCTTGAAATCTGGATGCTAAAAGCTCAGCTCCTTTTTTCGATAAATTCAAGTCACAAATTAAACCATTTAGTTCCTTTTGAGAAAATTTGTTTGGAGTAGAGGATCTTCAAACTCACTTTCATCTGTGTTGTCACTTGCACTGGATGAAATTAACATTTCCACATCATCACATTCAACTTCGCACAAAGAACTGAAAGATGGTACAGGTAAATCTTTGCTATGTGTTCCCTCTGTCTGGATCCATCACAAAGGACAGCTCTTATCGGGAGAGCTGTCCTTTGCGATATTCTAGGTACATACCGCAGTAATAAACCACGGTATGTACCCGAAGACAGACGGGATGTACCGCCTGTCTTATCTATCATATATGTCTAATCTATTATCTTATCTATATATGTCTTATTTTTAAAGCGGCAATCATTTTAAAGGCAAAACCTGCTTGGCTGTGCCTTTAAAATGATTGCTGCTTTAAAAATTCGGGAAGTCTAACAGGAGTTCCCACAGCGGCTGCAGCTTACAAGCTATTACATAAGCCCCCTGGACTTTTTCTTCCTGTAATGCCTGCGTTTATTGCATCATGGGAATCGTGGAAATCTGTCAATATTATTTGTGCCTACAAGTAGCCAAAATCTTGATTAATATAAAAAAAAATACTGTGAATGTGATGCCTGTGTTCCCTGGGAAACATGCTGTTGAGGTTAAACAGTCAAGGTCAATGCTTGAACAAACTGGATGCATTATTGAATTAGCATAAAATAACAATGTGTGAGGTAAAAGCATTGCATATTGTTGCTTACAGCATTGTTACCGTCCCATCCTACATTACAGCAGAATGCAGAGTAACTCTCAAGGTTGACCATGTAAATTTGCACTGTTCATCATGTGTAAATGACTCTGTATATCATGGGGGAAAAAGATAATGAACTCTTCTTACTTCTGACTTATGGACATGAACAGACTTCATCTACATTCTAGAGAAAAATTACATTGCGGGATTTATTTGCATCTCATACACTTTTGTTCCTTTTTATTTATTTATTTGAAATTTGCATTTATAATCTTCCCATCAATTTATTTATGCTGCTATTCAACTGGAACAACCTTTGTCTTGGGGTGGGACAAGGATAAAAACTCATTATATCATCACAATGTGCTTAATACTAAACATCAACATTGCAAGAGATGACTATCAGCGAATACTGAATATACTGGAAAAAGTCATGCGGTACTGGCTGAAATATCTGCTTTTATAATATCTATCTATTGTTCTATCAGAGCTGTAACTAGTGGTGTGTGTGAGCGGTGAGCGGTGTTATTGATCTGCCACCAGGGGCGTCTTAAGAGAGGAGGGGGCCCGTGTGCACTCCCCGTGCGGGGCCCCCTCCTCTCTCCTCGGTGGCCGGCAGCCGACTGACGTGGCTGGCCAGCCACCGGAGCATTAGTAGACTCCAGGCACTAGAGTGTGCCCAGAGTCTACTGCGCATACACAAAACACCGGAAATATGGCCGCAGCTGCCATTTTCCGGTGTTCTGAGCAGCGCTGACACCCGACGCGGGAACATGGACAGGTGAGATTAAAATAATATGGGTGCAGGTGTGCGGTGCAGGTCCCACCTAGACCCGGGGGCCCGTGTGCCCTGCACACACTGCACCCATTATAAATATGCCACTGTGTGCCACGATCCCTGCATCTGACTGCCAGGGTGCCTGGAATGGGGCCTTGCAGCCAGAATTGCTGCTACAGTGCTGCCCGAAGCATCCTCAGGACATTTCATACACAGACACCGCAGCCTATACAGCCCCAAGAGCAACCTAATGATGCTCTGGACACTGCTGTTCTTCTGGGAGCTGGCAGCCCTGCCCCCCTCAGCATGATGTCATGACATCATGTGCTCGGCTCAGGGGGGGGCGTGGCTGGCACAGGGCGCCATAATACCCAGTTAGGGCACAGTTATCTATTCAAGAACGGGACAAATCATGACCAACACTGTGTCATGCTTTGCCAATAATGACCCGTACGGCATGAGAAAATGTTATCACTTTTTCTATAACCTGAAAACAGGTTATACAAAGCAAGAAAGCCAAAGATTTGCATGTAGGCTAGCTGGTGCTACTGTATTATTATTATTAAACTTTGTTTATAGGGTGTCACAAGTGGTCCACAGTAGAGGGCCAGGGACAGACCCCTGCGGGAGGCCCTCAGGAAGGATGGATGGGGGGAAGTGGAGCCAAAGGTAGAGACAGAGAGGGAGCTGTCAGCTAGGGAGGAGGTGAACCAAGAAAGGACAGTGGGCCTGATTCAGCTTGGATCACAGTTGCTTATACACATGCAATCGTCCGATTGTTGCGTTCTGCATATGTGGATGCATCGCAGTGCGCGAACCAGACATTGAGATCGGGGCTGCAGTGACCACGCTGGCCCATCGCACAGTGATTGACAGGAAGTGCCGTTTGTGGGTGGTGCCAAGGGGGGTTGGCCGAACGCAGGCGTACCAGTACGTTTCAACGTCTTTGCATGGGCGTGCATAAATTATCCACTGCGGTACCATACGCAGACTGAGGCCTCATGGCGTGTGCTGAAGTAAGCAATTCCTGAGTGAGGTCTGACCTGTCTTAACTGTGCAAATGGGTCAGATGGTACTCGAGTATACCAATGTTTTTGCAGTCTGCTAACCATTACGGATGTGCATGTAAGGTAAAGTGGGCATCCTTGTGTAGTGCTGCGGTGGCATTGTGATCGCTATGGATTAGCATACTATCGCACTGAACTGCGTGCGTACGCTATACTGCGATTCGTAGTGAATCAGGCCCCATGTCAGAGAGGCCATTGATCTGAAGGGCACGCAGTAGGAGAGGGTGATCCATGGTGTCAAAGGCTTCAGAGAGGTCCAGGAGGACAAGGAGGGAAAAGTGGCCCCTGGATGTTGTCGGGAGAAGATTATTGGTGACTTTGGCCAAGGAGTGGTGTGGGCAGTAGCCAGATTGGAGAGGATTAAGGATAGTTATTAGACAGGTAGCAGGTAAGATGGTTCTAGACAAGCTGCTGGAGTATTTTAGAGGGAAAAGGGAGAAGAGATATAGGGCAGTAATTAAAGAGTGAGGAGGGGTCAATGTTGTTTTTTAAGAATGGGTGAGACAAAACCAAATTTGAAGGATGAGGGAAAGATGCCACTGAAGAGGGATAGATTAAAGAGGTAAGCAAGTTGGGAGCAGGCATTGGGGGAGAGGGAATTAAGGAGGTGAGAGGGATGGGATACAGGGAGCAGGTAGAGGAGCAGGTAGAGGACGGAGAGGATAAAATAAGTAGAGATGAGCGGGTCCAGTTCTCCGAGAACCAGACCCACCCATTCCGAGTCAGATTTTTCACCTGACTTGGATCCGAAAACGAGGCAAAACGTCATTCTCCCGCTGTCGGATTCTCATGGGTTTTGGATTCTATAGAGGTCCCGGTGATCAGTGCCATTTTCACTCTGGCTGTGGAGAGTAAACAGAACAGACGTGCTCTGTTCTTCTCTGTTGTTCAAGGGTGCAGTGTTGTAGTTGTTCAAGGGTGCAGTGTAGTTGGGCTGGGGCTGCAGTACATACAGTGGGGGATTCTGCTGTGTCACTGTTGTCCTGTCAATCAAGGAGCTAGGGCTGCAGTTCATAAAGGGGTGCTGTGTCGTTCAGGGGTGCTCTGTCAATCCAGGGGTTCTCTTCCCCAGTGTAAAAAAAATAAAAGTTAAAATTAATAAATGATTCCACAGAAAATAAAAACAAATGAAAACATTTTTTGTGTATGCTAGCTACGCTATTATTGTTTGGTGACACTGCTGGCCAGACCGCAGTTTCTAAGGAAGCTGGAGAGTCACATCCACATATTTGTGACTCTGCAGGTGGCCTGTCCGCACTCCGCAGGGGTGCTTTGTTGTCCATAAAGGGGTGCTGTGTTGTTCATCAATGTGCTGCTGCCTCATCCAGGGGTGCTCTTCCTATGTGTAAAAAAAATAAAAGTTAAATAAAATTAGCATTCCACAAAAAATAAAAAATAAAGATCTTTTGTTCAGTTTTTTTTGTGTGTGCTAGCTACACTATTATTTTTCGGTTACACTGCCGGCAAGACCGCAGTTTATCATCCACGTATTGTAAAACTATAAGTCGTAGCGCAGTGTGTTATTCTTATTCATAAAAAATATCGTGACACTGTAATTGGTAGCGAAGTGTGTTATTCTTTTCTTATTCATAAAAGTATTGTGACAGTAAGTGGTAGCGCAGTGTTTTATTCTTATTCATAAAAATATTGTGACACTGTAAGTGGTAGAGCAGTGTGTTATTCTTTTCTTCTTAGTCATAATAAATATTGTGACACTGTAAGTGGTAGTGCAGTGTCTTATTCAAATTCATCAAAAATATTGCGACACTGTAAGTGGTAGTGATGTGTGTTATTCCTTTCTTATTCATAAAAAATATTGTGTCACTGTAAGAGGTATAGAGTAATCAAATCATTATAAATGATTCATTCATTTCATTCAGAAAAATGAGTATTCTGATAATGCTATGGTAACCCAGATATAGAAACATATGTAATCATACATGTGCATAGTAATAAAGATATATAGATTAAATAGTTAACAGTAACACACATAGGGGCATATTCAATTGTGTGCGAGAATAGCAAAAATCCCGCACCTGCGAGGTTTTTCCTGCAGGTGCAGGTTTTTTGCTATTCTATTAGGTGCGTGTTTTTTTCAAAAACACGCATCGGGAGTTTTTTTTCTACGCACCTCCTGAGCAAGCGTGATTTTTCCTAAAATCAATGATTTATGGAAAAATCACCGGGACTTGCTCAGACACCCACGCGGCACCCCCCCTGAGGACTAATTAAGCAATTGGAAGTATCCAATTAGCTTAATTAGTCCTTAATTACTCACCTTCCTCAGCGCTGTCTTCTGCATCTTCTTCTGCATCCAGCGTCGGGAGCCGGCTCTTCTGCAGCAGGGTGAGTATGTCAGTGTGTGTGCTGTATGTAAGTGTGTATGAGTGAGTGTGTGTGTGTGTGCATATGTGTGTGTGTGTGGCCCCCCGGAATGGGCACTGGGAGAACTACATCTCCCAGCAGCCCTTGCTCCTCCCATCAGTCCCCGGGACTCCGAGCAGCACCCTCTCCAGTAAGAAGAGAGAGGGGAAGCCACTGGGAGCCGCGGAGACCCCCTGCCAGGTAGGTGTTTTTTTTTCTATCATTTTACGCAACGCAGGGTTTTCAGAGCTGAAAACCCCCTCAACAACTATTTTTTAAATTGAATACCGCAGGTAGCGGGAGCGCGCATACCCGTGATATTCCGGAATTGGGCGCGAGGTATTTTAACTAGGGGTGTGCACCGGCCACTTTTCGTGTTTTGTGTTTTGGTTTTGGATCTGGATCTTTCTTCGTGTTTTGGATCTGGATTGGTTTTGCCAAAACCACCCTTCCGTGTTTTGGGTTCTGGGTTTTGTGTTTTGGATCTGTATTTTTTTTTAAAAAAGCATAAAAACAGCTAAAATCACAGAATTTGTGGGTTTTTCTGCTCCTATGCTATTATTAACCTCAATAACCTTCATTTCCACTCATTTCCAGTCTATTCTGAACACCTCACACCTCGCAATAGTGTTTTTATGTCCAAAAGGTTGCACAGAGGTAGCTGGATGACTATGCAAAGCGACACGAGTGGGCGGCACAAACACGTGGCCCATCTAGGAGTGACACTGCAGTGGCAGACAGGATGGCAGTTTGAAAAACTAGGCCCCAAACAGTACATACTGCAAAGAAAAAAAAGAAGTGCAAGATGGAATTGTCCTTGGACCCTCCCACCCACCCTTATGTTGTATAAATAGGACATGCACACTTTAACAAACCAATCATTTCAGCGCCAGGGTCTGCCACATGACTGTGGCTGTAATGATTGGTTCGTTTGGGCCCCCACAAAACAAGCTGGCAATTAATGTGTCCCTGCACAAACTGGCTCTACGGAGGCAAGATGTCGTCCTCATCCTCCTCATCCACCGATTCCTCACCCTCTTCAGTGTTGTGTACATCCTCATCCTCACAGAGTATTAATTCGTCCCCGCTGGAATCCACAACCACAGGTCCCTCTGTACGTTCAGGAGGCTGGTCTCCCTGGAAGAGTTGATAATTCATTTTATGAACATCATCTTCTCCACATTTTGTGGAAGCAACCTCCTACGCCTTTCGCTGACAAGGTTCCCGGCTGCACTAAACACTCTTTCGGAGTACACACTGGAGGGGGGGCAACTCAGGTAAAATAGAGCCAGTTTGTACAGGGACCTCCAAATTGCTTCTTTTTCCTGCCAGTACAGGTACGGACTGTCTGACATGCCTACTTGGATGTTGTCACCGATGTAATCCTTTAACAGACAGACGCACGCTTGTCGCTGCTGCTTTAAGGATGCAGGTGCGGCTACAGCCCACACATTTCACAAAGACAGAAAAAAAAAGAAGAATATTTTTATTGTTTGTGGAGCGCACTTTGAGGGTTACACCACCCTTTAACAGACAGACGCACGCTTGTCGCTGCTGCTTTGAGGACAGTATCATATGCAATGACAGTAGACTTGTCAGAAATTGTTGGCACGTCCTTCAGTCCGGACCAGATGTCCAAACCGGCCCTTGACTTATGACACAGGCGCATGCTTGGTGCTGCTACTGTGTTGATGCTCGTGCGGCTACATCGCACACAAGTCACAAACACATAAAAAAATAGTTTTTTATTTTTTGGAGCACTTTGAGGGTTACACCACCCTTTAACAGACAGACGCACGCTTGTCGCTGTTGCTTTGAGGATTCAAGTGCGGATACAACCCACACAATTCACAAAGACAGAAAAAAAAAGAAGAATATTTTTATTGTTTGTGGAGCGCACTTTGAGGGTTACACCACCCTTTAACAGACAGATGCACGCTTGTCGCTGCTGCTTTGAGGATGCAAGTGCGGCTACAGCCCACACAATTCACAAAGACAGAAAAAAAAATAATATTTTTATTGTTTGTGGAGCGCACTTTGAGGGTTACACCACCCTTTAACAGACAGACGCACGCTTGTCGCTGCTGCTTTGAGGATGCAGGTGCGGCTACAGCCCACACAATTCACAAAGACAGAAAAAAAAGAAGAAAATTTTTATTGTTTGTGGAGCGCACTTTGAGGGTTACACCACCCTTTAACAGACAGACGCACGCTTGTCGCTGCTGCTTTGAGGATGCAGGTGGAATCTAGACGGGATTTGGAACCAGGGACACACTACCTCCATCAATTGTCTAAATCCCACTGCACTAATGGCGGATACCGGACCCACGTCTAACACCAACATAGCAGTCAAGGCCTCAGTTATACGTTTTGCTTCAGGATGACTGCTGTCGTACTTCATCCTCATCGCTAGGGCTTGTTGGAGGGTCAATTGTTTAGTAAAAGTAGTGGTGTTCCTACTTCCTCTCTGGGATGATGAACAACTCCCAGCAGCAGCAACAGCACTAGGAGGAAGTGGTTCTTGATCTTTCCCTATTTTATTTTTATCAGAGAAAGTTTGGACCTCCATTTATGTTATATTGATATATACGTGCGGCTAAAGCGCACACAAACACAGAAAATATTTTTTTATTTTTGCTGGAGAGTAGTGCACTTTGTGGGTTACACCACCCTTTAAGAAATGAGCCAGCCGGCTCTTTACTTATGGGACACAGGCGCACGCTTGGCGCTGCTCCTTTGTTGATGCACGTGCAGCCACAGTGCACACAATTCACAAATACAGAAAATATTTTTTTATTTGGTTTGGAGTGTACTTTGGGGGTTACAGCACCCTTTAACGGTCAAGCCAGCCGACCCTTTACTTATGACACAGGCGCACGCTTGGCACTACTTTGTTGATGCACGTGCGGCTACTGCGCACATAATTCACAAACACAGAAAATATTTTTTTATTTGGTTTGGAGTGTACTTTGGGGGTTACGGCACCCTTTAACGGTCAAGCCAGCTGGCCCTTTACTTATGACACAAGCGCACGCTTGGCACTACTTTGTTGATGCACGTGCGGCTACTGCGCACACAATTCACAAACACAGAAAATATTTTTTTATTTGGTTTGGAGTGCCCTTTGGGGGTTACAGCACCCTTTAACGGTCAAGCCAGCCGGCCCTTTACTTATGACACAGGCGCATGCTTGGCACTACTTTGCTGATGCACGTGCGGCTACTGCGCACACAATTCACAAACACAGAAAAAATATTTTTTTTTTAGCACTTGGGGGGAGCATCCCTGACAGACAGAGCACCCCCTGGACAACACTACAGCACCCCTTTAGGACTGGGACACTGCACAGGACTTTGGAGTGGACACAGCCCCTATGGACAACTGACTGCACAACACAGTCCAGCCAGCCCCTATGGACTTTGAAGTAGTGGACACAGCCCCTATTGACAACAGCAGCACAGCACAACACAGCCAGCCCCTATGGACTTTGAAGTAGTGGACACAGCCCCTATGGACAATAGCAGCACAGCGCAGCACAGCACAGCACAGCACAACACTACTCTGCACTACACTACACTACACTACACAGCCCAGCCAGCCCTAACTCCCACCCTCCCTCTTCACTGTCCACAGCCGAGTGAGAAAATGGCGCCGACGCGGGTACCTTATATAGGATCCAAAACCCGCGAGACCCGGAAGGCGGGATGATGACGTTTTGCCTCGATTTCAGATCCGAGTCAGGCGGGAAAAGTCGAGCCTGACTCGGATCGGCCTCGGATCGGGGGGGCTCGGGGGGGTTCGGATTTCAGAAATCTGAACCCGCTCACCCCTAGTTTTAACTCACTGAACCTCGCGCCTTATTGTATATGCCCCATTCTCTTAAATTTAACAGCTCTGTATGCATGCAAGGTCCTCTATATAATTCCTATTTTATTTGGCGATTTTATTATACTAGAATCAACATTTTCTTCATATGAAGTATACTGTTATATCAATTGTGATTATATCAACTGTGATTTAATTTTGGTTTTATATTGTCTAGATATTTATGTGATTACAATTATTGATGTTTGATTATATACAAGCCTCCTGTTTTTAAATAGAAAGCAAACACCAGATCTATGTATTATACTTTAATAATAGATTTGATTATTCTATACCACTATGCGCAGTAAATGTTAGATATCTTAGTTTTTTGCTATTCCTAGGGTCCTAACTAGACCCTTTTCTTGCAGCTGGTGGTATTCTATCTATATTACTATATAATTTCAGCACCAGGAATTGTAGTGTTATTTACTACATTATTATATCCACTGTAATTTTTTACTCAGTGTTTTACTCATAAAAAAATCTTGTGACACTAAGTGGTAGCGCAGTGTTATTCTTTTCTTATTCATAAAGAATATTGTGACACTGTAAGTGGTAGTGCAGTGTTTTACTCATAAAAAAATCTTGTGACACTGTAAGTGGTAGAACATTGTGTTATTCTTTTCTTTTTTTTAAAAAAATTGTGACACTATAGGTCATTGATACCGCATTGTAATATTTAAAATTGGTACAAATTGACGTGTGTGCTGTACCCCACTTAGTTCGTGTTTGTTGATATGGAAAACAATCAGTTGAGAGGAGAGCAGGAACCACATACTGGCTTGAGCTGCTGCCAGTGCCATCAGTCATGATGATACTAGTTCATCTACATCATCTACTAAAGCCGATGCCCAAGGTTATATAGGGCTTAAGTCAGGGCATCTAAAATCAAAGAACCAATCTTTTACAGTGGTAAAGAAAAAAACATTAAAGGGAAAGTTATCTGCAGAAAGACATAAAATTGGCACTATGCCTTTCACCACACGAAGTGGCAAGGAAAGGCTAAGGCCTTGGCCTTTATTTATGACTTGTGGTTCTGCTTCTTATGATGACGTAAGCCCTGCTCTCTGTAGATGTTTCAAAAAAATGTAAATCGTTAAGGCACAGGAACCATCTGTGCGCTCAGAAATGTTACAAATCCCTGAGGAGAGTCTAAGTGTGTTGGCAGGTGCCATGTGTGAGCCTGACCTTTTCAAAACTGTACTCGAAGAGGAGCCTCCTTCCACCACTTGTGCATCCTTGCGTCCTCTGCAAATGTGGGGATGAGCAGCACAAGTCAACATGTTGACATAGAAATTGAGGATGCTTCTGTAGAAGTGCACCAGGATGAGGAGGATATTTGTGTAGCTGATGCTAATAAGGATGTTGATGAGGATGTTGTTGATGAGGATGTTGTTTGTGTAAATCAGGCCCCAGTGGAAACAGTTGTTGCCCATGATAAGGAAAAGCCCATTGTCATGCCTAGGCAAAAAACTAATAAAAACACTTCTTATGTGTGGAATCATTTCTACCCAAATCCGGGCAACAATTGTCAAGCCATCTCTACAAATTGTCATGCCAGAGTAAGCAGAGGTAGGGACCTAAACCATATAGCAACCTCCTCCCTGTTACATAATCTACAGCGCATCCATACAATGTGTTTGCAAAATGAAAAAACTTTGGCTAAAAAAGTAACAACAAGCAGTCCAGCATTAGCTAGCTCCCTTCTCTCTGCTAGATCCAAGCACCTGGCATCTTTACCACCAACACCTTCGTCAACAATATCCTCAACCTATTCCTGCATCCAATTTGATAATACTAACTCAGACCTTCCCTATCCTGGATTCTTTAGAAGAATCCTTGAGGTCTATGCCTGCTGCTGCTGCTGGTAGTGGACTTTCATCCCAGAAGGGCACCAGGAAGACTACTAGTAGGAGTTCAAAAAAACAATTGTGTATATGTATGTGTGTGTACGTCTATGCATATATGTATATATATACATGTATGTATGTATGTATGTATGTATGTATGTATGTGTGTATGTGTATATATGTATGTAGGTGTATGCATACATGTGTACATTTATCCCTCCTTGGTACACTATTAATGTAAAATATTATAGCTTTATCATTATGGTTTGCTCTCTTCTTTATCCTTAGTTTGTAGCAGGTCATATACTATCTTCTGCACCTTGTTGGTTCACTCATACGCCCGAGTTTATCTGGGCTATTAGCATATGGCCAGATATAGTTTTCCTTCAGAGTGTTTCCCTGATATATCATCTGGATCTATTAGAGATGGTCCTATTCTCCTAATTTGAGCCATATTGTTATATAAGGTGCCTTTACTGATTAATCTATTCTATCAGGTTCGACATTGATATTTGACTCAATATTTTTAATACGTTAGAGCTCTGTTGGTATTTAGAAGGCTATCGGTTGGTAATTGGAGATCATCGATGGTCCATGTACATGTTTTTATGTACATGTAGATAGGATAGTTCTCCTTGTGTCTCTCTCTTCTTTCCATTAATTCTAGTGGACTACTCTAGATATCGCCAAATAGCGTACATTGCACAGGCGATGTTTTAATTAATCACTAGTAGTAGTGGTTTAATTATACTATATATATCCTCCGATGGTCTACATTACTCTGTCATGTTTATTGTTGGGACATTAGGGTAGGCAGCTAAACATGTGTCCACATATGTCGATATATGTGGGCTGTAGTACGTGTACTTATGTATGCACACATATGTGCTATATACATGCATTTTTATATATGTATATTATGTTTATTATTCATATGTTTATTATTAATTGATTTTATTAACTGATTTTTTTTTATATATATATATTTTATATTCTTTTATATTTTTATTGAATGTATTGTGTTTAAGATATTTTCTTTTTATATTACAAGAAATAATAAGATCACATTGGTAAACGATACGGATACATTCTTGTTTGAATTGATTACTAAGGGTTAAGGAGAGTTGGATAATGAGTGAAATAATTAAATAATTATCTAATTACCCAATGCAATGGTTTCCATCCTAACATACTATATATCATCCAACTATGAAGGGGAGCATTACAGCTTGAAAAAGGCTACAGTAGTAGCCGAAACACGTTGCTGCTCTCCACACAAGCCACTGAAGCTATTCCCCATTTGGAACCAGATGCTGCTTCATTGACAACCAGCCTGAAAGACATCCTGTGAGTTTTGGATTCATTGTTAGACCACCGCCCAATTAGGTGTGTCTCCCAGGTGCATTCTCCTCTGGAGTCCCATGCTGGATAGTGGTTGAGACTGAGATGGATTGTCCTGCCCGCAGCATCCTCCGGTGTTCACTCCAGATGCGGATCTGAGTCACGTGACTGCTGACGGAGGTCCCGGGGGCTGTCAGCACAAAGACGGGCATTGACTACGACCACGGGAGAACAAGCGGGCTACAGACATGTTGGACACTTATGCTCAGCATCTCTCGCTGAACTATATCGAGTAACTCCAGCTCCAAGCTCTTTTGTGTAAAGGGACGGCATGGTTCTTATCTACAGGTATTCATCGGCAGCTTTAATTATCTAAGTACCCAGCAGAACTCTGCGTGGCTGGTTAATGCACAATAGGGTACCTTTCCACTTGCTATATACAGGCGTGTTTTTGGATCACACGGTCAGCCTCACTTTCTATATCTGAGAACGGCCATACCATCTGTGACTTTGATACTAAACTGAAAAAAACTTTTTTCAACGGGTTCCATTAATATAATTATTGATACATTGTTGGGGATAGCTAGCCAGTAGCTATAGGCTATATCATTGCCTTTATAAATCTAATTTGCTACAGCATTATATAGTTCATATCTATAGAGGTATATGGCTTAGCCAATAATATAGGAGAGTGTGTTTTCAGATTTTGGAGCCTGATCAACTCCCTAAATCTGCATGCTTGCTAATTACCTGCCTGTTACATTTCTTATGAGCTAATTTAGCAGTGCTGATTATTTATTTCACATCCACTATATTGTGTTTGCATTTGTGTTTTTTGTTTTTTGTTATTATTTTAAAGTATTAAACTTTTTTTTTATATAATGATGTGTCATTCCCATGTCTCAACCTAAATATCAGAGCGCAGTTTTTTTCTTCTATTGCTTATGCTTGTGAGGTTGGCAATCACCTCTTTAATACTGCTGCACTGATATTTGAATTACTGGCTCATTAGCGCTGAGGTGTTTTCTGTGATTTAAAAAAAACAATTGACTGTTAAACAATCCTTTGCAAGGGGGAGCAAGTATGACAGCAGTCACCCAGTTGGACAGCGGATCACTGACGCCATAACATCTATGCTGGTTTTAGATGTGCGTCTGATATCCACCATTAGTGCAGTGGCTTTTAGACAGTTAAGTGAGGTCCTGTGTACCTGCTACCAAATCCCATCTAGGTTCCACTTCACTGGAAAAGCAATTCCCAGCCTGTACAGGGACGTTGAAAAAACTTAATTAGTGTCCTCCAAAATGCCATTGTACCCACTATCCACTTAACCACAGACAAGTGGAACAGGACAAACGAAGGATTACATGACTGTAACAGCCCACTGGGTAGGTATATTGCCTTCAGCACCACCAATAGCAGCAGCAGCATCTAAGAAACAGCAGCTCATTCAAAGGTAGGCTACTCTGTGTATCAATGGTTTCACTAAGAGGCATACCACTGACAACCTCTTAGAGAAGTCATTGCAAAATGGCTTACTCCACTTGGACTATTCCTGGGATTTGTGATTTCTGACAACACCACCAATATTGTGAGAGCATTACAGCAGGATGGAATCCAACACATTCCATGTTTTGCTCACACACTCAACTCGGTGGTGCAAATTTTTTTTTTTTAAATGACAGGGCCATGCAGGAGATGCTCTCCATGGCCCACAAAATTTTTGGACATTTTCACCATTCAGCAGGTGCATGTAGAAGATTGCAGCACCTGCAAGAAATTTAGAATTTGCCCTGTCACCAGCTGAAGGAAGAGCTGGTTACAAGGTGGAACTCCACCATTTATATGCTTCAGTGGATGGAGGAACAGCAAAAAGCCATCCAAAGCTACACAATGAGCTATGACATAGGAAGAGGAGGGGGAATGTACCTTACTCAAGCTTAGTGGAAAATACTGTCCATGTTGTGCAAAGTGCTGAAACCATTTGAAGTAGTCACCTGTAAAGTGAGTACAGACACTGCCAGCTTGAGTCAGGTAATTCCCCTAAATAGACTGTTGGAAAAGCAGCTTGAGAAACTGAAGGAGGAGCTGAAACAAAGCAATTCCGCTAAGCATGTTGGACTTGTAGATCAAGTCCTTTATTTGCTTTGCCAGGATCCAAAGTCAGGATCTTACAGTCGGATTAATACATTTTGGCGACCGCGCTGGATCCAAGGTTTAAGTCATATGTCATGTCTTCCCAGCGGACACAGATCTGAAGAGATGCAAAGAGCTGTGGGTAAGGAAATTGTCTGCTCAAGCAGCAGGTGATGCAGTGATAGCTCCTCCTTCAGTTTCTTCAGCAAGTGTGGCTGTCAAGAAAAAACTAAACTTTCCCAAAAAAGACCAATTGGTGATGCATATGAGTCAACACAACCAAGTTTTGACATCTGGTCGGGTCTTAAAGAATTGCCTACAATTAATGAGAATTCTACCATTACTCCATCTGATATGGTCACCATTCAAAGAATGGTTGAGGACTATTTTAATGATAGCAACCAAATAGTGCCTAACCCTCCCTCAAACCCCAGTACTTACCGTCAGCATGCCAGCGCTGGGATTCTGACAAGTGTTGGATTCTGACACCGGAATTCTAAGCACTGCCATCTCTACTGTCTGGCTTTTGATCAGATCCCGCATAATCATCTCATGGTCATATTCATAGTTGAGATGTTTCATATACAGTAATGTAACACATTGATTATATTCATTTGAGTAATTGTACTGTATGGTGATCACTGTGATGCTCTGTTTATGCCGATCAGAGTGTTCTTGTTGTGTTACTTTAAACTGTTTCTATGGTGCATGTGTGTGAGGGTATTAATGTAATGTCAGGAATAATTATTGATGTCATTTGGATGCAAATAATAATGTATTTAGATGTTAATATTTGAATTTTGAAAAACCTGGGCCCGGGGTGCCTATTTTTCAATCGTCACTCTGTCTCCTATCAAATGCTGGCTACTCCACTTTTGAAAATATATTCCTCGTAAGATACTTTCCAAAGTTGAACCCCAGAAAAGCAAGAATAGACACATGTAAATTTACTAAAACTTTGAGGATTCAACCAAAATGCTCCTACCAGAATAAAATGTTATGTAGACATGTCACAAAATTCTTTAACCATCTTTGGTGAAAATCTGTCTGGTCAACTTTTTATACATCTGAAATTTCATCCAAGAATGTTCCTCATGACCAAAATGCTTCCGATCAATGCGGAGACTGGAGATTTTTTAATCAATAATTGTTTTCATTTCATATTGTTTTTGTACTAAGATAGAAGGTGGATGAACATGAAAAGAGCATTGATTACTAATGGCTTAAATAAGAAGACCTATGAAATTCATAAGGACCTTGATATGGCTTTGTTGTCAGAGCCTAGGGACCAATTTGTAAAAGCTATGGAAAACATAATCCTGATGTCACAAACAGCTACAGCCGCAGGGTCGCTTACCTGGCTCCCTGCTCCATGATCCGGCTCTGTGACAGAGGGCCTGATTCAGAGCCGGACGCTATTTACGCTCGCTCGTTCAGAAAAAGGGTCCGGCTATTTAAATTGAGCGCTCGCTCTTTGCGGTCTGTTGACGCCTCTATGTCTGAGCGAGCGAACGAAATATGCGCTTGCTATTTTGTAGAGACGCCCCCTGGCTGCTCGCATCCTACGTCATCTCCACTATTTATTTGATTAATCGAGTACATCGAAAGGCATCTGAACTGCTCGCAGTGCTTGTGGTAGGATTTTCCTACCGCAATCATGCGAACAGTTCAGGCTAAGAGACAACCAAGTGACGTGGCCGATGACGCTGCTTTGTTAATTATGCACATCTTTAAAACGCCCGTTTTGACCATTTGGCATGCCTGCGTTCGGATCTCCACTCCCCGTTTTCAAGCACCTTCCCCTGTTACCACCCACAAACGCCTCATCCTGTCACTCAAATTAGCAGGCACTCGCTATTTTGCGAGCGCTCGATTTCCGACCGCACTGACTGGTTGGCGCATGCGCATTACGACCCATACGCATGCGCAGATGTGCGAACATCGCTCGGAGTGAACGAGCGGCCGCTTACGAGCGGCTCTGAATCAGGCCCAGACTTCCTTCAGCTGCAGTTCCTTCTCATCTCCTGCAATCTCATAAGCTTTCACATCCAGCAATCCTGCCAGTGCTGGCTGCTGGGGGCAGGCATACAGTCTGGATCAGATGACCAGAACTCCACCAACAGGAGTCCAGTATGCTGTCACATGATACCTGTAACCAATCCCTGCTCTCCCAGGGATATATAAGGATTTTCCCTACACACAGTACTTGCCAGTGCAATGTTGTCTTCAGCCCAGCTGTAGAAGCATAAGAGACAGCTCCTATAGATATTCTATCCTACTCAGTGACTCCTGTGCATATATCCATCTTGCTGCACTCCTGACACTAGTATCTGGTTCCATCCCAGAGACCCTAACCATAGGTTCAAATCCATCGGTTCTAGTCCGATATCCCCTACCATCGGTTCCAGTCTGATATCCTATACCATTGGTTACAGTCCAATATTCTATAACATCAGTTCCAGTCCGGTATCGTCTAGTCCAGTTCCTTCCTGAAGATTTAGTCATCAGCTGCCAGTACAGGGAAACTCAAGCAGAGGACAGTGACATGCACATCGGACACAGCTAAGCCTAAACTCCCTTCCGGGGGTCCCTGGTAAAAACCACCAGCATATTAGACTCCGCACCTCTGATCAGGGTCTCAACCTTAGATTACTACTCCAGCTTCCTCAAGAATCTGCGGTCTGGAGAGGGTTAGGAACTAAGGGGAGAGGGTTAGGTTTAGTGTGCGGGGAAGGGGAGGTTAGGGTTAGGCACTAGGGGGGATGTTAAGTTTAGGCACCAAGGAGGGAGGGTTAAGGGCAGAAAGAGGGGAAGGGTAAGAATACAGACCGGCAAGTATCGGTATCCGAATCCTGTTGGGATGCTGGCATCTCGATTCTTACCGCCGGGATCCCTAGTGCCGGCATCCCAGATCCAACCCGATTATACTTCTATTCAAATTTTTGATTCACAAAATTTAAAGATCCATAAGGATAGTTCATTATAGAAATGAAACAACAAAATTATTTTTTTTCATTTGTAAATTACATTGAGAAGCCTCTCACTTACCTAACTCTTCTTTATTAAATTATCCATCGTACTGTAACTATTTATTTCATAAACTTAGGATGTTATCAGTGTCGCCATGAACCAGGACTGTGCGGCACACGATTGCAACAGAAGTAGGTGTAGGGAGATAAGATCAAATTGAGTTGGCAGCAAGACTGCTCAAAACTGACCTGCGCTGGTGTTATTGGAAGCATGCTGTGATAGGCATCTCATGCTACAGTCACCACATATACTGGCCCTTATAATTGAATGATAGCAAAGGTCAGCAGGGGATGGCAGTCATGGGGGCACACTGAGAGAGGGGGGGGCAGGGGCATGTGCCCCTCATTATCCTGCTTTACCTGATAGGTGCCATTTTTACCATTTCTTCAGCAGTGGGAGCGGTCACTGATTGATTATTACTAGCAGCGGCTTCTGCCTTCTTACCTGAGGGGGATTGTCGCTGCTGCTGGCTTGGGTTACCGGCGCCTGCTCAATGAACCTGGCAGGCGTCGGGACTGGCATATGAGCGGCTTTGGCGCTGCGCATGCTTAACACCAGCTTCTCGGGGCTGCATTGTTTGCAGCCCAGAGAAGCCCAAAAGGCAGAACAGCGGCTTCCACTTGAAGCCACTCTCTGTTGATCGCATCCCGGACTGGCTGTACCCAAGGGGGCTGCCTGTATTCAGCGTGATTGGCAGGTGGTGCTTCCAATTGGAAGCCACCTTCAGTCACAGTGAAGCCAGTGCAGTCACAGACTGCACTGGTTCATTGAAGAGGCAAATTTCACTGGTTAGATCTGCAACTGGTTATTACTGTATCTCTCTCCACTTTATCTCAATCCACTTTATCTCTCTCCAAGCTTTACTAAATGTCCCCCATAGTGATGTGGTAGTCCACAATAATAATTATGAATAGTAGCAAATCAAGCGTATGGATCAGGGGTGGGAGTCAGCAAGATGCAAACAGCGAATAGGCGAATATAAACATTTTTATACAGTACGTGCACCAGTGGCGTAAGTTCATCCCAGATGCCCGGAGACAAGTTATAATTTGGTGAAACCACCCCCCGCCCTTCACAGCCGCTGACACTGTAATGTAGCATTTTGCAACCAGATACACCCGCAGTTGCTCACTAACATAGGCATGCCATGAAGGAGAGAGATAGAGAGTTGTGAGTGAGCGGGCGCCGGACGGGTCACACAGACAAAAGAAGCTGCTGAGGAGCAGCCACACCAATGAGTAGGGACAGGCTATAGCAGGGGCGTTTCTAGAGAGGAGGGGGCCCGTGTGCAGTCTCTGACACGGGCTCCCTCCTCTCCGCCCGGCGGCTGGCAGTGCACTGAGCTGTGCACGGCCAGCGCTGTAGTTATCAATTCTGGGCACTAGAGTGTGCCCAGAGTCTATAGTGTATGCACAGGTCACCGGGAAAATGGCCGTGGTGGCCATTTTCCCTGTAATGCGCATGCGCAAACGACGGGAAAATGGCCACCGCTGCCATTTACCAGTCATTTTACAGCGCCGGACGCCCATTCTGACGTGGGACTCCAGAGAGGTAAGTAATATTATGGGTGCAGGGTGTGCATTGCAGGGCCCCCTGGACCCAGAGGCCCCTGTTCCCTGCACATCCTGCACCCATTATAGATAAGTCCCTGGGCTATAGATAGACGGAAGTGGCACCTTCTCAGGTGCCAAGAAGAGGTGCTATGTATTGGGCGGCCATGACGGTACACTCAGGGTACATAGTTACAGCCCTAAGTGGGGTGAATATAGTGTGGGCAATGGAGGAGGTGCCCCTTCAGTGCTGGAGCCCGGCAGCAGGCGTCTCCATTGTCTCCCATAGTTCTGCCCCTGACATGCACTCAATTCAGTAACTTCCACTCCCGATTTACTTCCAGCTCTGATACAGGAGCACAGTGTCCTATTGCTCACCTCGAGCTCTCTGTAATATTGACAAGTCTAGATGTATTGACTACAATAGTAAAGATTTTAAAAAATGAGTATACCATAAATTCCTACACTACGAGAGCAGATTACTAGCGTGAAGTAATATTTAGAGCTGCAGTAGGGCCACATGTGTACCAAGGTATCGTCAATAATCTTCACTTTACTACATTATGATGCAGCGAGGCAGAAAACATATGCTTTCATTCAACCAGCAGCCAACTAAATTAGCCTTTACTCTTTTCATACTGATGTAGAATTATATAAGCTCAATGTGTTTGGTTTCATGATATATCAATTAGTATAAATTAGGCAGTTACCAGCTAACTTTTTGAAACTTTTCCCATTCATAGATGACACAGCTGGGTAGAAATTAGCCTCTAAAAATAATTTCACACAACCTGCTCGTTTCTTAGTCTCTGTCTGCTTATATTATGCTCATTCCATCTGTCAATAGATGTGACTCATACATTCGACCTTTCAATTTCACTTGCGCACATAAATTTCTTCCAATTTCCTATGAAACAAACACCTTTAACTCTTCGTGGTGGTATTATTTGCACATTGTGATAGGTTAAGAAGTATTCAAAGAGCTATTTTTCTCTAAGAGAAAGAGAAAGTTTTGTTCTCTAGAATTGGATGACTTTGGTTCTAGTGTGCTGTAAGGAAGAGGCTATGGATAGCAACATTCATAGCCAGGCTCAAGTCAGGCTCAGTGCTCTGAAATATATCCTACTTGAAGGTGTTACTTATTAATTTGTTTTTGTTTTCTCTAGTTAGTTAGGAAAATAGCATTACATTATCCTATGAAGAAAATCCATATTCTCTGCGTATTTATTTAGTAACATAAGTGGCACCATGCGTATCGTTGACGTCCTTAGGGCCATTAAAATGGTTTCCACCTTAAGGTGACTTAATTAACTGATCTGTAAATGTCCTCCTGCAACATTTGCTAAATACATTGCCTCATTATTCTAGATCACTATTGTTTTTCTGCTATTTCTTTATATTTTCAAGCAGAGATGTTTATTTTCAATACCACTAAATGCAGCACAGTTGTGTTGAGCTCCCTGCTTAGGATGATACAATCAGGGGCACCTAGAGCTGAACGCAGGTTCCGGATGTTTGGTAATCTGCGCAGGCGCCAGTCCCGTTCTGTGCACGTGCAGAACGGGTCTGCGAGGCCGCATGCAAACTAGCAGCAGACTGGCAATGATTGACAGTCTGCTGCCGTTTGTGGGCAGGGAGGGGGCGGCGATGCCCTCCGTTTCCTGAAACGGAGGCATGTTGATGCAGTTGTGGGGGAGGGAAGAAGCCAGGATCTCCATCGGCTGACGGAGATTTCCTGGTCTCTTTCCCTAAACTGCGGTGGCTGGCTGTAGGACCCCATGGGAAATCGCAGCCGGCTGATGGTACGCAGATTAACCGATGCTGCGTTTGACAATGCAGCTCGATTAAGTAATGCACAGGAGGTGTGATGCCTCCTACTGCATTACCATATCTGCAAGGAATGCAATTGCGTGTGTGGGGGAGCTGCTCTGTCCTCGGACTTTAAGAGAGCTGTGCCCCGAATATTGTTAGGCCAAGACCCCTGCTTCTTCCCAGCAGCTTAGCAACTCCATTGTGGGCCAATAGATGCAATGGTGTGTGGCCCTGGCTATTGACTGCCCATGCACTCTTAAAGTACTGGGATCAAGAACTTTTCATTGAGGCACTGCATACAATTGGATATCCATCATATCTAAGGGCAATAACAAAATTAACAGCCGCTCTGTCTGATTATACAAATTCATATTAAAAAAGCACAGATATCATCTAGGTGCTGAGGAGAAAATATATTTAGTAACAGCTGTAGAAGGGCTTGTCTGGAAGACTACTGGGGTTGGGGAAGTTCTCCCAGGTTCCAGGAGAGGGTAGATAACATTCCTGGATCCCTTTTGCCTCTCCAGTGAAGTGGTTGGTCAGGTCCTTGATGACGTTATTGACGGTTCTGCCCCTGCACTGTAACATCATGAATCGCAACATTCCACACTGAAGTCCAGAGCTACGATGACACCCTACGCATTATAAACCATGGCACTGTACCTGCATTGTAATGACAGGAATCACAAAATGACACCTTGAAGGACATGGCCATGACAATATGATATATGGCACCGTGCCTCCTTGCAACACCCATCCTGACCGCCCCGTATCCCCACAGGTCATCCTAAAAAAGCAGGTCAATATGCTCTGACATGGATATAATAATTTTCTGTGTAAGACAGAAACCAAACCCGTAATTACAGCAGTACAACTGCGAATTAACGTGACCATTGAGCGCGCATCCATGCTGGTTATGCGGTCACACTGCTTTGATAATTCCATTTAAAAACAGACAGAAGATTGACTAATTTGGTCAAGTGCACTATAATTCATCACTGTAGCCAAGAACACGGGCTTCAAGGTCTCCTAACAGGCTGAGTCTGTCAGAGAAACACATGCCCTAACATATGCTTAATGATATAGACAGCACAGTTAATTGCTTAATTACATTTGCATGTCTCTTACGAGAAGCTGTTTTTTTTGTGTTTTGCTAATTATTATTCATTTCTTCATTTTTAGTACTGCAGCACCTTGTTTGTAATTGTTTTGTACTATGACTAACACTTGGTTTGTTTGTGTTTGATATTAAAAAAAACATTAAAAGATTGACTATAAGTGTATTTTTTTCAGTTAACTTAAGTTGTCACAATATTGTTTTATTTATATTTTACATAAAGGGAAGTGTCCTGTAATCAGTAATCAAAAGATTTACATGCTTCTGTAATGTTTTCCATTATATCTAATAACCCTTTTACACTATGGTTCCAAACTGGGTCAGACCCGGGACAGACCCCCTTCAGACTGCGACGGTGGGTGCCATTCACACTGCACACGGGAGCAGTGGAACTGTTCTGCCGTCGCTTGTTGATGACATCATCTCCAAGCAGCGGAAAATCCAAAATCTCCATGCTTTTAAGCAGTATCCAGGTCGGACAACCCAGGTTACCCTTTTACACTGCAGGGTTACGTGGGTTGTTCCCGTGTTAAACCCTGCAAGCTACCCGGGTTAGATTGCCGAGTCACTCGACCAGGTAATCCAACCCTGGTTTTTTTTACACCTAGCAGCAACCCGGGTTAACCCTGCAATAACCTGGGTTTTAGCTGTGTAAAAGGATATTACTTAGTTGGACTCACTGGACAGTAAGTGTACCATAGGGTTCAGTTTATTTAGAACATGGGTCATTCTCCCAATTAGTGTTGATATCTCCTCTTGGTATAGAAGCTTGGAGGTTAACAATAGGCACCAGCAAAATTGTGAAACTGAGTTTAGGCCACACAGTGATCCTCCACCAGGCTTGCAGGTTTATTGAGGAACAGCAGTAACAGTGGTAATAGTGGTAACATACACAGCAGTGTTGTGACTATGCAGTGGTGGTGATATCAGCGGTAATAGGTAGTCACACCCTTAAGGAGCTAACTGCGACACTCAACACAGTAAAGATGGCTCAGCCACGCATGCGCAGTAACACACCTGGCGGCCATCATGGTAAAGGTGCCTGGCCGGCTTATAAGGAGATAGGAGACAGTGCAGGAGCACACTCCTCTCCAACAATTCTGACTTCCCAGGAGCCTCCTGAATTTGGGGAGCTCTCCTGGGCTTCCAAGGATAGTTGATAGTCTTCCCAAAAGCCCCAGAGAGGTGGGCAAGGGCATGATGTGACATTTTGCTAGAAATTGCATTGCCATAGCCCAGCCTCCACAACATAACGCTGGTGCCAAGATGAGATGCCTCTTCAGGATCCAGTAATTCCCAGAAACCAGATAGAAAAAGTAGGTAGGTAACAGTCAGTTAGGAGTCACAAAGAGCACAGAAGCACAGGTGATATTTTTGGTCCAGATGTGCTTATTTATCCCCTGTGCGCATAGACATGTACTCTAGGAGGTATATTTACTAAGGGTCGATTTTTAATAGATTTTGATCAATTTACACTTAAAATTGATCAACATCAATGTTGTGGTTCTGGGGCTAAATCACACATTTACTAATACTTAATAAAAAACAAAAAATGTCTGTTAGTAAATGCCCAGAAAAACAACATCGACGTTGATTGATTTTGATCAATTTTCATCGATTTTAAATCAAAACCGATTAAAATCAACCTTTTTTAAATATACCCCTAAATGTCTCCATTTAAATTTTTGAAGTGCAGAGTCACCATTTGTGTGATTTATGATAGGTATCAGCAAATATGAAAACCTCACTGTAAGGTCCTAACATAACATTTTGAGCTTGTTTTGGTAGATGTTTTTAGAGCTTATTCTTGATCCTGAGCAACATTTGAAGATCAATGACCAAAAACTTCAACAAAAACTTCAACACAATAGAAGAAAACTCAAGATTACTGCTTGGCTCAGGTTTTATCAGCTTGATTTTGCTTTCTTCTTTTTTACTGCCTACTCTTAGTTTTGATCCACACTTTAGTAAATATGCTTAGAGTAATACTGATAAAAATAAATAAAAACAAACAACAAAAAACATACCTACAGTATAGGGGTGTTTTGCAAACAGGAAAATGTGATGAGGGTGCCCCTCAATTTGTTTGCAGCCCCCGGCCATTAGCACTGCCCAGAACTTGAGGAATATACATATCTTATTTCACCTGTCATTACTAAACTGTTTTGACTACACTGATAATTTAACAAGCAAAATTACAGAAATTAAGTGATGATTACGAAGTGTGGTGAGATGCCTATTTACTGCTCTGTAGCATTCTTGATTAAATTACACTCAAGTAGCTAATTAACACTGCATACGAGTCCTCCCACTCTGCAAATATTCAACTAATGCTATAATGGTTTTTTTTAGAGCCAATTAATCTGTTTCAATGGGTGCTGATGTATAACTCTACTATAAAGGTATATCTAATTATTTTTTTAAAAGGTGAATATACCCTATTGAGACGTAGGGATCACGTTCACATTATTTTCTATAAATTGTTAGAAATCAGATGTTAATGAATCATTGCATACAGAGGGTCTCATTCAGACCCACTCGCAACCGCTTGAGCGCTTGCAAGCGGGTTGATGTTGGGGCCTGCGCACGTGCAGCGGCTGCACTGCACGTGCGCAAGCCCCGAAGCGAGAGAGAAATTCTCTCGCTCCGGGACTCACTACAAAAGGGGTGGCTGTTGATGGTGATCGACAGCTCGCCCCGTTTTGTAGGCGGGGTGGGGGGGTGTCTACACAAATGGAGGCGTTCCCGACCGAACGCCTGCTGTTTGGGGGCGGCCCCACTGACATCACTCGTGATGTCAGTGGTGAGCTTCCGGCTCTAATAGAGCCGAAAGCTCACTGGGGCTTGCGGTAGACGAGACACCACAAGGGTCTTGTCGCAAGCCCCGATGGTCGCGATGGACCATCAACCTGGCCGCTCACCCACAGCTTAGCGAGCGGCCAGGAGGCCAGCTCATTTTAGAGATGCGGCCACCCTCATTCAGAGCGAGCGCTCGCATTTTGCGAGCGGCACTGAATGAGGTCCAGAGATCCTTATCTTTATGCTTATTTTTTTTTTATATATATATGTTATGGCAAGTATTGAAGACCAAAAATAAATAATATTTATGGATTACACTGAAATGGTACATAATGATTTATTTATTGACAAAGCAGCAGCTTTACAGAGACTATTGCAGTCATTTGCTCCCTGCCCCAGTGGATTTACAATCCAAGAGCCTCATTCATAGATGTACGCAAACTCAATGGTTTACGCACATCTGCGATGGTGGGAGGACTGCGCATGCCCAGAATGTGTTCTGTACATGTGCTGGCCTCCTTCTGCGAGTCTGCTCGCAATGACTCCAAGCTGCAGCCTTGGACAGACCATGGCTGTTTGGGGGCTGGGAAGGGGTAGTGCTGGCCTGTGTTCCTGGAAACTAAGCATGTCACCCTCATGGGAGTGCAGAGTCCCAATCCCAGGTTTGAAAAACTCTTCACTAGGAATTTGACCCAGAGGAAGTGTGCCCAGATGGTTACTTGATTAGGAACTGAACTCATGACCTCAGGGCTGCATGGAAGTACTGCTAACCACTATACCACTGTGCTGACTCATGTGTTCTGTTGTGCAGAGCCTGAACTTCAATAAAACAAGCTGGACCTATAAACCTTGTTTATATAGAGGCACAAATACCACCAACATCTTCCATCATACATTGGCTAATAATGTAGATGGCAAAACAACAATTATTTGAGGATATTCAGTCTTGTGATATAGTATGTTCCCTGCTTAATTGGTTCATGTAAGATAAGTTTTACCAAATTATTTAGTATGGGTTTTCTGTTCACTGTTTTGTTTGGAGGAGTGATTTTGCCATGTTCGAACCGACTAGATTGTGTGTTAAATGATTCTTCCATGTGCAAACGGGGATGTATAGTCCCGACATTGAAATCCCGGGAATTTAACATAGGCGTCAAAATACCGACGCCTATGTTAATCCCTACGCCTGAACGCTGAGGACGCCACCCCGAATGAAGGTAAGTTTGGGGCGCCCTTAGAGGGTTAGGTTTAGGGAGTGGTAAGAAGGGGTTAGGCACCCCCAGGGGAGGTTAGAGTTAAGCACTAGGGGGGAGGTTAGGCACCACTAAGGGAGGGTTAGGGTTAGGCGGGGGGACAGGGCAGGGTTAGGATACTTACCTGCCCCAGTCGGGATCTTCATCCTGTCGGGCATCCGCTGTCGGGAATAGCCGCTGGTATTTCAATCCCATTCTATGCAAACGATATTTGTGTATTATGGTATGTCCTCTGAAGAGATCTCTGTTGCTTGTTACACATGCATAAAATTTTTGTGTTTGACTTTCCAAATGCTCTCCCAGCTTAGATCACCTTTCGGGTTCCAAGTACAACGGAGTCCCAGCTCGGGTTTGCTGTAAGTGCGTAACTCGGATTTAAAAAATGAATTTCGGGGTTTTTGATTGCATGTAAACAGGTCCTTCCTAATTAGTAATTACATGATTTTAGCAGTTTTTATGAATTTGAAAGAAATCCAAAACTGAATCCGAACAAAAACACTTGAGGGTGATTTGCCAAAACCAAAGCCATGACACTTGGGAAATAACAAATGATTACGGTCATCTATCATTTCAACATATACTTGCACCTGTTCGTATGGTTTGCGTAAGTAATTTTCTTTTTTTGCCAAGACCATGGATGCTATGGAGAGCAGCGCGAGGCTGGAGGTGAGTATGGGATCTTTTTTCTAGGTACATCCGTGGAATCTACATGGGAGAAGAGGACAGACCAGCTGGTACAGGTAAGCATGTGTGAGTGGGTTAGATGTATGTATTAAAGTTTTACTAAATACAGTGTGTGTGCACTGTGGTTTTTTAACTATTTTACAGTGGGGGTACGGGTGCTGGTTTCCTGCTGGCACTTGTAGTTCCACAAGTGCAAAAGGGCAGGCATGCTGTCACCTGTAGTTCCACTGTAAAATACAATAGTTTAATTATATTTTAAAAAGGGGTGAGCGGGTTCGGATTTCTGAAATCCGAACCCCCCCGAGCCCCCCCGATCCGAGGCCGATCCGAGTCAGGCTCGACTTTTCCCGCCTGACTCGGATCTGAAATCGAGGTAAAACGTCATCATCCCGCCTTCCGGGTCTCGTGGGTTTTGGATCCTATATAAGGTACCCGCGTCGGAGCCATTTTCTCACTCGGCTGTGGACAGTGAAGAGGGAGGGTGGGAGTTAGGGCTGGCTGGGCTGTGTAGTGTAGTGTAGTGTAGTGCAGTGTAGTGTTGTGCTGTGCTGCGCTGTGCTGCTGTTGTCCATAGGGGCTGTGTCCACTCCTTTAAAGTCCATAGGGGCTGGCTGGACTGTGTTGTGCAGTCAGTTGTCCATAGGGGCTGTGTCCACTCCAAAGTCCTGTGCAGTGTCCCAGTCCTAAAGGGGTGCTGTAGTGTTGTCCAGGGGGTGCTCTGTCCATCAGGGGTGCTCCCCCCAAGTGCAAAAAAAAACCTGTGGCTGCACGTGCATCAACAATGGAGCAGCGCCAAGCGTGCGCCTGTGTCCCATAAGTAAAAGGCCGGCTGGCTTGTCCGTTAAAGGGTGCTGTAACCCCCAAAGGGCACTCCAAACAAAATAAAAATATATATTTTTTTGTGTTTGTGAATTGTGTGCGCAGTAGCTGCACGTGCATCAACAAAGTAGTGCCAAGCGTGCGCCTGTGTCCCATAAATAAAGGGCCGGCTGGATTGACCGCTAAAGGGTGCTGTAACCCCCAAAGGGCACTCCAAACAAAATAAAAAAAAATGTCTGTGTTTGTGAATTGTGTGCACTGTGGCTGCATGTGCATCAACAAAGGAGCAGCGCCAAGCGTGCGTCTGTGTCCCATAAGTAAAAGGCCGGCTGGCTTGTCCGTTAAAGGGTGCTGTAACCCCCAAAGGGCACTCCAAACAAAATAAAAAAATATATTTTTTTGTGTTTGTGAATTGTGTGCGCAGTAGCTGCACGTGCATCAACAAAGGAGCAGCGCCAAGCGTGCGCCTGTGTCCCATAAGTAAAGGGCCGGCTGGCTCATTTCTTAAAGGGTGGTGTAACCCACAAAGTGCACTAGTCTCCAACAAAAATAAATAATTATTTTCTGTGTTTGTGTGCGCCTTAGCCACACGTATATATCAATATAACATAAATGGAGGACCAAACTTTCTCAGATAAAAATAAAATAGGGAAAGATCAAGAACCACTTCCTCCTAGTGCTGAAGCTACTGCCACTAGTCATGACATAGACGATAACATGCCATCAACGTCATCTGCCAAGGCCGATGCCCAATGTCATAGTAGAGGGCACATACAATCCCAAATGACAAAGTTCAGGAAAATGACCTTGAAAAAAACATTTAAATCATCTGAAGAGAAACGTAAACTTGCCAATATGCCATTTACGACACGGAGTGGCAAGGAACGGCTAAGGTCTTTCCCTATGTTCATGACTAGAGGTTCAGCTTCACATGACGATGGAAGCCCTCCTCCTGCTAAAAAATTCAAACGAGTTAAGCTGGCAAAAGCACAGCGAAGAACTGTGAGTTCTAAGAAGATATCACAAATCCCCAAGGAGAGTCCAAGTGTTGTGGCGTTTGCAATGCCTGACCTTCCCAGCACTGGACGGGAAGAGGTGGCTCTTTCCACCATTTGCACGCCCCCTGCAAGTGCTGAAAGGAGCACCCACAGTCCACTTGCTGATATGCAAATTGAAGATGTCACTGTTGAAGTACAACAGGATGAGGATACTGGTGTAGCTGGCACTGAGGAAGAAGTTGGCGAGGAGGATTCTGATGGTGATGTGGTTTATTTAAATCAGGCTCCGGGGGAGACAGTTGTTGTCCGTGGGATGAAAAAGCCCATCACGGTCATGCCTGGGCAGAAGACCAAACATTCCACCTCTTTGGTCTGGCAATATTTCTATCCAAATCCGGACAACAACTGTCTTGCCATATGTACCATATGTAAAGGTGAAATAAATAGGGGTAGGGATGTTAACCACCTAGGAACATCCACCCTTATACTGCACCTGCAGCGCGTTCATAAAAAGTTACTGTCAAGTTCAGAAACTTTGGCTAAGACCGTAAGCAGTCCAGGGACACCTAAATCCCTTTTTCCTGTTTTATCCAAGGAATCGGTGGATGAGGAAGATGAGGACGACATCTTGCCTCCGTAGAGCCAGTTTGTGCAAGGACACATTAATTGCCAGCTTGTTTTGTGGGGGCCCAAACGAACCAATCATTTCAGCCACAGTCATGTGGCAGACCCTGGCGCTGAAATGATTGGTTTATTAAAGTGTGCATGTCCTGTTTATACAACATAAGGGTGGGTGGGAGGGCCCAAGGACAATTCCATCTTGCACCTCTTTTTTTCTTTGCAGTATGTACTGTTTGTGGCCTAGTTTTTCAAACTGCCATCCTGTCTGCCACTGCAGTGTCACTCCTAGATGGGCCACGTGGTTGTGCCGCCCACTCGTGTCGCTTAGCATAGTCATCCAGCTACCTCGGTGTAATCTTTTGCCCATAAAAACAATATTGTGAGGTGTGAGGTGTTCAGAATAGACTGGAAATGAGTGGAAATGAAGGTTATTGTGGTTAATAATTGCATAGGAGCAGAAAAACCCACAAATTCTGTGATTTAAGCTGTTTTTATGCTTTTTTTCAAAAAAATACAGATCCAAAACACAAAACCCAGAACCCAAAACACGGAAGGGTGGTTTTGGCAAAACCAATCCAGATCCAAAACACGAAGAAAGATCCAGATCCAAAACCAAAACACGAAAAGTGGCCGGTGCACACCCCTAATTTTAAACATTATTACCCCCATACCCACAGCCCAGGGGTTTGGGGAAGAGCTCCGGGCTTCAGACCAAGCTTGGGGTTTCGGGAGAGGGGGGACACCTTCTTATGGGGGTCCCACCTTGCCTGAGATCCCCGGCTTGGCCTGACTGGCTTGGGGTGAGAATGCATTGGCCATGGAGACCCGGTAATAGGGTCTTCTGGATGTGGCATTACACCCTGGTCGGTTTGGGTCTGTGCTGGTTTTAAATATAGGGGGACACCTATGCATTTTTGCTGGTGCTGGTTCCTAAATTATGGGGGAAACCTACTTGTTTTGTTCCCCATAATTTTTGGAACCAGGACTGACCGACCAGTCCGGGGCTGGTTATGGCGCAAATCACAATTATCTGTATATGTTTCTGGCATAGGAAGGGTGAGTGTTTGAAACTTCAATTTCTCTTCGAGTTTGCTCACTCGAGATTGAAATCTCAAATTTTAGTAAATTTGCAAACTGCATCTTTTTCATGAAAAGTACTTCCGAGTTATTTTAGTTGCGTTTCATTAAATAAAATAAATATATGTGTTCATCCTGCTCCAACATGACATAGTCATTAACATTTTATATGTATGATCAGTACTGTATATACAAGTATAATAATATCTGAAATAAATCTCCAAGATATTTGATTAAACTGACATATTTCCCAATATAATAATAAACAAAGGTATTTTTACATATATGAAAATGAGCATTTTTTTAGAAAATAAACTTTCCAGAATATTTGGAGCTCAATATTGGAGCAAATACCAGTAATATTTAAAGACACAGCTGTTTGGAGAGATAATGGATCTTAATGCAACAAGATCTGTCCATGGAATCACTTAGCATATCCTCTGCATGCAGTAGGTGGTGCTGACCGGTTATTAGATAGCCACTGATGCAGACTCATCAGGCTTAAAAAAGGGTAAAACTATAATAGCACAATCAGTTCCAAAAACGAACTAATCTCCAGCAGATGTGTTAGTAGTCCTGCTTTTCATTACAAGGAATAAAGATTTTTCAACATATTTTATAATGTGTTACAAATAAAAAATAATTCCAAAGAATGTCCTGCAAAGCTATATCATAAAATGCTACTGGATTATTAGAAGTAAATGAGTCTATGTACTAAGCCTTGGAGGGAGATAAAGTGAATGGAGATAAAGTATCAGCCAATCAGCTCCTAACTGTCACTTTACAGGCTGTGTTTGAAAAATGTCAGTTAGGAGCTGATTGGTTGGTCCGTCCACTTTATCTCTCTCCAAGGATTAGTACATAGAACCAGCGGCGGCTCCTACCTTTTTGGAGGAAGAGGAGGCTGCCGCCACCAAGAAGAAGATTGGACTGAAGAAACTCACCGCTGGCGCTTACTGGCTGGGTCCTGGCTCCTGCAAAATCTATGAGACAGGTGCCAGGGAACCGAGCATTTGCATTTTCACCGGCATCGTCTGCAGCCCCTAGGAGCCGGGTAGGGCTGGCTGAAAGACAGAGTGGCGGCTTCTTACTGGAAGCTGTACTAATAGCAGCCCGGACTGGCAGTCCCAGGGGAAGGGTATCTCCTCCCTGACTGGCTGTTGTGTATCTGACTGGCAGGTGGCACTTCCAATAAGAAGCCACTGCCAGTCACAGTGTAGCCAGTGCAGTCACGGACTGCACTGGCTACACTGGCTACACTGAGGTGGCGAATTTTACTGGGGGGGAGCCCCTAGGTAAAATTCACCACTGCATAGAACCCAAAGTTTGCTACAACTGCCTAAGTGGATTGCAATTGAGATATAATTAAACAAAGTGTTTTCAAAAATAATTCAGCCATTTTAGTTATTGGAATGGCAGATGGATCACTTTCCTGCTGCAAGTATTTACAGTACTGCATAGTATTGCATGCTAAGAATAAAAACTGTATTAATGAAAATGGCATTCATGTAGACTATAAATGTATTGTCACTATGGGCCCAATTCAGAGATGGATGCTAATGCCGCAATTGCTGAGAATTTGTAGACAGCGACTATGCGAAAATATACATATGTCGTTCGTATCGAGATGCCCACAGCCTGTAAAATGACAGTTAGACGCTGATTGGTCGGTTCCTGCGGCTTCACAAATCCAAGCAGCTGCGTACAAAGATGCATCGTTGGACGCAGATCAGCCTTTAATCGGCCTTCACGTAGAATGGTTGCCGGCACTCATATGCCAGAGCCATTTTTACTGCTTACGGGATCACATTCGGAGCATGGAAATAGTTGCACATGCCTGCGTTTGAGATGCCACCCCCTAGTGGACACCCATAAACTGTCCCTGCCTGTCATTCATTTTGTGAACAAATCCTCACTGCACGCGATATAAGTGATGATGCTTGCACAATATGATTTAAACATAGGCACAGACCACCAATAATCGCTCAACTGCATAAACATCGGATGGCGTACGTCTCTGAATCAGGCGCTATGTTACTAACCATCAAAAATCATAATAGCAGCTACAGTATAAAATTATTTTCTTTAATAATGTTGCTTTGACCAGAAACACAAAAATAGGTAAATTACTGTTTCTTTTTGAAAAGATCCACAAATGTAATTTGAATAGTTTTCTAATGGCTCCACACTTGAGACTATGGGGGAGATGTGTCAAGACTCCTAAAGAGTTGAGCCATGGACAAGTTGCCCATAGCAACCAATCAGCTTGTACTGTAGTTACCATTTATCAATTACATTCTGTAAAATGATTAGTAGAATCTGATTGGTTTCTATGGGCCACTTCTATACTTGTCCACAACTCCACTCTTCAGAATGTTTGATACACCTCCCCCTTAAAACATAAAGGAGTCTATGTACTAAACCTTGGAAATAGATAAAGTGGACAGCGATAAAGTACCAACCAATCAGTTCCTGTCATTTTACAGGCTGTGCTTGAAAAAATGACAGTTAGGAGCTGATTGGTTGGTACTTTATGACTCTCCACTTTGTCTCTCTCCAAGTCTTAGTACATAGCCCCCAAAGTTGGAGATGTATCAAACCTTGGAGAGATATAAAGTGAAGAGAGATAAAGTACCATCCAATCAGCTCCTATCTGTCATTTTTCAAACACAGCCTGTAAAATTATAGTTATAAGCTGATTAGTCGGTACTTTACCTCTCTCCACTTTATTTCTCTCCAAGCTTTGATACATCTCCCCTAAACAGTTTACAATGCGGAATACCTTTAAAGCATAATAATTCATATATAATGTAAGACATAAATTGGATTCTTGTATGTCACTTCTTTATGGTGCTAGATGATTTTGAAGAATGTTCCGTACCATAACAAGGACTAAGAGCCTAGTTCCGTAATATAACTTAATCAAATAGTCTAAGAACTTACTGTAATTTCCACATTATTTTCCACTCACGCAGCTTGGTAGCATTTAGACAGACTCTAGAAGTGGAAACAAAGGTCTTTAAATCTGTATTGTAAGTTTACAGTAAATCTAGATTTTAGGGAAATCAGTTAGCTACTTAAAAATATGCCCAGCATATTGTTATTACTATTAATATATTATTATGCAAAAAGGTCCTCAAATATAAATATCAAATATATTATATTTAAAAAAAAAAATTATAAACACAATTTATTTAGGAAGTATCATCGTACAAATCGGGAATAACCATACATATTACAATATGCATATAAAAGAACAATGAGTAGGTAACTAAAAGAATATGCATCATAAATAATACACAGTAATAAAAATTAATTGCGAAGAAGAAAAAGAGAGAAAAAAAAGATTTATCAAAGAATCTTAATTACCATAAGGTGTAAACCGTGTCAGTAAATAACACATATAATACAGTACGGTCGGGTAGAGAGATGGTAATCAAAATATATTCTATTTTTAATTATTAATTTTAATAATACCAGCCAACTATCTAGCTCTACAGAGGTAACATCAAATATCATTTACAGTATATTAGTGTTACAGTACATAAAAAATTATAATATAATTTAATAAAACACTTGGTTATAGCATGAAATAGGTTATATTTAAAAAAATTCAGTATGAATGCATGTACTGTAGCTGCATTTAGCAGTACACAAATCAAACACAGACCTACTAATGCATAGTATTTCATTATATATATATATATATATATTTATTTTTTACATAACCTATTTTTGCCTATTAAAAATAGCCACAAGAATATGCTGATAAACAATAACTAATAGAAACTAGTAATGCAATTATTGGTACTGGGATGACTTTAGAACCATAAATGTACACTCTCTTATCTGTAAACAAAGTTGTATAGAGAATATCCTTATAACAAGATTGTTTCGGATGGTAGGTTTGGTTTGCTGCACTATAGAACAGCAATGGGAACGTATTTCACCTCATCACACAGGACTATTTATGGTGCCCATCACTGTCCCCCATTCTCTGTGTTTCAGCAAAATGCTAACACAGACATTCACTCCCCTCCCTTCTGCATGAGCTTTTGCAAAACTTAATTACATACACACTGTGATGTATAAAAGTTATACTTTCCCTGTAAATGGGTCAGGATAAGCATACAGATACCTGCTCTGACCCTTGTTGATTGACATACTCAGCAGGGCTACAGCTAGTTAAGGTACTTGTAATCTTCCATGAGGAACACAGCAAGTAGAAGAAGCTTTGGGGGGTTTTCAGACAGGGAATGGGGGGTTGATAATATGGCAAAAATAATACTATGATATGCAAATAATATACAAATAGAAAGTAAACAACAGCAATGTAAAGTTGACAACCTAACATATTGCAATACTGATAGACAACACAATTAATAAATGTTGACAGCAGTGTGGTACAGCTACTTTACATAAAAAACTGGCAAAAGATTGCAGCATTTCTCTTAACTGGTTCCACCCACTAAATGTACATATATATATATATATATATATATATATATATATATATAATTCCTTGTGTTACCTTTCTCCTTTTCTGATCATCAAAAATACAAAAATAAAATAGAAAAACAGGTTTAGGCAAGGACGGTTTAAGAGTGAAGGGGGCCTGTGTGCAACCTCCATGTCGGCTCCCTCCTCTCCGGCAGCCAGTAGAGTCTGGCTTTGTGCCAGAGTCTATTGTACATGCACAGCTCTACGGGAACATGGTGCCCTGGAGACATCTTTACTGCGCAAGTGTAAATCACCAGGAAAATGGCCGTCATGCCGTTTTCGCGGTTATTTCAGTCTGCAGCAACCGGCCAATGCGGGACTCTGGAGAGGTGAGTATAATAATTATATGGGTGCAGGGTGCGGACCCCCCTAAACCGCACACCCTGCATCCATTATAGATACGCCAATGGGTTTATACAACCTAAGTGCAACAGAGAGTATTTGGTTCTAGGCAGGAGTCTAAGTTGCCTAATGGATGATCCGACTCTTGTTACACGTGCATAGTAAGTGCCAAAACCTGATTTCAATTTGACATAACATTATCAAACCATTTTCACATAACGCAGTGAACATTCCATCAAGAATGACCAGAACTAAGTTGGTTGCAGTTCAAACATGTTTATAGAAACCGTTCTTCTTTCTGATGTCTGACAGCCTTGAATGAAAAGAAAGAGTGACCTAATGCCAAGGATCCAGTTCAATTACTTCATTAGATCAAGCACAAAGTATCCACACACATTGAAACAGAAAAAATGTAAGTAAATACATTTTGAATACAGGAACTCTTTAATATTTAATTCAATAAATCTACAGTTATACATTTTCATGCATATGCCCTTGGAGATAATTCCTGTTCGAATTGATTTATTAATTATAATGGACAAAGCATAACTAGGGAGCAAATGTGTTTAGATAAAATTATTATTTGTAACATTATTGAGCAGTGAGAACCCAGCACTCCATTACAGTAGGAAGCAGATGTCTAATTTATGCCCAATGTACGTACCACCTTCTTTTGAAGTATCACACTACACACTTGACGTCCTTGGAATGCTGGCTGTCTAAACACCATTGAGACCAATCTGCTTTCAATTTATCTCTAGGAAATTATTCTTTCCATTTTTTTTTAAAATGAGGTTATTATAACTCAGGTAAAAGCGTACAGACAATCTGAAAACATAATTAACTTGTAATCATATTGCATGCGTATCTCAATTGAAAAGTGGAATTGTAAATTCAAAGCAGGAATACAGTGCTAGAAAAGGGAGTATTGTACGTGTAGCAAAATTGCTCTGTGATATTTAGATGAGGGACTCGTCTACATTTTTACTGATAACAGAACCATCAATGAAAATATAATTATTTACTGTACAAAGACTTCAGGCTTGATCGGTAGGCTCTATACTACTACAACACATGCTATTATTTCAATATGATTAGCAGCAATAGCTTGAACTGGGCACACTGGCTCTATACTAAGAACTGGTGGGGGATTAATTATATTACAGAAATGGCCAATAGGCCATAGGTGCTAATAAACCTTGCGCCATCTGTTTTAGAGATCAATTTCATTCAATTTGTGGAAGCTATGGAAACATTCATCCTTGGATTATTTGTTGCTGTCATGACGATATTTCTTAAAGTCTCTACTATTGAGCTGGAGATTAACATGTAAAAAGATAGTATATGGTCTCTTACTTGTCTATCCACCCTCCTTTCATGTATTTTAATTCAACATGGCGAGCAGTAGGTGCTATTGTTTTTTTTTTTACTTTGTAAC
This sequence comes from Taudactylus pleione, assembly GCA_031769625.1. Classification (NCBI taxonomy): domain Eukaryota; kingdom Metazoa; phylum Chordata; class Amphibia; order Anura; family Myobatrachidae; genus Taudactylus; species Taudactylus pleione. The sequence continues at coordinate 9,451,524 of JAUIMM010000099.1, forward strand.
TTCACCCTTTTGTGCTGAATTTTTAAAAAATAAATTTTTTACCTACTGTAGGGGTGTTGTGAAAAAAAATGCTGATACAATAGGGCGCTGTGATTCAAGAAAGTTTGGGAACTACTTATCTATAGTCAGGACCATATCTAGGGGTGGTGGGAAGGATGCTGCTCCAAGGTCCCTGCATCTGGCTAGCAGGGTGCCTGTAATGGCACCCTGCAGCAAGTGTCACAGCTGCAGCGCCACCGGAGCATCCAATGGATGCTCCAGGCATGCAGCCAACAGTCTTAGAGTACCCCGGAGCATCATGAGGATGATCCAGCAGTGCTGCTGTCCTTACCGGCACTGGCAGCTCCGCCTCCTCATCATGACATCATGAAGTCATGTGGTCGGGGGCGTTGCTGGCACAGGGTGCCATAAGGCCGTTTCAGCTTAGTCTATAGTGTTACTAACTTGTGATTCAGTTGTACTGCCCTGTGCACTGTACATCCATTTTGCCCCTCAGATGAAGTTGACCCACATTTTTGTTCACTTGTGAACAAGGCTAAGCTCGACCCCACATACAAAACATTAACGAAAATTATTTTTAAAATAGATGATGTTGCTGGTCCTTAATTTTTTAATCTGCCCTACTCAAGGCCATTAGTAGAGAAACCTGCTTTATTGGAAAAAGTCTCACTTGCTGGCCGTACCCAGAATAAAGGTTTTAGCCCAAAGGCCACTTTCCCGATCGAATAGACACAGACCTCCATGGCCCAGATTACATAGGTCAGGTCAAGGCTTACTACAAAGCATGCAGGTTATGATTTCAAATAAACTGAGTCTACTCCTGATTTGCATCTAAGTATATCCTTGTTCGAGGTCCAGTGGTGTCCTACCTGTTCTGACACCCAGGGCGGTTAGGGCTGCCACCGTGCACCGGAAAAAAGGGGGCATGGCCTCGCAGGTGGGGCATGGCCTCGTGTCCCCGTGGCGGAACTGCCGGACACAATGGAGTCAGTTGCCGCCGGGCGCCTGCCCTGAAAGGGGCACCTCTTCCATTGTCAGCCGGCCATTCCATGTCCTACCTGGCCTGCTTCTAAAACAGAGGAGCCGCTGAGCTGGGCGACAATCAGAATCAGCAGTGCTCCCCCTCCATGTCTGGACTGTGTGGTCTCTGGTCACGGACGTCACGTAGCATGTGACCACCCGCGACCCTGTGCCTGCCCGTCTGAGGAGCCAGGACTCGAAGACTGCACAGCGTCAATGGCTGGCAGTGGAGTGGACATCCTCATCATGCGTGGAGGATGGGAACCTGCACGACCATGACAGGTGTCACTGCAGGAAGAGTGGACGGGAGGAGAGCATCCAGAGTCAGCCAAGCAGATAACAGTGGCACTGGCTTTGGCAGACTGGCAGTAAAAATCATGACAGTAAGCCTGTCAACTGCAAGCCAAGCCCTAGGCTATGAGGGTGGGGTGGGGTTGGTGCTGATGGGGGGGTGATATATTGATATATATAAACAGCACACATTTTATTACTCTGTCATGTTAAAATATTTAACATGACAGAGTGATAAAGCATATGCTCTTAAAATATATCACCTCCCCCTTACATGACAGAGTGATAAGATAGGGGCAGAACTATTAAAGATAATGGAGGAGCCGGGCACCAGCACTGAAGGGGCTCCTCCTCAATCACCCACAATATATTTACCCCACTTAGGGTTGTAAATATGGGGGATGGGGGGGCACCAAATGATAACTTGCCTCCGTGTGTCTGTGATGAACTTACGCCACTGTCGTGGCCCGAACCATAGTTTTTTGTCATTCCAGTGCGGGTGATACCCAGGTGCAGTTCACACCTCCCGCACCCCCCTTGTGACGCCACTGTCGAGGTCCCTTGCTAGCCAAGGTCTATAGCTTGATAGCTTCTTTGAAGGAGAACCAGACAATAGCGAGGTGAAGCCTGGGACAGATCCAAGCGTTATTTCTTACATGTTATGACTTCTACAGTGGCGTAACTAGGGCAGGACCTCTGGGGCTCATGGCACTACTACAGTGTGCATTGCAAGATCGACACAACTACTCGGAGCATTAAGGTGTATATGTGATGGAAAGGAATGTTCCCAGAGTGACAAGAAAGGGGTGTGTGTCATGTTGACATGCCTCATTTTTCAGTGGCCACGCCCCTTGTGGCATGTGACCACTGCCATTTTTTTACGTGCGCAAACGGGGGAAGGGGGCTCCATTTTCCATTTTGCCCTGGACACCAAATACCCTAGTTACGCCACTGGACTTCTAGTAGGAGGCCGATCTATGTAAAAGCTGTATTTTTTCATGATATGCTCTACTTTGTTTTTAAATGAATAAGTGCAATTTATTAAAATCCTTGAGAAATTTTATCAAAAGGTGTTGCAATATACCACAGGTTCTCAAACTTGGTCCCCAGGACCCCAAACAGTGCCATGTTTTACAGGTCTCCTTACAGAATCACATGTGAAATAATTAGTTCCACCTGTGGATATTTTAAAATGTGTCAGTGAGTACTGAATGCACCTGTGCACCTGCTGGGTGACATGGAAAACGTGACCTGTGTGGGGTCCTGAGGACAGAGTTTGAGAACCACTGCAATATACATGTCATTTTTATTTCATGGTAACATAATGCACTTCTGAGATGGATAACCCAATGAAGAAAATATTGTTGAAGGTCAATATTTAAACCCCGGCTCCCACTGCGCCAGCATGTAGGAGATGGGAAAGACCTTAGAGGATTATGATATAGATTTATTAAACCCAAAAATCTTGCAGCTTTTCTGTATGTAGTCATGGAGTCTTGAACCTGCATATATTAATATTATATTTAACTGTTGTAAACTGCACTAAAAAATTTCATCTTACCACTACTTCGTTTGTATTTGGATGGCGTACACTAGGTTTGAGAACATCTTCCCTACCCCTCTCCCAATTTCCGCTCTAGGCTTGGGGTAATTATTTTCTCCCAGTCACCACCTGGCTCCCCTTTATCACAAGTAGGGAGGGTATGTAGCCCCGTAGAACTCCATGTGGGACCAGCTACTGTATGGATTAGTCTTAGGGGGAATCATTTTTACTCCACTTAAGCATCAACAGTGATGCAGGCATATAAGGATCAGAGCTGCCATCAATAGGCTTTGAGGTAATATATTATATCTACTCTATATTTAGAGGGATTTAGATGCCAAATAATGAGACTGTAAACCCCACTCTGTCCTGCATCTCTCTGTCTGCTGCTCTACTCCAATCCAGCCCCTGATCTGTACGCTCCTTCACCTGTCCCTTGCCATGTTCTGCTCTGCCCCCCCCCACTTTGTGCGATCCCCTCCCTTCTGCAGTTGCATACTTGCCTCCCAGTGGGTCCACCTCATTATTACTAGGATTTGCCCTGTTGCTCTAGCAGTGAGAGCCATTAGAGGAGGGGTGGTGCATGCCCAGCTCCCATTGTGCATGCATATAGTAGTAAGGACAGATCTTAGAGGGTTATTAAATAGATTTATTAAACTCAAAAATCTTATAGTGTTTCTGTATGTAGTTGTGGAGTATTAACCCAGCATATTTTTTCTTATATTTATCCCTTGTAAAATGCACTAATAAATGTCAACTTCCCACTACTTCTTTTGTATCTGGATGGAGAACACTAGGTTTCAGACCATCTTCTCTACTTTTCCCCAATATCCACCTGCTTTAGGTTTCGGGCTATTATTTTCTCCCAATCACCACCTAACTCCCCTTGCCCACACAAAGGTATTGAGCATATGCAGCATCATAGTATTCCATGTGGGATCAGCTATGGTGTAAGGATTAGACTTAGGGGGATTTTTAATACTCCCTAAAAGCATCAAAAATGGTGCAGGCATGCATATCCATATATAATATATTATATCTACTGCCAAATAACTGGATAGTTGCTCTGGTGCATGGGATGTAGTTGGCAGGTCGGGATCCCGGCACCAGTATCCTGACCACCAGCATCTCGAAGGTAAGTATCGGGGTGTTAGGGGGAAGTTAGGGTTAGGTAGTGGGGTTAGTGTTAGGCATTAGGGGGAGGGTTAAGGATAGGCATCGGATAGGAAGTATTAGGATTAGGGTGCGGGGAGGGGGAGGTTAGGCTTAGGTACTAGAGGAGGATGTTAGGTCTAGGCACCGGGGAGGGGGTGTTAGGTTCAGGGTACGGTGAGGGTGAGGTTAGGTTTAGACACCAGGGGGGAGGTTAGAGTTAGGTACTGGGGAGGGTGGGTTAGGGTTAGGGTAGGGGTTAGAAAAATACTGACCGTGACTTCCTATGGGTGACGGGATTCTGGCTGTTGGTATTCTGACCAGCGGCATCCCGACAGCCGGGATTTCATACCCAACCCTGGTGCACTACTATATAATTAGAGATGTGCGGATACGGTTCCCAGAGAACTGACAACAACTAAATTTAGGGGTCCTGAGGCAAACCAAGTCTGAGTTCACTATCACCAAATCCAAAACACATCCCACATCTCTAAATAGAATTGACACAAAAAGCAAAGGAAAGTGTGCAGAAAGTGTACACTTTATTTTCATTTTACTATCAAAGCTAGACAACGTGTACAACACAGATTAGTTGGAGGTTTAGCATTGCTATGTTACCATAGCAACTGTCCACCTCTCGTTATGCCTCATGCACGTTGACCAACTCCATTTGGGATAAAATTGATGCTCATGTCAACTTTTCACTGCTTATTGCAGGTGTTTAGTAAATTACATCTGCCGTATTCAACAAATACTGTAGCAGTAATGCCTGGTAGTTCGTAAAAAGATAGATAGATAGATAGATAGATAGATAGATAGATAGATAGATAGATAGATAGATAGATATGAGATAGATAGATAGATAGATAGATATGAGATAGATAGATAGATAGATAGATAGATAGATAGATAGATAGATAGATAGATAGATACAGAAGATAGACTATAGGTATTAGAACAGGCTTATGGCTTGTGCTTTTTCATTTATTTATTGCTGAAATTGGTGTGTTAATATAAAAAAATTTTTATTGCGTAATATTTGCTATATGCCATATTAATGTTTATATAACCAGTGTATTAAAATAACAGCACTTACACTAATTATTGTACTGTTTGTCGGTACACCTGGTCAGTGTTCCTTAATTTACTTACTCTATATTGAGAATAAAAATAAATAATACTTTCGTGAAATTGTATGATCCAAGTATAAAAGCGTTTTCCTGCTATTTTCAGACGTGAAGATAATTAAAGTTCCTGTAAAACCATTTATAGACAATTCTAAAATAGCAATAAGTGACTCTTATCTGCCAGCACATTCTATCTTTATACCTGCTATAAATATGTTCATGTGTTGTGATCGCATACTTAATGAGCTGACAAAATCTCTAGTACAAAATGCTTAAAAAAATATAGAAGTCTTATTGCCCCATCTCCCTGGCATAATATGTATTTATAAGTAGAACTTATAAATGACATAATGGGCGGAATTCAATTGATTACGCGGTCCGGATCTCCCATCTAAAGTGACAGGAGATCGCGGGCCGCCATTCAATTGCTGCAGTTCTTCGCCGTGATCGCGCCCATAGAGGTCAGGTTTAGCCGCGTAAAGCAGCTAAACGCGACCAAAGTGCTGGGCACGATCGCGAAAAGTGATGTTTGGGCGCCCAAACACGTCACTTTTCGCACATTTCAGCTCTCATCCCCCAGGGGCTGCGAGCTGAAATGTAGCGCTTGGCAGCTGATCGTGCCTGACAGGAGCAAGAATAGAATAGCTCCGTCGGGCGCGATAGGGGATAAAAACAATTGAATTCCGCCCATAGTAGGAATACAATTGGAAAGACAAGTGCTAGTATCCCACTGTATGTATGCCTCATCATCGAGGACAAATAGAAAATGAGGCTTCAATGTTGACCCTGTTGTTGTAACATATCTGGTAACAGTGAAAGAGTCCAGTTATGAGAGTGGGTAGAATCAGGAACAAGTAGAGGTCAGTGCAGGTAGAAGAGTAGCACTGGACCACCAATTAGCCCTGTTCGCCGATTCACCGCTGCCCACCTGCCAGCCGGTCAGCCATGCTATAAAGTTTTTCTTTTTGGAGACCCAGCGCATGACATCATGATGTCACACCGGACTGCTGCATGAGAGGATCCGTGTCGTGTGGTCATGGACTCAGAGCAATGAGAAGAAGGTCAGTGTGGGGGCTGGCTGGCGAGACTGAGAAGGGGGCTGGCTGGGGAGACCGAGAAGGGGGGCTGGCTGGGGACACAGAAGGGGGGCTGGCTGGATATACCACACCCTCTGTTTGAGTGGATACACCATTTTTTTTTTGGAACGTACCCCTACGGCGCAGAGTAAAAAGTTACCTTTTTGCTATCAGGCACCCTGCCCCCTGCAACTCTAGAATATACAGTATATTTATAGACAAATATGTGATATTTTTTTTTTTTTACAAGAAACAGTAACACGGTGCTAAAACTGGGACTACCCATTACCAGATCTCTAGTTTCACCTATATACAGATAACAATAGGAAGGCCAGATTAGAGGTATAAGGGAAACAGGAAACTGCTGGGTTTAAATAGTCCAGGGCTTCCAGGTACTGACCACTGATTAGGAACAGCCTATTAAGTATGTAGAAAAACCCGGTAGTCATCTCTGAAAAAAACGAAAAAAGTTCAGTTAGTAAATGTCCCAGTGACAGATAAGTAGGACAATAGACCAGCGATACAGAATTTTGGGTTTAGCTCCTGACATGATCTCAAGGGATGTCCTGATTACTTTTTTTTTTCTGAGTGTTTTTTAAAGCAGCATTGATGGAATTCCCAAATTCATCATTTTCATCAAGCTTTCAAGACATCTTTTTATGTAACTCATACATTGTACTATACCAATAACTATACTGTATGTTATTTTGAAACAATATTGAATTCCTTTCAAAATATGCTTATCCAACAACCTTTAAAGGATCACATGAGGCATTTGAGGAAGTGGGGAATAGATTTTCTGGAATGGTTTTGAACTTAAAAACACATGGCTTATGTCTAGCAGAGGATGCAATCGGGAAGCCGGCTGACATTATACTGATAGCCGGCTTCCCAACTGTCATATCCCGGCGAGGGTGAAATGACCGGCGTCTAGATGTAGACGCCGCTCATTTCAACGATGCCGGGAGACCGGCGCCCGGCATCCCGATCGAAGGGATGCCGGGCGCCGCGAGCGGACAGCCGCAGGGGGGGAGGGTTAGGTTTAGGGCTCCCAGGGGGGACTTAGGGTTAGACACCCCCCTGGGAGGTTAGGGTCAAGCTAGGGGGAAGGAGGGTTAGGGTTAGGCACCCCCGGGAGGAAGTTAGGGTTAGGCACCCCCCCGGGGGACTTAGGTTTAGGCAGCGGGGAAGGGGGGGTTAGTTTTAGGCACTTAGAGGGGGGATTAGGGTTAGGCACTTGGGGGGGAGGTTAGGGTTAGGCACCCCTAAGGGAGGGTTAGGGTTAAGGGGGTAGGTTAGGTTAGTTCATACTTACCTGGGGTCAATTGGGATTTGCATCGCTGTCGGGATGCCACTGCCGGGATCTGTTCCACTGTAGGCCTGACGCTGCCGGGAATCGAACTGCCGGCCATGCTGCCGGCGGTATTACACACAGATTCCATTTAGCAGAGTCCTCAGGTTACAAACAAAGGCCACTATAAAAGGGAAACCCAAATAGTGGTCCCAGTGGTATTATTAGGAGGAGGGACCGAGCACACCTAATGCCAATACTCTATTTTTACAATTGTTTGTTAGTAGGAGGAAGAGCCTGAAGAACATGTTAGTTAGTAGTAGACAGGCTCTGGTTCTCTAAATTGATAACAGTGCCAGGATGTGGAAGCTTGCTATGTAGTGTTCTGGTATACGACAAATTTCGATCCTGCTGATGTTGAGGCTATGAATTTAAGAAAGGACAGAGGAACTAATGCGTAGATGAACGCAAGTTGGTCATCATTGCTCCCACATTGCATGAACAGAACTAAGACCCTGATACAGAGGTGGACGCTACTGCAGCTGCCACGGGAACTTTTTTGTGCAGAGCGACTGCAAATTTATACCTACTGGATACTTACTGAGAAGCCCACCAGTATGCTCCATCGGCATGCTCTCACTGTACTTTGCCTACATGCTAAAGTTCTGTTACTGTTACAAATCTGGGTCTTAGCATTTCTGACAAGCTCAGACACTCCTTCTGTGACCCCAGGCCTATGCAGGAACATTTGATTACAATTACCTGATGCACCTGAGCAGCTCAGCAGTGCTCACCTGATTCTCTTCTCCAATGGGGCTGGACTGTCTGCTTTTTAATCCTGCACCTGGAGTCAGCACATTTCCTGAACAATGTGTTCCTTCCCAGAATATTTCTAGGTTCCAGACTTAATCCTTGTATCCTGATTTCATGTCCTCTGTGACTCTCATTGATACTTTGTGGATCCTCACTATTTACCATCTCAGCCTCCAGTGCCATTCTCTGTAGCCATTCTCCTACATCGTCACTATCGTGCCTACGCTCCTGTTATAACCACAAGCCAAAGTATCATTAATCCTCCAGGTTTCCTACACACATCCATCATACTTAAGGGTCCCGGGCCGGATTTACAGAATATCAAAACCGTAACAGTTACAGTGCAGTTATGGCCCTTCAGTCGCCAGTGGAAATGTGATTGCTCTATATATCTGTAATTGCATATGATTGATTCGAGATGCAGAGTGAAAACATACATGCAGTGTGAAAACATGCAAAATACTCTGAATATGTGGCATGATCAAACATTAATATAAAAATCAATTTGTCATGTCAGCCACACAAATACTATACAGTGGACCTCATTCTGACCAGCTCGCAAGCGCTATGCACTCGCAAGTGGGTCGATGGTGGGGCACTGCGCACGCAAGCCCAGTAGCGAGTGAGAAATTCACTCACTCTGGGGCTCGCTACAAATGCGGGTGGCTGTCGATGTTGATCGACAGCTCGCCCCGATTTGTAGGCGGGGAGGGGGGGTGGCTGGTCAAACGGAGGCGTTACTGAAGGAACGCCTGCCGTTTGTGGGCGGCCCTACTGACATCACTCGTGATGTCAGTAGTGAGCTTCCTACTATATTTGAGCAAATAGCTCACTGGGGCTTGCGGCAGACGAGACCCTACCACAAGGGTCTCGTCACAAGCCCGATGGTCGCGATAATCGCGACCATCACCTGGCCGCTCGTAAAAGTGAGCGGCCAGGAGGCCGGGTTAAAAAAAAAAAGCAGCCGCCCTGATTAGCACCTCTGAATGAGGTCCAGTGTGTTCTGTATTTTCTAAAGATGTGCTAACAACACCTACAGAAAAGACTTTACAAAAGAGCCCCTGATGCTTGCCAGAGCTATGCGAGGTGTTACTTACTCATAAAGCCCAGGTGAAAAGATTGCAGCTTGTGATTTGTCCATATACTGCTAATTTAAACTATTTAATCCCTGTTTTAACTATAATGAAAAATAAGTGATAAAAATCTTTTTAAGTGGTAATACTTAATGAATAAAGTGAGCTACAGTAACTATTACAATGAAGACTGCTTTATCTGTAGAATGGTACCTGAGTCTATAGTAGAGATGTGTGCTATTCCCATTTTGCTGACCCCCGAGTTTTGGTTTTGGTCTTGGATCCGCATTCATCTTCGTGTTTTGGGTTTGCAAAATCACCTTTACATGTTTCGGTTTTCGTTTTTGACCTGTTTACAATTTACATGCAATCCAAAACCCGAGTTCGTTTTTTAAATCCGAGTTCCGAACTGCAGGAAAATCCGAACCAGAACTAGATTCGACTCGATACCCCAAAGAGATTCCGAACTCGGACTCGGTTAGACTCAGAACCTCTAAATTCGGTTGTTGTTGGTTCTCTGGGCACCGGACCCAATCTATAGTGCAATAACTAATCTTATTACATGCAAATGTGCACAAATACTTACCCCATGTGATCTAATTGGTATGTACACACATTTAATAGGCTCTATTAAAGGTAAGTCCTATATAAATTATTTTATATGTCAGTGTTACTGATGTTAGGGACCCACCTTATGAGTAGGGGTGTGCACCGGCCACTTTTCGTGTTTTGTGTTTTGGTTTTGGATCTGGATCTTTCTTCGTGTTTTGGATCAGGATTGGTTTTGCCAAAACCACCCTTCCGTGTTTTGGGTTCTGGGTTTTGTGTTTTGGATCTGTATTTTTTTTTAAAAAAGCATAAAAACAGCTAAAATCACAGAATTTGTTGGTTTCTCTGCTCCTATGCTATTATTAACCTTAATAACCTTAATTTCCACTCATTTCCAGTCTATTCTGAACACCTCACAATAGTGTTTTCATGTCCAAAAGGTTGCACCGAGGTAGCTGGATGACTATGCTAAGCGACACGAGTGGGCGGCACAAACACGTGACCCATCTAGGAGTGACACTGCAGTGGCAGACAGGATGGCAGTTAGAAAAACTAGGCCCCAAACTGTACATAATGCAAAGAAAAAAAAGAAGTGCAAGATGGAATTGTCCTTGGGCCCTCCCACCCACCCTTATGTTGTATAAACAGGACATGCACACTTTAACAAATCAATCATTTCAGCGCCAGGGTCTGCCACACAACTGTGGCTGAAATGATTGGTTCGTTTGGGCCCCCACAAAACAAGCTGGCAATTAATGTGTCCCTGCACAAACTGGCTCTACGGAGGCAAGATGTCATCCTCATCCTCCTCATCCACCGATTCCTCACCCTCTTCAGTGTGTACATCCTCATCCTCACAAAGTATTAACTCGTCCCCACTTGAATCCACCACCACAGGTCCCTCTGTACCTTCTGGAGGCTGGTCTCCCTGGAAGAGCTGATAATTCATTTTGATGAACATCATCTTCTCCACATTCTGTGGAAGCAACCTCCTACGCCTTTCGCTGACAAGGTTCCCGGCTGCACTAAACACTCTTTCGGAGTACACACTGGAGGGGGGGCAACTCAGGTAAAATAGAGCCAGCTTGTACAGGGGCCTCCAAATTGCCTCTTTTTCCTGCCAGTACAGGTATGGACTGTCTGACATGCCTACTTGGATGCTGTCACCGATGTAATCCTCCACCATTCTGTCAATGGTGACAGTATCATATGCAGTGACAGTAGACATGTCAGAAATTGTTGCCAGGTCCTTCAGTCCGGACCAGATGTCCAAACTTGGTCCTGCCTGCCCTGCATCACCGCCAGCGGGTTGCTTAGGATACCTAAGTTTTTTCCTGGCAGCCCCAGTTGCGGGAGAAAATGAAGAAGGAGCCGTTGACGTGTCACGTTCCGCTTCAGCTGACAGTGTGTTCACCAGCAGGTCTTTGCACCTCTGCAGGCTTGTGTCGGCTGGAAAGAGAGACACCACATAGGCTTTAAACCTAGGATCAAGCACGGTGGCCAAAATGTAGTGGTCTGATTTCAACAGATTGACCACCCTGGAATCCTGGCAAAGCGAATGAAGGGCTTCATCCACAAGTCCCACATGCCGAGCGGAATCGCTCCGTCTTAGCTCCTCCTTCACTTTCTCCAGCTGCTTCTGCAAAAGCCTGATGAGGGGAATGACCTGACTCAAGCTGGCTGTGTCTGAACTGACTTCACGTGTGGCAAGTTCGAAGGGCTGGAGAACCTTGCACAACACGGAAATCATTCTCCACTGCGCTTGAGTCAGGTGCATACCCCCTCCTTTGCCTATGTCATAGGTGGATGTATAGGCTTGTATGGCCTTTTGCTGCTCCTCCATCCTCTGAAGCATATAGAGGGTTGAGTTCCACCGCGTCACAACCTCTTGCTTCGGGTGATGGCGGGGCAGGTTCAAGAGTGTTTGCTGGCGCTCCAGTCTTCGGCACGCAGTCGCTGAATGGCGAAAGTGGGCAGAAATTTTTCGGGCCACCCAAAGCGTCTCCTGCACGCCCCTGTCGCTTTTCAGAAAATTCTGCACCACCAAGTTTATTGTGTGAGCAAAACATGCGACGTGCTGGAATTTGCCCAGATGTAATGCCCGCACAATATTGGTGGCGTTGTCAGATATCACAAATCCCCAGGAGAGTCTAAGTGGGGTAAGCCACTGGGCGATGATTTCCCTCAGTTTCTCTAAGAGGTTGTCGGCGGTGTGCCTCTTACTGAAACCGGTGATACACAGCGTAGCCTGCCTTGTAACGAGCTGGCGTTTCTGAGATGCTGCTACTGGTGACGCTGCTGCTGTTGCTGCGTAAGGTGATACATCTACCCAGTGGGCTGTCACAGTCATATAGTCCTTAGTCTGCCCTGTTCCACTTGTCCACATGTCCGTGGTTAAGTGGACATTGTGTACAACGGCATTTTTCAGGACACTGAGGACACTTTTTCTGACGTTTCTGTACAGTCTCGGTATCGCCTGCCTAGTGAAGTGGAATCTAGACGGGATTTGGAACCGGGGACACACTACCTCCATCAATTGTCTAAATCCCACTGCACTAATGGCGGATACCGGACGCACGTCTAACACCAACATAGCAGTCAAGGCCTCAGTTATACGTTTTGCTTCAGGATGACTGCTGTCGTACTTCATCCTCCTCGCTAAGGACTGTTGGAGGGTCAATTGTTTAGTAAAAGTAGTGGTGTTCCTACTTCCTCTCTGGGATGATGAACGACTCCCAGCAGCAGCAACAGCAGCAGCGGCAGCAGTAGGCGTAGCAATGCAGGATCCTCCAGAGGAATCCCGGATAGGAGAGTCAGTCATGCCAGTGACATGGCCTGCAGGACTACTTCCGATCCTGACTAAGGAGGAAATTGACGAGGAGGGAGTTGACGGTGTGGTTTGCAGGCGCTTGGATACAACAGGACAACGGGATTTAGGTGTCCCTGGACTGCTTACGGTCTCAGCCAAAGTTTCTGAACTTGACAGTAACTTTTTATGAACGCGCTGTAGGTGCCGTATAAGGGAGGATGTTCCTAGGTGGTTGACGTCCCTACCCCTACTTATTTCACCTTTACATATGGTACATATGGCAAGACAGTTGTTGTCCGGATTTGGATAGAAATATTGCCAGACCAAAGAGGTGGAATGTTTGGTCTTCTGCCCAGGCATGACCGTGATGGGCTTTTTCATCCCACGGACAACAACTGTCTCCCCCGGAGCCTGATTTAAACAAACCACATCACCATCAGAATCCTCCTCGGCAACTTCCTCCTCAGCGCCAGCTACACCAGTATCCTCATCCTGTTGTACTTCAACAGTGACATCTTCAATTTGCATATCAGCAAGTGGACTGTGGGTGCTCCTTTCAGCACTTGCAGGGGGCATGCAAATGGTGGAAAGAGCCACCTCTTCCCGTCCAGTGCTGGGAAGGTCAGGCATCGCAACCACCACCACACTTGGACTCTCCTTGGGGATTTGTGATATCTTCTTAGAAAGCACAGTTCTTCGCTGTGCTTTTGCCAGCTTAACTCTTTTGATTTTTTTAGTGGGAGGAGGGCTTCCATCGTCATGTGAAGCTGAACCACTAGTCATGAACATACTAGGGATCGACCTTAGCCGTTCCTTGCCACTCCGTGTCGTAAATGGCATATTGGCAAGTTTACGTTTCTCTTCAGCTGATTTAAATGTCTTTTTCAAAGGTCATTTTCCTGAACTTTGCCATTTGGGATTGTATGTGCCCTCTACTATGACATTGGGCATCGGCCTTGGCAGACGACGTTGATGGCATGTTATCGTCTATGTCATGACTAGTGGCAGCAGCTTCAGCACTAGGAGGAAGTGGTTCTTGATCTTTCTCTATTTTATTTTTATCGGAGAAAGTTTGGTCCTCCATTTATGTTATATCGATTTGATATATACGTGCGGCTAAACACAGAAAATAATTTTTTTTTTGGTTTGGACTGGAGTGTACTTTGGGGGTTACAGCACCCTTTAACGGTCAAGCCAGCCGGCCCTTTACTTATGACACAGGCGCACTCTTGGCACTACTTTGTTGATGCACGTGCGGCTACTGCGCACACAATTCACAAACACAGAAAATAATTTTTTTTTTGGTTTGGACTGGAGTGTACTTTCGGGGGTTACAGCACCCTTAACGGTCAAGCCAGCCGGCCCTTTACTTATGACACAGGCACACGCTTGGCACTACTTTGTTGATGCACGTGCGGCTACTGCGCACACAATTCACAAACACAGAAAATAATTTTTTTTTGGTTTGGACTGGAGTGTACTTTCGGGGGTTACAGCACCCTTTAACGGTCAAGCCAGCCGGCCCTTTACTTATGACACAGGCGCACGCTTGGCACTACTTTGTTGATGCACGTGCGGCTACTGCGCACACAATTCACAACCACAGAAAATAATTTTTTTTTTGGTTTGGACTGGAGTGTACTCTCGGGGGTTACAGCACCCTTAACGGTCAAGCCAGCCGGCCCTTTACTTATGACACAGGCGCACGCTTGGCACTACTTTGTTGATGCACGTGCGGCTACTGCGCACACAATTCACAAACACAGAAAATAATTTTTTTTTTGGTTTGGACTGGAGTGTACTTTGGGGGTTACAGCACCCTTTAACGGTCAAGCCAGCCGGCCCTTTACTTATGACACAGGCGCACGCTTGGCACTACTTTGTTGATGCACGTGCGGCTACTGCGCACACAATTCACAAACACAGAAAATAATTTTTTTTTTGGTTTGGACTGGAGTGTACTTTCGGGGGTTACAGCACCCTTAACGGTCAAGCCAGCCGGCCCTTTACTTATGACACAGGCGCACGCTTGGCACTACTTTGTTGATGCACGTGCGGCTACTGCGCACACAATTCACAAACACAGAAAATAATTTTTTTTTGGTTTGGACTGGAGTGTACTTTCGGGGGTTACAGCACCCTTTAACGGTCAAGCCAGCCGGCCCTTGACTTATGACACAGGCGCACGCTTGGCACTACTTTGTTGATGCACGTGCGGCTACTGCGCACACAATTCACAAACACAGAAAATAATTTTTTTTTTGGTTTGGACTGGAGTGTACTTTGGGGGTTACAGCACCCTTTAACGGTCAAGCCAGCCGGCCCTTTACTTATGACACAGGCGCACGCTTGGCACTACTTTGTTGATGCACGTGCGGCTACTGCGCACACAATTCACAAACACAGAAAATAATTTTTTTTTGGTTTGGACTGGAGTGTACTTTCGGGGGTTACAGCACCCTTTAACGGTCAAGCCAGCCGGCCCTTTACTTATGACACAGGCGCACGCTTGGCACTACTTTGTGGATGCACGTGCGGCTACTGCGCACACAATTCACAAACACAGAAAATAATTTTTTTTTTGGTTTGGACTGGAGTGTACTTTCGGGGGTTACAGCACCCTTAACGGTCAAGCCAGCCAGCCCTTTACTTATGACACAGGCACACGCTTGGCACTACTTTGTTGATGCACGTGCGGCTACTGCGCACACAATTCACAAACACAGAAAATAATTATTTTTTGGTTTGGACTGGAGTGTACTTTCGGGGGTTACAGCACCCTTTAACGGTCAAGCCAGCCGGCCCTTTACTTATGACACAGGCGCACGCTTGGCACTACTTTGTTGATGCACGTGCGGCTACTGCGCACACAATTCACAAACACAGAAAATAATTTTTTTTTTGGTTTGGACTGGAGTGTACTTTGGGGGTTACAGCACCCTTTAACGGTCAAGCCAGCCGGCCCTTTACTTATGACACAGGCGCACGCTTGGCACTACCTTGTTGATGCACGTGCGGCTACTGCGCACACAATTCACAAACACAGAAAATAATTTTTTATTTTGGTTTGGACTGGAGTGTACTTTCGGGGGTTACAGCACCCTTAACGGTCAAGCCAGCCGGCCCTTTACTTATGACACAGGCGCACGCTTGGCACTACTTTGTTGATGCACGTGCGGCTACTGCGCACACAATTCACAAACACAGAAAATAATTTTTTTTTGGTTTGGACTGGAGTGTACTTTCGGGGGTTACAGCACCCTTTAACGGTCAAGCCAGCCGGCCCTTTACTTATGACACAGGCGCACGCTTGGCACTACTTTGTTGATGCACGTGCGGCTACTGCGCACACAATTCACAAACACAGAAAATAATTTTTTTTTGGTTTGGACTGGAGTGTACTTTGGGGGTTACAGCACCCTTTAACGGTCAAGCCAGCCGGCCCTTTACTTATGACACAGGCGCACGCTTGGCACTACTTTGTTGATGCACGTGCTGCTACTGCGCACACAATTCACAAACACAGAAAATAATTTTTTTTTTGGTTTGGACTGGAGTGTACTTTCGGGGGTTACAGCACCCTTAATGGTCAAGCCAGCCGGCCCTTTACTTATGACACAGGCGCACGCTTGGCACTACTTTGTTGATGCACGTGCGGCTACTGCGCACACAATTCACAAACACAGAAAATAATTTTTTTTGGTTTGGACTGGAGTGTACTTTCGGGGGTTACAGCACCCTTTAACGGTCAAGCCAGCCGGCCCTTGACTTATGACACAGGCGCACGCTTGGCACTACTTTGTTGATGCACGTGCGGCTACTGCGCACACAATTCACAAACACAGAAAATAATTTTTTTTTGGTTTGGACTGGAGTGTACTTTCGGGGGTTACAGCACCCTTTAACGGTCAAGCCAGCCGGCCCTTTACTTATGACACAGGCGCACGCTTGGCACTACTTTGTGGATGCACGTGCGGCTACTGCGCACACAATTCACAAACACAGAAAATAATTTTTTTTTTGGTTTGGACTGGAGTGTACTTTCGGGGGTTACAGCACCCTTAACGGTCAAGCCAGCCAGCCCTTTACTTATGACACAGGCACACGCTTGGCACTACTTTGTTGATGCACGTGCGGCTACTGCGCACACAATTCACAAACACAGAAAATAATTTTTTTTTGGTTTGGACTGGAGTGTACTTTCGGGGGTTACAGCACCCTTTAACGGTCAAGCCAGCCGGCCCTTTACTTATGACACAGGCGCACGCTTGGCACTACTTTGTTGATGCACGTGCGGCTACTGCGCACACAATTCACAAACACAGAAAATAATTTTTTTTTGGTTTGGACTGGAGTGTACTTTCGGGGGTTACAGCACCCTTTAACGGTCAAGCCAGCCGGCCCTTTACTTATGACACAGGCGCACGCTTGGCACTACTTTGTTGATGCACGTGCGGCTACTGCGCACACAATTCACAAACACAGAAAATAATTTTTTTTTGGTTTGGACTGGAGTGTACTTTGGGGGTTACAGCACCCTTTAACGGTCAAGCCTGCCGGCCCTTTACTTATGACACAGGCGCACGCTTGGCACTACTTTGTTGATGCACGTGCGGCTACTGCGCACACAATTCACAAACACAGAAAATAATTTTTTTTTGGTTTGGACTGGAGTGTACTTTCGGGGGTTACAGCACCCTTTAACGGTCAAGCCAGCCGGCCCTTTACTTATGACACAGGCGCACGCTTGGCACTACTTTGTTGATGCACGTGCGGCTACTGCGCACACAATTCACAAACACAGAAAATAATTTTTTTGGGGGTTTGGACTGGAGTGTACTTTCGGGGGTTACAGCACCCTTAACGGTCAAGCCAGCCGGCCCTTTACTTATGACACAGGCGCACGCTTGGCACTGCTTTGTTGATGCACGTGCGGCTACTGCGCACACAATTCACAAACACAGAAAATAATTTTTTTTTGGTTTGGACTGGAGTGTACTTTCGGGGGTTACAGCACCCTTTAACGGTCAAGCCAGCCGGCCCTTTACTTATGACACAGGCGCACGCTTGGCACTACTTTGTTGATGCACGTGCGGCTACTGCGCACACAATTCACAAACACAGAAAATAATTTTTTTTTTGGTTTGGACTGGAGTGTACTTTCGGGGGTTACAGCACCCTTAACGGTCAAGCCAGCCGGCCCTTTACTTATGACACAGGCGCACGCTTGGCACTACTTTGTTGATGCACATGCGGCTACTGCGCACACAATTCACAAACACAGAAAATAATTTTTTTTTTGGTTTGGACTGGAGTGTACTTTCGGGGGTTACAGCACCCTTAACGGTCAAGCCAGCCGGCCCTTTACTTATGACACAGGCGCACGCTTGGCACTACTTTGTTGATGCACGTGCGGCTACTGCGCACACAATTCACAAACACAGAAAATAATTTTTTTTTTGGTTTGGACTGGAGTGTACTTTCGGGGGTTACAGCACCCTTAACGGTCAAGCCAGCCGGCCCTTTACTTATGACACAGGCGCACGCTTGGCACTACTTTGTTGATGCACGTGCGGCTACTGCGCACACAATTCACAAACACAGAAAATTCTTTTTTTTTGGTTTGGACTGGAGTGTACTTTCGGGGGTTACAGCACCCTTTAACGGTCAAGCCAGCCGGCCCTTTACTTATGACACAGGCGCACGCTTGGCACTACTTTGTTGATGCACGTGCGGCTACTGCGCACACAATTCACAAACACAGAAAATATATTATTTTTTTAGCACTTGGGGGGAGCACCCCTGATGGACAGAGCACCCCCTGGACAACACTACAGCACTCCTTTAGGACTGGGACACTGCACAGGACTTTGGAGTGGACACAGCCCCTATGGAGAACTGACTGCACAACACAGTCCAGCCAGCCCCTATGGACTTTGAGGTAGTGGACACAGCCCCTATTAACAACAGCAGCACAGCACAACACAGCCAGCCCCTATGGACTTTGAAGTAGTGGACAACAGCAGCACTACACTACACTACACTACACAGCCCTAACTCCCACCCTCCCTCTTCACTGTCCACAGCCGAGTGAGAAAATGGCGCCGACGCGGGTACCTTATATAGGATCCAAAACCCGCGAGACTCGGAAGGCGGGATGATGACGTTTTGCCTCGATTTCAGATCCGAGTCAGGCGGGAAAAGTCGAGCCTGACTCGGATCAGACTCGGATCGGGGGGGCTCGGGGGGGTTTGGATTTCAGAAATCCGAACCCACTCACCCCTACTTATGAGGTTCAACATGATGTGATAGGTGGACAAACATCTTTGGCCAAACATGTACTAAGAAACCTTACTTTAAAAAAACATGCTAATTGTTGGAGTTTATTATAAATATTTTGATTGTTAGAATTCTTAGTAATTATAGTGTGCACCTGCATCTCCTCCCTTTAAATAAGTTTCTGTCATAAACTGTACACTAAATAAGAGCAAATTAAGTTATTTGCTTCTAGACACACTGTATAGTCACATCTTGGAAAACTTCTCAGATTCTGTTGACATTAGTTTGGTCGGCATGTAATGACTCTTAGGAAACAAGATATACCAGCTAAACAGCTATCTTTTACTTCAATTTAACAAAACTGTATTCAATAGTGGGTGTAGACAATTGATTTTCCACCCACCAGGAACAGCAATAAAAGACAAAATCAATGAGAACCATTGTAAACTCCTACCTTCAAATTATGGAATCAGATTGCTTCACAATAACAAAACACCATAGCCCTCACTCTGTGACTAGAGCAGGTAAGCTATAATTTATAAGGCAATCCTATACTGATAAATGACAGGACAAGCCTTCAGGAATAATAGATGCTCATCTTGTTCTTTCATTAGAATATCATTATTAATGCACCATCCCTACTCATTTTCAATTTTACCCACACAATAATCATTTGTCCTAAGCCTCCTCACAAATCTAATATTCCCTTGACAATTGTATATGAATCAATGTACATTCTTACCATGCTTATTACTGTAACACCATTGTACCATATTTTTCTGTGGTCCACTTTTTATTTTGTATAATAGCATTTCTTAGCTATGATACCCCTTCCAGCAACTGGTTTTTAGGGTGCAACAAAATGTGCAAAATGAATTAAAGAAATCCAGACATAACCGCTTTGAAACGTGAGTTTATTAATGCTCGGTGGATGGCTGTCATATTTATGGAACTCTCTATTAAATACACATTAAATAGAAATCGCAAGATGTAATATGACAGACATCTCCAAATGTTCATACGTATATGGAAAAAGTTTTTCATATAACTAGTTAAAATGTTTGAAGTTGTATGGTTGTTGTATTTGTCTAGCTTAGGGATAGGCAACATGTGGCACTCCTGCTGCAATGGAACTACACTTCCCAGCATGCTGTGCCACAGTTTTGCAGTTACAGCATGCAGAAACTGTGTGGGCATGCTGGGATGTGTAGTTCCACAGCAGCACGTTGCCTACCCCTAAGCTAGACAATACAACACCTATACAACGTCAAACAGTTTAACATGTTATATGAAAAACATTTTACATATGTGTATGAATAATTGGAGATGTCATTTATATTACATCCTGCAATTTCTATTTAATGTATATTTAACAGAGAGCTCCATAAATAGCTAATGCACAATAATCACAGAAGTGCACACTCATAAATGCCCCACTATACATTGTAAGGGGTATATTTATTAAAGTGTGGGTTTGTAGAAGTGGAGGTGTTGTCCATAGCAACCAACCAGATTCTAGCTACTACAATCTAGAACAGCGGTTTTTAACCGCTGTGCCATGGCACACTAGTTGTGAGGGGTAACGCAGCGCGGTCAGGAATGGCGGTCAGGGCCACCGGTCACATTGCAGATCTGTGTACCGGGCAGCGCTGCCGCTGAGCTCCTCTGGGAGACTTAGGCGCGCCGGGCAGTGACCTGCATAGATGCGGAGGCGTGACATCACAGGTCACGCACGCCGCCTTTTCAGCCCGCCCACCATACCCGATCCACAAGACAGCCCAGTCACTGACTCACCTGCCCACCATGCCCGCTCCGCAGGACAGACAGACTGCTCTCCTGCCCACCTGCACGCTTGCACGATCTCACTGCTGACAGCTCTGCACTGACAGGTATGTGATTATCAATGTGGATGATATTTTCTGTGAGGTCAGACAATGTTTTCATTTATTTGTGTGAATGTGTTTGTGTCTTAGATTTATTCTGTGGGGGCTATAAATGTAATTGTTTTTCCTGAGAGGAGCAATGTATTGTTGTTTTTTTGTTTCTGTTGGGGCCAATTTTATTTTTTTCTGTGGGGGCCAATGTTATTTTTCCTTTGAGGGCCAAGGTATGTGCATTTTATGCCTGTGGGTGCCAATGTTCTGTGTTTTATTACTGTGGGTGCAAATGTTGTGTGTTTTATTACTGTGGGGGCCAATGTACTGTATGTGTGTTTTATTACTGTGGGGGCCAATGTACTGTATGTGTGTATTATTACTGTGGGGGCCAATGTTGTGTGTTTTATTACTGTGGGGGCCAATGTACTGTATGTGTGTTTTATTACTGTGGGGGCCAATGTACTGTATGTGTGTTTTATTACTGTGGGGGCCAATGTTGTGTGTTTTATTACTGTGGGGGCCAATGTACTGTATGTGTGTTTTATTACTGTGGGGGCCAATGTTGTGTGTTTTATTACTGTGGGGGCCAATGTTGTGTGTTTTATTACTGTGGGGGCCAATGTACTGTATGTGTGTTTTATTCCTGTGGGGGCCAATGTATACATTTTATTCCTGTGGGGGCCAATGTTATTTTTTATGTGGGGGCCAACGTTATTTTTTCTTTGGGGGCCAAGGTATGTGCATTTTATGCCTGTGGGGGCCAATGTTGTGTGTTTTATTACTGTGGGGGCCAATGTACTGTATGTGTGTTTTATTACTGTGGGTGCCAATGTTGTGTGTTTTATTACTGTGGGGGCCAATGTATGTGTGTTTTATTTCTCTGGGGCCAATGTATGTGTGTTTTATACTGTGGGGGCCAGTGTTCTGTGTTTTATTACCGTGGGGGCCAATGTACTGTATGTGTGTTTTATTACTGTGGGGGCCAATGCTGTGTGTTTTATTACTGTGGGGGCCAATGTACTGTATGTGTGTTTTATTACTGTGGGGGCCAATGTTGTGTGTTTTATTACTGTGGGGGCCAATGTACTGTATGTGTGTTTTATTACTGTGGGGGCCAATGTTGTGTGTTTTATTACTGTGGGTGCCAATGTTGTGTGTTTTATTACTGTGGGTGCCAATGTTGTGTGTTTTATTACTGTGGGTGCCAATGTAGAGTGTTTTATTCCTGTGGCGGCCAATGTACTGTATGTGTGTTTTATTCCTGCGGAGGCCAATGTAGTCTGTTTTATTCCAGTGGAGGCCAATGCATACCTTCCAATTATCCCGCATTTAGCGGGACAGTCCCGTTTTTCTGGGACTGTCCCGCTGTCCCGCCCGCGGGCCGCAGTGTCCAGCGGTGGGGGGGGAGTTGGGAGAAGCATTACACGCTTGCAGAGCAGCTATGCAGAGCAGCGTGTATGCAGAGCGAGAATAGATGCTGTGCGCATGCGCACAGCATCTATTCACAGTATGGGGCCAGCCCAGCATCTCGGCACGCCCCATTAGTGATGTAAATGGGGGCGTGTCATCAGACCATGCCCCCTTTACGATCCAGCCACGCCCACTTTTCGGACACGCACAGGTCCCGACTCACTCACTGCAAATGTTGGTAGGTATGCAAATGTATGTGGTTTTTTTATGTGGGAGTCAATATGCACATTTTTTCATGGGTCGCACAAGACGCATCGCCTGATGGCGTGCCTTGGCAATTTTGAAATCTTGCGTAGTGTGCCTCCAGTTGAAAAAGGTTGAACATCACTGCTCTACAAGATGCTAGATAAATGATAAGTAGAATCTGAATGGCTGCTATGGGCAAAACCTCCACTTCTATAAACCCACACTTGGATGGAGAAGTGGACGGATCGAAAGTACCAACCAACCAGCTCCTAACTGTCATTTTTCAAACACAGCCTGTGACATGGCAGTTAGCAGCTGATTCCTTGATACTGGTACTTTATTTCCATTCACTTTATCTCCATGCAAGGCTTAGAAATTAGACCCCTATACCCCTAAGCCTCACTCAATCCTCTGGTTTCAGTTACGGCCTCCTTCAATAAAAATGTAAGCTATACTTGCCGACATTCAGCTCCCTCCTTATGAAATTAACGGAATTGTGAGGCAGGGGGTGGGGCCAAGATAACATGATTCAATAGGGAGAGTCGGTGGCTGCCGGAGGCTTACCTGCCTTTCCTGGGGGCGGGGAGCGGCACCCGATATTCAGGAGGCTCATTGCCAAATCGGGAGGGTAGGCAAACCTGATGTAAGCTCTCTCATGATCAGCACCCTCTTTACCCTTTGTTTTCATGTCTGAGTTTATTTTGTCTATCCTGTATTATCCTGTATGTCCTCGTAACTATCTAACAGTCTGTTGACTCTCGGACATTTAGTACATGTGTTGTATTCTAAAAAATCTATATGTACGTATTAGGGGTGTGCACCGGCCACTTTTCGTGTTTTGTGTTTTGGTTTTGGATCTGGATCTTTCTTCGTGTTTTGGATCTGGATTGGTTTTGCCAAAACCACCCTTCCGTGTTTTGGGTTCTGGGTTTTGTGTTTTGGATCTGTATTTTTTTGAAAAAAAAAGCATAAAAACAGCTAAAATCACAGAATTTGTAGGTTTTTCTGCTCCTATGCTATTATTAACCTCAATAACCTTAATTTCCACTCATTTCCAGTCTATTCTGAACACCTCACATCTCACAATAGTGTTTTTATGTCCAAAAGGTTGCACCGAGGTAGCTGGATGACTATGCTAAGCGACACGAGTGGGCGGCACAAACACGTGACCCATCTAGGCGTGAAACTGCAGTGGCAGACAGGATGGCAGTTTGAAAAACTAGGCCCCAAACTGTACATAATGCAAAGAAAAAAAGAGGTGCAAGATGGAATTGTCCTTGGGCCCTCCCACCCACCCTTATGTTGTATAAACAGGACATGCACACTTTAACAAACCAATCATTTCAGCGACAGGGTCTGCCACACAACTGTGACTGAAATGATTGGTTCGTTTGGGCCCCCACAAAACAAGCTGGCAATTAATCTGTCCCTGCACAAACTGGCTCTACGGAGGCAAGATGTCATCCTCATCCTCCTCATCCACCAATTCCTCACCCTCTTCAGTGTGTACATCCTCATCCTCAAAGAGTATTAATTCGTCCCCGCTGGAATCCACAACCACAGGTCCCTCTGTACGTTCTGGAGGCTGGTCTCCCTGGAAGAGTTGATAATTCATTTTATGAACATCATCTTCTCCACATTTTGTGGAAGCAACCTCCTATGCCTTTCGCTGACAAGGTTCCCGGCTGCACTAAACACTCTTTCGGAGTACACACTGGAGGGGGGGCAACTCAGGTAAAATAGAGCCAGTTTGTACAGGGACATCCAAATTGCTTCTTTTTCCTGCCAGTACAGGTACGGACTGTCTGACATGCCTACTTGGATGCTGTCACCGATGTAATCCTTTAACACACAGACGCACGCTTGTCGCTGCTGCTTTGAGGATGCAAGTGCGGCTACAGCCCACACAATTCACAAAGACAGAAAAAAAAAGAAGAATATTTTTATTGTTTGTGGAGCGCACTTTGAGGGTTACACCACCCTTTAACAGACAGACGCATGCTTGTCGCTGCTGCTTTGAGTATGCAAGTGCGGCTACAGCCCACACAATTCACAAAGACAGAAAAAAGAAGAAGAATATTTTTATTGTTTGTGTAGCACACTTTGAGGGTGTCACCACCCTTTAACAGACAGACGCACGCTTGTCGCTGCTGCTTTGAAGATGCAAGTGCGGCTACATCGCACACAAGTCACAAACACTTCAAAAAAATAGTTTTTTAGTTTTTGGAGCACTTTGAGAGTTACACCACCCTTTAACAGACAGACGCACGCTTGTCGCTGCTGCTTTAAGGATGCAAGTGCGGCTACAGCCCACACAATTCACAAAGACAGAAAAAAAAGAACAATATTTTTATTGTTTGTGTAGCACACTTTGAGGGTGTCACCACCCTTTAACAGACAGACGCACGCTTGTCGCTGCAGCTTTGAGGACAGTATCATATGCAGTGACAGTAGACATGTCAGAAATTGTTGGCACGTCCTTCAGTCCGGACCAGATGTCCAAACCAGTCCTTGACTTATGACACAGGCGCACGCTTGGCGCTGCTACTATGTTGATGCAAGTGCGGCTACATCGCACACAAGTCACAAACACATTAACAAAATAGTTTTTAATTTTTTGGAGCACTTTGAGGGTTACACCACCCTTTAACAGACAGACGCACGCTTGTCGCTGCTGCTTTGAGGATGCAAGTGCGGCTACAGCCCACACAATTCACAAAGACAGAAAAAAGAAGAATATTTTTATTGTTTGTGTAGCACACTTTGAGGGTGTCACCACCTTTTAACAGACAGACGCACGCTTGTCGCTGCTGCTTTGAGGATGCAAGTGCAGCTACAGCCCACACAATTCACAAAGACAGTAAAAAGAAGAATATTTTTATTGTTTGTGTAGCACACTTTGAGGGTGTCACCACCCTTTAACAGACAGACGCACGCTTGTCGCTGCTGCTTTGAGGATGCAAGTGCGGCTACAGCCCACACAATTCACAAAGACAGAAAAAAAAAGAACAATATTTTTATTGTTTGTGGATCACACTTTGAGGGTGTCACCACCCTTTAACAGACAGACGCATGCTTGTCGCTGCTGCTTTAAGGATGCAGGTGCGGCTACAGCCCACACATTTCACAAAGACAGAAAAAAAAAGAACAATATTT
This sequence comes from Taudactylus pleione, assembly GCA_031769625.1. NCBI lineage: Eukaryota > Metazoa > Chordata > Amphibia > Anura > Myobatrachidae > Taudactylus > Taudactylus pleione. Next base: position 9,477,236 of record JAUIMM010000099.1, read on the forward strand.
TTATTGTTTGTGTAGCACACTTTGAGGGTGTCACCACCCTTTAACAGACAGACGCACGCTTGTCGCTGCTGCTTTGAGGATGCAGGTGGAATCTAGACGGGATTTGGAACCGGGGACACACTACCTCCATCAATTGTCTAAATCCCACTGCACTAATGGCGGATACCGGAACCACGTCTAACACCAACATAGCAGTCAAGGCCACAGTTATACGTTTTGCTTCAGGATAACTGCTGTCGTACTTCATCCTCATCGCTAGGGACTGTTGGAGGGTCAATTGTTTAGTAAAAGTAGTGCTGTTCCTACTTCCTCTCTGGGATGATGAACAACTCCCAGCAGCAGCAACAGCACTAGGAGGAAGTGGTTCTTGATCTTTCCCTATTTTATTTTTATCGGAGAAAGTTTGGTCCTCCATTTATGTAATATTGATATATACGTGCGGCTAAAGCGCACACAAACACAGAAAATATTTTTTTATTTTTGCTGGAGAGTAGTGCACTTTGTGGGTTACACCACCCTTTACTTATGGGACACAGGCGCACGCTTCGCGCTGCTCCTTTGTTGATGCACGTGCAGCCACAGTGCACACAAGTCACAAACACAGAAAATATATTTTTTTTTTGTTTGGACTGGAGTGTACTTTGGGGGTTACAGCACCCTTTAACGGTCAAGCCAGCCGGCCCTTTACTTATGACACAGGCGCACGCTTGGCACTACTTTGTTGATGCACGTGCGGCTACTGCGCACTCAATTCACAAACACAGAAAATATATATTTTTTTGTTTTGGACTGGAGTGAACTTTGGGGGTTACAGCACCCTTTAACGGTCAAGCCAGCCGGCCCTTTACTTATGACACAGGCGCACGCTTGGCACTACTTTGTTGATGCACGTGCGGCTACTGCGCACACAATTCACAAACACAGAAAATATATATTTTTTTGGTTTGGACTGGAGTGTACTTTGGGGGTTGCAGCACCCTTTAATGGTCAAGCCAGCCGGCCCTTTACTTATGACACAGGCGCACGCTTGGCACTACTTTGTTGATGCACGTGCGGCTACTGCGCACACAATTCACAAACACAGGAAATATTTTTTTTTTTGGTTTGGACTGGAGTGAACTTTGGGGGTTACAGCACCCTTTAACGGTCAAGCCAGCCGGCCCTTTACTTATGACACAGGCGCACACTTGGCACTACTTTGTTAATGCACGTGCGGCTACTGCGCACACAATTCCCAAACACAGAAAATAATTTTTTTTTTGGTTTGGACTGGAGTGTACTTTGGGGGTTACAGCACCCTTTAACGGTCAAGCCAGCCGGCCCTTTACTTATGACACAGGCGCACGCTTGGCACTACTTTGTTGATGCACGTGCGGCTACTGCGCACACAGTTCACAAACACAGAAAATTATTATTTTTTTGGTTTGGAGTGTACTTTGGGGGTTACAGCACCCTTTAACGGTCAAGCCAGCCGGCCCTTTACTTATGACACAGGCGCACGCTTGGCACTACTTTGTTGATGCACGTGCGGCTACTGCGCACACAATTCACAAACACAGAAAATAATTTTTTTTTTAGCACTTGGGGGGAGCACCCCTGATGGACAGAGCACCCCCTGGACAACACTACAGCACCCCTTTAGGACTGGGACACTGCACAGGACTTTGGAGTGGACACAGCCCCTATGGAGAACTGACTGCACAACACAGTCCAGCCAGCCCCTATGGACTTTGAAGTAGTGGACACAGCCCCTATTAACAACAGCAGCACAGCACAACACAGCCAGCCCCTATGGACTTTGAAGTAGTGGACAACAGCAGCACTACACTACACTACACTACACAGCCCAGCCAGCCCTAACTCCCACCCTCCCTCTTCACTGTCCACACCCGAGTGAGAAAATGGCACCGACGCGGGTACCTTATATAGGATCCAAAACCCGCGAGACTCGGAAGGCGGGATGATGACGTTTTGCCTCGATTTCAGATCCGAGTCAGGCGGGAAAAGTCGAGCCTGACTCGGATCGGACTCGGATCGGGGGGGCTCGGGGGGGTTCGGATTTCAGAAATCCGAACCCGCTCACCCCTAGTACGTATGTTCTTCTTGAGTTTATAAATGACCCCATTCTTCCAGGTGTGGTTGAGAAAGGGGCCCATGTGCAGTCTCTGTGTGCCCCTCTCCCTCTCTCATACACGAGCAGACTCTGGTACCCTCACCATTTTACCAGTGATTTCTCAAGTGCGCACGCACAGATCTTCAGCAAAATGATGCTCACGCCTGTTTCAGATAAATCTTTCGCACCCAGCATGGGGTAGTTTAAGTGCTGATACTAATGATGGCGACTGCGGACATATGAATACGTGCATATAGCTGCCATAGCATATGGTTCCAAATCTGGTTGCAGTGGCCTCCGGATTTGTGCCGCTTTGTGTGTGACTACAATCAGGCCCTTAATCTGTACTAAGGTACTTCTAATATCGTCTTATTAAATGACACACATTCATGGGTTAAACTAAATGAAAACAGTGCTGGAGGAGCTGATCCTGCTCAATTTCCTTCTCATTTCTCTTTATTCTGCTGATTACTGCTGGGAATATGAGCGAGATATTGCAGAGAGCGTGCGTAGAACTAATTGAGTGGAAGCGTGTGCGGCACAGTTAACTCGCTATGAAGGTATGGCAATTGCAAGCAAAGAAAATAAATATGCTATACAGAGTCCATTGACAGCAGGGCATTATGACTGATATTTACCTCCTAGTCAAGCAGTTTTTATTTCTTCATGCTTAGGATCATGTGTAAAGCTGCTGAATTTTGACCTATTGCCAAATTTTCTACATACCATGGCTAAAGAAGAACACCTAGGTCACTCTTAGACATTGGTAGTTGTTGGTTGGGCTGGCACAAGGTTCCTCATACCACAGGGAAAGCTTCAGCCTACCAAGCACCCTACCCCCAACACCCACTTCTCAACTCCTTGCACACTTGACTTTTGTAAAATAATAATATTTACCTCTTCCTGGTTGGTTGGCTGGCAACGCTGCAGTCCACTGATATCTGTTGCAGAATGTAGTCCAGGCTCCACTGCTGTCCAGTGGCAAAAGAAGGATTTCTAGAAGGGTGTTCCAAATGTTAGATTTTGGAACAAAGTAAATACAAATAAATTTAAATTTGCCACTATAAAACAGCAACACTGTTGGGCCTGAATGATCAAATAGTACATTTTCAAAATCGACAATTTTCAGCAAATTTTTGGTGACTTGCAAACTGGTGGTTATATTAAAGGTGAAACTTTTGGAAAATTGGCAACAAAACTATAATTTCAAATCCAACATGTAGGGTTTTGCCATTAATAAAACCACTGGTGCGAATGAGCCTGAATCTTTATATGAAGTGCTATGATGCAGCGGCCACAACATTTTCTAATACAAAGTTCTGTTGCACTTCATCTGAGACTGTACGTGAATAAAACTAATTCCTGTGCGGTTAAAGTAACCAAGCCAAGGGTCTGTAGTACACTTTGGACAGAGGGCCTGATTCAGACCCGCTCGCTGAGCGCTCGCAAGCGGGTCGATGGTGCCCTAGTGCGCATGCGCACGACGGAGGGAGCTCCGTTGTGCGCATGCGCGAGACCCGCATAGCGACGGCCAAGCCATCGCTATGGGTCTCGCACCAAAGGGGGCGTGCTGTCGATGGTGAGTGACAGCGCGCCCCCTTTGGTGGGCATGCCGGGGGCGTTGCTGCCCAGATGGAGGCGTTCCCATGGGAACGCCTACCGTCTGGGGCAGGCCCCACTGATATCACTAGTGATGTCAGCGGGAGTGCTTTTGGCTCTGATAGAGCCAAAAGCACTCCTGGGCTTGCAGCAGCGAGACCCTACCGCAGGGTCTCGTTGCAAGCCCGATGGTCGTGATGGTCTTGACCATCGCGACCATCTTTTTGGCCGCTCGCATAAGCTGTGGGTGGTCACCCACAGCTATGCGAGCTGCCAGAAGGCCGCTTCAATTTTAGGTAGGAGGACCCTGATTCAGAGTGAGCGCTCTTGTCAGAGCATCCGGCTCTGCATCAGGCCCAGTGTTTTGTTGCATCTCCAATGAGAATAAGATGCAAAAATGTAAAGAAAAAAGTTGCTACCTTACAACGATCGGTGCAGCCCAGTCGCGCAGGGCATCTCGCACCAGATGGCGTATTGAAGCTATGAGGTATGAGAACACATCTGTAAATGCTGATAAACAATTAGAGATGTATCATTAAAACTCTGTTGTTATAAGCTAAGGATACCTGTATGTAATAATATACCAAGGTGACCTAACTTGTCCTTGTGGCTAATAAGTCATTATTTACCCTTTTCTTGTTGTTTGCCTGCATGTTAATAGTCCTTGCTTAATCTTTTTTTTTTTTTTTTTTTAATAGTTACAGATCTTATATTTATTGCAGGATACAACATCCTAAAGAAGGCATTAAGAATGACTCTTCATAGGGAAATCAGCAAACAGTGAACATACACAGATGTCTAAATCCTGCCCTTAAGGAACATGCTAATTAGTTGAAACTAATTCAATGATTCAATGCATTCTTTGTTAAGTACTGAGCGGAACAATCACATTGCATGTCGTATGCCTTGTGTAGAAGTGCTGTTAAGTGTTACATTTAATAACCCCTGCAGATGAATTCACAACATGCTGTATATCTCATTATAAACCCCAAGCAGCGATCTCTCTGCTCATTGTACTTTGTTGAATCTGCAGTCTATGACGCATGAGGATTAGACATACCTGCTAACAGAACAACAGGTGCTGGATAGTCTCTCTTGTCTGCAGCATTGTTACAGACTTTATGGTAATAGTAACCGCAGGCAAAGACAGGAAAGAAAACATGATTATTTAAAAGTTAAGGAGTAATTAATTAAACTCTCAGTAGCTTTTCAGCATTCTGGCTGAAGTTTATTTATAAAACATAGGAACACTAAGAATAGAAGCAACATAAACAAACTCATTAATCAGCTGCGCAATTTAAATACAATTTCCACTGACACTTCCCTGCTGATCAGATGCATCGACACACAATGGTGAGCTGTAAGCATATAGATGCCTGATTACAATAATCTATTATTATTTCTATAACTCAGGCATTTTACTCAGTGATGTACAGAGTATCTTTGTCATTCACATCAGTCCTTGCCCCACTGGAGCTTACAGTTACATTCCCTAACATACAACCACTGAACACTAGGGTTTATTTTTGTCAGAAGCCAATTAACCTACTAGTATGTTTTCTGAGAGTGGGAGATATGGACCCTCCATTAGATACGACTATTTTTCAATGAAGGAATTTTTACATGTCTTTTTTAATGTTGGCACTTGTAGTTCTCCAAGTGCGAGCATGCCCTCACCACCATTAAAATTAAATAAAAAGATATTCTAAAATTAACCCATTTATTACCCTACACAAGTGATTCCCAACCTCGGTCCTCAAGGCACACTAACACTCCTGGTTTAAGTGATATCCATGCTTGGGCACAGGTGGTTAAATCAAAATAACTGAGGTACTAATTAAGTCACCTGTGCTCAAGTATGGCTATCCTTAAAACCTGGACTGTTAGTGTGCCTTGAGGAACGTGATTGGGAAACCCTGTCCTACACCCACCACTACCTAGTGTGGGATGATCTCTAGTGCAATCAGCATGGTGCTCGCTTCTCATAGCGGGGTGCTCACTAGCCTAGGAGTAGTTGACACTACAACAAAGGACCCTACATGTGTCTCATACTTACCTACTTTTATTATCTGCTCCCCGGAAGATGCCCGGAGAGCAGACATCTGGCCACTTTGGGGGGCGGAGCCGGGTTCCTATGTCATTAGGCCCCATCTCCATCACGTCAAATTGCTGCAAATCGTGGGAGCACGAGGCAGGAGTGGGGCTAAATGGCCCATTTTCATATCGTTTAGCCCCACCCCCTCCATACGGCGCCGCAATTCATGCCAATTATGCTGCGACTCCCAGCAATTATCTCCCCATCCTGCCCAGTTCACTAGGAAGTGGGCAGGATGCGGGAGATCTGGACAACCTTCCGGGGGTGAGGGGGGCTCCACGAAAATTCAAGATCCTCATGCAACTTCCGGGAGAGTAGATAAGTATGATGTGTCTCCATGCTACAGTTTCACCAGATCTGCCTGGTAAAGCCTGGTAAAGTTGGGTGCAATCATTTTGTTTGGACCCCATGCTTTTTGTCCCTTCTGTTTTGCTACTGCCAGCCATGGCAGCAGGCGCTACTGCTGGTTACCTAAACCACTTTTTTTTAAAACTTAAAAGAATAAAACACACATGTAACTGTACAGCTTCTGAGCATAGATGACTTGAGAGTGTGGGTAAGACAGCCGGATGCATGACTGGGCTGAAATTTACCTTTGCTTGGGAAATTTATGCAGTACGGATTTTAGGGAAGTGACTGAAGACTCGTATTCTGTTGTAAATACATGTTTTATGATTTGCTCATTGATAACGTTGAATGGATGAAGGTATCAAGGACCAATAAGGGTGTCCTTGTTGCAGAAATGCTCCATATGTTCTGGTAGTCATTTTACTATCGGTAAACTCAATGTGAATCCAATCACCTCCTACGCTCTGCACTAGATACTGTACTTCAGCCATTCCAAGTGACATTTGTCACATACTCAATACTGCCTGGTGTCCTAAATCCTCTCTAACATTGGATGGATGCATGGGATCAAGAGCATTCAGAAGGAATGGAGGAGGATGCGGGAGATCTGGATACCCTTCCGGGGGTGAGGGGGGCTCCATGAAAATTCAGGATCCTCACGCAACTTCCGGGAGAGTAGGTAAGTATGATGTGTCTCCATGCTACAGTTTCACCAGACCTGCCTGGTAAAGCCTAAAGTTGGTTGTAGTCATTTTGTTTGGACCCCATGCTTTTTGTCCCTTCTGATTTGCTACTACCAGTCATGGCAGCAGGTGCTACTGCTGGTTACCTAAACAACTTTTTTTTAAAACTTAAAAGAATAAAACATAACTGTACAGCTTCTGAGCATTGATGACTTGAGAGTGTGGGTAAGACAGCCGGATGCATTATTAGGCTGAAATTGACCTTTGTTTGGGAAATTTATGAAGTATGGATTTTAGGGAAGTGACTGAAGACTCGTATTCTGTTGTAAATACATGTTGCTCAATGATAACGTTGAATGGATGAAGGCATCATGGACCAATAAGGGTGTCCTTGCTGCAGACATGCTCCATATGTTCTAGTAGTCATTTTACTATCGGCAAACTCAATGTGAATCCAATCACCTCCTATGCTCTGCCCTAGATACTGTACTTCAGCCATTCCAAGTGACATTTGTCACATACTCAATACTGCCTGGTGAATGTGTCCTAAATCCTCTCTAACATTGGATGGATGCATAGGATCAAGAGCATTCAGAAGGAATGGGGGAGGAAAACAAGGATGTGGAAGATGGAGGCAACTGCCATGCCAACAAGACTTATCACCTGCGCCAGTACATAGAGTGATGGAGGATCAGGTAGGGCAAATACATTGGAATATGGTTACTTTGGTTGGCCTATGGACTGGTGGCCACACAGAGAGCAGTAGTGAATCAAGCAGTGATGACAGAACCAATGTGGACAGTCACATTTGCTGTGTGAAAGAAAAGAGGGCAACAGTTGGAATGTCAGAATGTTTCATGACACAGACTCTGATATTAATATGCATTTGCTTCTAGTGCTTCTGCCCAGTGGCGTCACAAGGTGGGTGCGTGGCGTGCTGGTCGCACCCGGAGTGATTACAACTGGAGTTCATTACCCCCTACCCATGAGGCCATGCCCCTACCCATGAGGCCACGCCCACTTTTTGCCAGAGCCGCATACACTACAGCCCTCCCCAAATCGCGTATCACTGTGGTTAGGGACGCCACTGCTTCTGCCTACTTTGTTTCCAGCAAACACACTGGCTGGAATGCCGGTATGTGTGGCTTCCATAACCAGGTACACATCTACGGAAGGTTCCTGAAACTGTCAACCTATGACATCTGGTTTAGAGACTCGCTGAAATTTCCAGTAACTTTAATCTCGCTGTAAACCTGCAACCTATTACATTTACCCCATACTGTTTTTTTATTTATTTTTTTAAGTTCTTTAAATAAACAACACAACTAAAGCTGCTGATTTCAATAAATACATTTGTAATATTTTTTTTTTTAAAAACACCCCTCTTTCAGTTTACATATAGATTTATCAGTTTCATAGAATTTTTTTTCTTCACTGTAATACAGTTTGGTAGCTCACACACCAAAAGTCACTACAAGATAAAGATATTTGAGCAGGAGGATCAGGTTGACATTACATCTTTGCGATTCCTTTCCAGTGCCTACTGCAGTCACTCATTGTGATCCAGAATGCTGTAATAAACTGACTACAGGAGCAACCTCTCAGTGAATAAATCAAACATAAACTAACAATCACCAAACTAGCTATATATAGGACCAAAGGTTGCTGAAATGGGATGTAGTCAGTATCCCGGCGTGCGGGATGCTAACGGTCAAAATACCGGCGCTGATATTCCGCCAGCGTCAGGATCCCGGCACCAGAATCCTGGCCGCCGGCATACCAAAGTATCGGGGGTTAGGGGGAGGGTTAGGTTCAGGCACCGGGCAGGAGGAGGTTAAAGTTAGGCACTAAGACAGGAGGTTAGGGTTAGGCACCAGCGAGGGAGAGGATAGGGTTAGGCAATAAGATGGGAGGTGATACACTAAGACGGGAGGTTAGGGTTAGGCACCGGCGAGGGAGAGGTTAGGGTTAGGCACTAAGATCGGAGGTTATACTGTACACTAAGGAGGGAGGGTTAGGCACCGGTGAGGGGGAGGTTAGGGTTAGGCACTAAGATGGGAGGTTATACACTAAGACGGGAGGTTAGGGTTAGGCACCGGTGAGGGGGAGGTTAGGGTTAGGCACTAAGATGGGAGGTTATACTGTACACTAAGAGGGAGGGTTAGGCACCAGCGAGGGGGAGGTTAGGGTTAGGCACTAAGATGGTAGGTTATACACTAAGACGGGAGGTTAGGGTTAGGCACCGGCGAGGGGGAGGTTAGGGTTAGGCACTAAGATGGGAGGTTATACTTGTCGAAGCTGGTTTAGTGGCTGAGACAGAATCAGTGTAAAATTAGCTTGGAGCGACACCATCTTGCGAATGGCAACCAGACTCCATCTTAAAAATAAGAATCTGCACAACGCCATTTTGCGAATGGCCGTCCAGCACCATATTAAGTTACAACTCATGAGCTAAGAACTGTTGAATTCGTCAATAAACCTTTTAATATATTCCTTCCTATAAACCTCTAAGATTCACCTGCCTAGAACCTCTAAGACAAAACCCTGCCTAAAACCTCTAAACTGAACGCTAATTGCATACGCAGTTTAACCGCAAATAAAGACAGGAGTGGAATCTGTGTTTCCAACGCACAAGTATTATTCAGGTAAAAGTACAGTCAGTTACACGCAATCTATACATACACAAGTTAGGCGTAAAAGGAAATAATACAGACCCAAGTACGGTTATACATACGCTGCGCCTCTGGACCCAGAGATAGACTTCTGACTAGATATCCACAGTTCACCCAAAATTCAGCATGAACTGGCAAACCAGTGTTCGGACACATGTATTTATTCCCCCCCAGACTGAAACAGGACAAAGGGGGAACTTCCTGCTGATCTCATTGGTTCCCAGAGGAGAAGCATATGTAACGACACATTTAACAGGTTGTTTCAAATAGACTTTCCCTGCCTCTAACAGACGGAGTCTTTCTGGTAACACCTCCTGTAACATTCCATCAACTAAACATTTTGTTGCTTGTAAGTTCTGCGTTCCGTAACTTGAGTTTGCATGATGCGATCTCTCCACCGATAACACCGGGATTCTGTAAAAAGCGTACGCATCAGAACGAAACCAAACACACCTTGCTTATCATGTATAATACCTTTGATATCAAAAACCTCTATTTCTTAGCATTTAAACTAACTTAACCAACTTGAATCATACAATTTGATGCTAATGGAACCTTGTGTGCGAATATGTAGTGTGTGAGTATTCGGGGTTTGATATAAGGACGCTAGTTATTAATGGGTGAGATTTAAGTGCATAATTTCTCATACACGAAGTGAACATCCAGCAGTGTTGATGGCTGAGGGTTGTAGTTCTACATGCCCTCTGTCAGCAGGCCCCCACCTGTTGTGTGTTCAAAGGAAAACAAAACCTCTTTTGTTCTCACAGACTCTTGTGTGAAGTGCAAATGTATTACCACCTCAAGCTGTGGAATTTGGGGTCATTCTGTCTAGGATTCAGACAAATCCAATTGTGTAGATATTATATTATAATTGCCACAACTATACTTTATCTGCATCCAGGGATTCCCAATTTGTATGTAAAAATACCTATTGTCTCTTCTTATTTACTTTTACTCAGAAAGCTTGTTTTTCCAGTTGCCCTTGGTAGGTTAACAAAAACATTGCCATCTGTTCTTAGCTCCTGAGTTATAACTTGAATTGACGCTGACCACAAAAATGGTGTCTTGCGATCCCATTTCCAAAATGGAGTCTTGCGGCCATTCGCAAGATGGCATCGCCGCGATTAAATTTTAAACTGAACTTGTCTCAGCCAATTATTCAGCTTCGACAGTCCACCCTTTGATATTAAACAACATGCTATCACAATCTGCTATAAAAAAAATTTTGGGGCTTACATTAACATATTATTTAGTGTTATCATGGGATGGCACAAGGTGGTTCTTAATCCATCAACAATGTGTCTCTAGGCGGGGGCATAAAACTACTATTATACACACACCACGGATCTTGGGAGATCATGTGACAGATGTGGGGATGCACCAGTCTTATAACAGTAGTTTTGAAGGGGAATTTGAGACTTTACATTGTCTGGGTGTTCTATAAATAACATTTCAATAATATCTTCTATGCATGTCTAAATATTATACATTTAAATGATGGTACTTCCTAGCTCAGGGTTGTAGTGCAGTTCTGTATCTACCTCGGTATACATATTATCATTTCTGACCACCATCATAGTTTCATCCCTTCGTTTCACTCTGTTTTCACATTTTCCACACTTCAACACAATAGGAACACACCGGACGCATATGCCAATTACTATGATGACAATCAGTATAGGGATCAAGAATTTGCCTACGCTTGCGACCACTTCCTGGACCCACTCTCCTAGACCCAAGAACCATTTCACTGGGTTCAGCCATGACACCCATCCTTCTATCTTTTCCCCTGCTTCAGCCACTGATGCGTTATGGTTCTTACGAAATTCCCACTTTAGCTGCAGAATCTTATCCATCTTCTGGTCTATCATCTCCTTAGGGTCGCTGGTATCATTGGTGACATAAGTGCAACACTTTACTCCAAATTGGGTGGCTAACGTTATGCAATACCCTCCAGTAACAGCAGTTAAATAATTCAACACTAGCCTGTGTTGCACTAGTTCTTTCTTGTACGGTTGCAATTCTCTCCCTGTGTACCTGAATGTGTCATCGTACATCTCGGTGATATTATCTATTAATTTAGCAAGTTCCTGGATATATCTAAAATTTAATGTACCCCTAGCAATTCTGGTGGGATCCAGGGCGACTAAAACTTGGAAGCCAGTTGTCTCACTGATTAACTGAGCGGCTTTATGCATATCACCAGGTATCATATTTCTCTTTCCTCTGTGTTCATATTGTGTGTGAAGATATGGTGACGGTGTGTTTTTATGTATTCCCAACATTTCAACATGTGTGAGGGTCATAACTTCTGGGACAACTCTTCCCAGATAACACAAACCTTCGGAACTCGGGGAGAGCCATTTATACGCTTTTCTTCCACATATAAAATATACATTATCAGGGAGAATATAAGGAATGGTATGCATCATTATCATTAAACACATTTCTCTTGCAAACAATCCTATCTCAGGCTCTTCCATCTGGTATATGCAAGTTTCTGGTTGTATTATTTTAGCACAATAACCATCTGGTACTTTACCAATCATTTCTTTGGTGGAACTCAATGTATACCAGTACCTAAAATATTTCCCACTTGATTTAATTGAGCGTAGCAGATCATAGTTTATGGACTCATTATCAGCTCTTTGTGAGAAGGTCATCGTCTGATTATTCCCCGTCACTTCCCAACCTCCGGGTTTATTGGGGTTGGTTATGTTTAAACACAAAAGTGATTTATCTACTTGAAATTGATAGAGTTTGAAATGAGGCGGTTTGGATGAGAGGAATTTTCCATCCAATGTTTTCCCCTTTTGTAATTCTAAAATTTCCGTGATATTCAGCAGAAATGGCACCAACCCTACATTATGCTGTCCCTGTGGCACATGTGAACACACCCAGCAATCGGTTTGATTTAACACTTTGCCTACCATGCTGTGATAATCCTCTAAAGGATACCCTCCCCAGTACGGGTTATATTTAGGTTGGCACCGTTGAATACAGTTCTCATCAACTAGGGACCCACAAAACTCACAAATACAGGAATCTTCAGACGATAACCCTTCACACCTTCCCCGAGTATCCGGAATGACAGCTCTCTTAACAATAACAGTACTAAGATTGGTCAGACACTCCCCTGATTGGCATTGCACTCCTCCTTTCTCCACTCCATCAGCACTGCCATCAGCTCCTGTTTCCTCAATAGGTCCCCCATCACTGACACTGGGTATTCCCGAACTGACCAGGATGGTGAACACTCTAAAAGAGAACATGAAAATGAACACAGCAGGCCCGTCCATTGTCACAACAAGACCTGCAAATTTCTCTCAGTTCAGGTATCTCACTACAACCTTTTCAATCCTCCCGGAACAAGCTCGCGAGTGACAGATCCACACTATCAGCTTTGTCTCCGACCTGTTTCTCCACCGGTTGATTGACCTTTTTACAGTGAGTGGAATGGACCCAGGTATCTCTCTCAGCCACCTTCAAAGATGTAGTACTTGTCAGCAGCACCTGGTACGGACCTTCCCACCGATCATTCAAACAACCTGAACGTAAGAAATTTCGGATCATTACATATTCTCCTGGTTCAACATCATGGCAGTTCATTTCAGGCATATCATGGGACAACAATTTCAGTTTCTGCTGCTGTTGCTTTAACTGCTTACTCATTGATATAAGATACTTCACAGTTACCTCGTTGTTACCCTTTAGATCTTCCTGTGGACTTATAATCAAATGAGGTTGTCTACCAAACAATATTTCAAATGGGGACAGATTCAGAGGAAATCTAGGAGTGGTCCTTATACTATGTAGGACCAAAGGTAAAGCTTCTGGCCATCCTAGTCCAGTCTCCGCCATGATTTTACTTAGCTTATTTTTAATAGTCCCGTTCATCCACTCTACCTTGGCACTGGCTTGCGGTCGGTAGGGGGTGTGAAGTCGGCTATTAATACCCATCAGCTTACACATATTTTGGAAAACATCACCTGTGAAATGGGTACCCCTATCACTTTCGATGATTCTAGGGATACCGTACCTGCATACAAATTCCTGAACTATTTTCTTGGCAGTAAACGCAGCAGTATTAGTGGCTGCTGGGTAGGCCTCAACCCAGTTAGAGAATACATCTGTGCACACTAATACATACTTAAGGTTCCTGCAGGGTGGTAATTGGATGAAATCAATTTGTATCACCTGGAAAGGTCCATCAGTCGGTGGAATGTGGGACGGTTCGGTAGGGATCGCTTTCCCTATGTTCTTTCTCAAGCAGGTCAGACAGGACATTGCTATCTTCTCTGCTTGTGAAGAAAACCCTGGTGCGCACCAGTATGCCCTCACCAACTTGCACATGCCCTGTTTACCCAGATGAGTCAGACCATGTGCTGCTTCAGCCAGGCTGGGGTAATATGCCTTGGGGGCTACTGGCTTACCATGTCCGTCCCTCCAGAGCCCGGAGGACTCTTGCCCACACCCCTTGGACTTCCATATGGATTATGGATAACACCGGGATTCTGTAAAAAGCGTACGCATCAGAACGAAACCAAACGCACCTTGCTTATCATGTATAATACCTTTGATATCAAAAACCTCTATTTCTTAGCATTTAAACTAACTTAACCAACTTGAATCATACAATTTGATGCTAATGGAACCTTGTGTGCGAATATGTAGTGTGTGAGTATTCGGGGTTTGATATAAGGACGCTAGTTATTAATGGGTGAGATTTAAGTGCATAATTTCTCATACACGAAGTGAACATCCAGCAGTGTTGATGGCTGAGGGTTGTAGTTCTACATGCCCTCTGTCAGCAGGCCCCCACCTGTTGTGTGTTCAAAGGAAAACAAAACCTCTTTTGTTCTCACAGACTCTTGTGTGAAGTGCAAATGTATTACCACCTCAAGCTGTGGAATTTGGGGTCATTCTGTCTAGGATTCAGACAAATCCAATTGTGTAGATATTATATTATAATTGCCACAACTACACTTTATCTGCATCCAGGGATTCCCAATTTGTATGTAAAAATACCTATTGTCTCTTCTTATTTACTTTTACTCAGAAAGCTTGTTTTTCCAGTTGCCCTTGGTAGGTTAACAAAAACATTGCCATCTGTTCTTAGCTCCTGAGTTATAACTTGAATTGACGCTGACCACAAAAATGGTGTCTTGCGATCCCATTTCCAAAATGGAGTCTTGCGGCCATTCGCAAGATGGCATCGCCGCGATTAAATTTTAAACTGAACTTGTCTCAGCCAATTATTCAGCTTCGACAGTCCACCCTTTGATATTAAACAACATGCTATCACAATCTGCTATAAAAAAAATTTTGGGGCTTACATTAACATATTATTTAGTGTTATCATGGGTCCTGTCTGACCTGCTTGAGAAAGAACATAGGGAAAGCGATCCCTACCGAACCGTCCCACATTCCACCGACTGATGGACCTTTCCAGGTGATACAAATTGATTTCATCCAATTACCACCCTGCAGGAACCTTAAGTATGTATTAGTGTGCACAGACGTATTCTCTAACTGGGTTGAGGCCTACCCAGCAGCCACTAATACTGCTGCGTTTACTGCCAAGAAAATAGTTCAGGAATTTGTATGCAGGTACGGTATCCCTAGAATCATCGAAAGTGATAGGGGTACCCATTTCACAGGTGATGTTTTCCAAAATATGTGTAAGCTGATGGGTATTCCATATGGATTTTTCCTGAATTGAATACAAATTTTGCATCACAATTAATTTCAGCATATCAATGGTTTGGAATGACATAATTGTTTCAATTGGAGAAGGCATTTTTTAACCCCGCTGCCCATTTTGCAGCTTCGTCAGCTCTGTTGTTGCCCAGTGACACTGGGTCATCCTCACATGTGTGGGCTTTGCATTTAATTACTGCCACTGCTTTGGGCAGTTGGATTGCTTCTAAGAGATGTTTTATGTGTCGGGAGTGTGCAACTGGTGTGCCTGTTGCTGTCATAAAGTTTCTCAGACGCCATAGAGCCCCAAAATCGTGCACCACCCCGTACGCGTACCTCGAGTCAGTGTAAATGTTAGCAGATTTGCCTGCTGCCAGTTCACATGCTCTAGTCAGTGCTACTAACTCTGCCACCTGGGCTGAGTGAGGAGGACCGAGAGGTTTAGCTTCCATGATGTCTGTGTCATTTACAACAGCATAACCTGTACATAATTCACCTGTGTCTGTTTGTCTATGACAACTCCCATCCGTATAGAAAGTCACATCCACATTCTCTAAAGGTGTGTCATGTATGTCAGGTCTAGCAGTAAAGGTCTGATTCAGATATGTCATACAATCGTGGGTGTCATCATGTCTGCTGAACTCACCTCCCGCCAGCAACTCCTCTCCTTCCACCCTTTGTACATCATGTTGTACATATGGCAGGTATGTTGCTGGATTCAGCGTACTGCAACGTTTAACTGTAATATTTGCAGGAGCGATTAGGGCTAGTTCCCATTTGGTGAACCTAGCCGAGGAGACGTGTCTGGTTTGAGCTGAGTTCAACAGAGCAGATACAGCATGGGGAGTGTAGACAAGCATATCATGGCCCAATACTACGTCCTCACTTTTACTCACCAATAAAGCGGTAGCTGCTACACTTCTCAAACAGGTGGGGAGTGATCTTGCTACCGTGTCCAATTGGGCACTGTAGTATGCTACGGGCCTACTGGCATCACCATGTTTTTGTGTAAGGACACCTGCAGCACAACCATCGGCTTCCGTACAATATAAATCAAAAGGTTTTTCATAATCGGGTATTCCCAATGCTGGAGCTTTTGTCAGGCTATCCTTAAGATTAAGAAAAGCCTATTCTGATTCCTCAGTGTGTGTGACGCGATCGGGCTTTGAGGAAGAGACTAGTTCCTGTAAAGGCAAGGCCAAAATAGAAAAACCTGGGATCCACATTCGGCAATATCCACACATTCCCAAGAAGGTACAAATTTGCTGTTGATTCTGCGGCAGTGTCATGTTTTGTATGGCCTGGATTCTATCATTTGTGAGATGTCGTAACCCCTGGGTTAGGCAATGTCCCAAATATTTTACTCTGGGCTGGCACGGCTGTAACTTGTCCTTAGCCACTTTGTGTCCTGTTTGCGAGAGATGAAGTAACAAAAGTTTAGTATCATTCACACATGACATAAATGAGTCAGAACATAGCAATAAATCGTCCACATATTGAATTAGAACTGATCCATTGGCAGGTTGAAAAGCTTTTAAACTGTCATGCAATGCCTGGGAGAAAATACTGGGGCTGTCTATGAAACCTTGGGGCAATCGTGTCCATGTATATTGCACACCTCTGTATGTAAATGCGAATAGGTACTGACAGTCAGGGTGGAGAGGCACAGAGAAGAAAGCAGAACAGAGGTCAATGACAGTGAAATGTTTTGCATTTGGTGGGATCTGCATCAGGATGACAGCTGGATTCGGCACTACAGGGAATTGGCTCTCTACTACCTTATTAACACCTCTAAGGTCTTGCACCAGCCTATAACCCCTCCCACCACTCTTCTTTACTGGAAAGATGGGACTGTTGGCTACACTAGCTGTATGAACTAAAATTCCCTGTTGCAATATTCACTCGATTATTGGAAACACCCCTAGTTCTACTTCCTGTTTTAGTGGGTACTGGGGAATTTTTGGAGCTTGCCTACCGCTTTTTAAGTGTATCATTACCGGGCTTACGTCTGCCATTAATCCAATGTCCTGTCCATCTTTTGTCCAAAGGGAATCTGGAATTTGGGACAACATTTCATCTACTTGTGATGGATTTTCTTTTAAAACTGTAGAGTGGTACATTATCCTTTGTGGGGTGTCTAACATATCCCGCACCTTGTATACCATTCTCTCTGGGATATCTAAATATACACCATCAGGGGTGCAATATATGACACATCCCATTTTACATAACAAGTCTCTGCCCAGCAGGTTAGTAGGAGCCGCGGCAGCCAGAAGAAAAGAATGTCTGGTATGCAACGGCCCAATACTAACTTCTGCGGGTCTGGTTAAAGGATAACGTTCCACTTTACCTGTCACACCCATTGTTGGTATTGTCTCGGTCACCTGTAAATTAACGGGAGATTTCATCACTGACTTGGTCGCCCCTGTGTCTACAAGAAAAGGATATTCAGTACCAGCTACATCAACCATCAAGACCGGTTCTTCTCTAGTACTTCCCGTTAACCTGACTATCTGTAGACTACAGGTATGACCTGACCCCTAGCGTTGGCTACCATTCTCCAATAAAGCATTTACGGCTACAATTGGAGCTGGTGCTTGCTGAATATTTGCTGATCTCTGTGCATATCCCTTATGGGAATATCCAGGTTTCCCTTGGTGTGGGGTCCATACTCTTTTTACTGTGCAGTTTCTACTTAAGTGTCCTGTTTGTTTGCAATTAAAACATGTAAGTGATTCAGGTGAAAGCATGTGTTGTTGTGAAGTTTGAGCAGAGGGCAAAGGTGGTGGATATGGGTAAGGATAGGGAGGGTAAGGGTATTGTGGGGGAAAAGAAGTGGGTGGATATCCTGGGACCTGTGGTTGCATTGGGTTAGTGGGATAGAGTTGTGTTTGTTGTTGAGTGGGGTTAGTGAGAGCAACTTGTTCTGGCATGAGTGTGTGTGCAAGTGCAAGCGTGTCTGTTGGCTGTGATGTTAACGTCATTCTCTCCAGAGCTTGTATACTGACAGCCATTAATTTTTTGCTCTGGGTCTCCCTCTTTTTTTAGATGTTTTTGTCATGTTCTATGGCAGACTCTATGAGGTTATCTATTGTAAGTCCCCACCAGCCAGGCTGTGAGGTCTGAACCCGAGTTTTTAAATTCTCTTATAACCCATCCATTAATATCGTGACTATCATTCCCCTGTGGTGAATGCTATCTTTAATCTCTTCTATCCCAGTGTACTGGGTGATAGCCTGCAGAGCCCAGTCGCAATATTCTTCTGCAGTTTCACTCTCTTTTTGTTTGATTGTGAAGATTTTGTTCCAGTTAACTACTACTGGAAAATATACACCCAATTGAGTCACAATGCGGGAAATGTTACCTTGGTTTACTTGGTCTGTTAAGGGAACGTCGCCATCCAATACACAGTCCGTGATAAATTTTGTCACGTCGGTATTGTGTGGCAGGCAGGCCCTTAACACCACACGCCAATCTTTATTAGTGGGCTCATGAGAACTACCCAAATTTCTCAAAAATCTTTGACATTTGGCTAGTTCCTTTTTGGGATTGGGGAAATCATTTATGATGGAATTCAGTTCTGCTCTTGTCCATGGACAATGCATTACTACTTCCCTCGTGGGCACTACACCGTTTGCATCTGCATTTCCATTCGGAACAGTTATTGTCCGAATGGGATGCAGACCGGCAGCGTTGCTACCTCTGACCTGGTTACCTGGCTGGGGGTTTAATCTGCTGCTGCTGCTACGTATGGTATTAACAACTTCCTCAATGGGTGCCGAGTGTATTAACACTTCCCTTGCTGTTACCGATGGAGATGGCGGCACCACCTGTGATTGTGGTGATGCATCATTTGTACAGCATGGGAAATAGCAGACAGTACAATAGGCTCATCTTCTACATCATAAACATTTTCTTTATGGTTACTTAAGAGGGGGTACAAATTACTTGTTACATTTTTATTGGTATTTTTGGTAACCGTACTTGCACCTCCATCCACATAAGGTGGGGGAGGTGAGCGTGAACTGCTGGCAATACTCTCCACGACGCTACTTTGCCGCCCGTGCGCGACAATTTGCGGCTCGCCCGTATTGCAACTCAGCGTCGCGGATGTATTTTCTGGCAATGCGTTCGCAACGCTAGTTTGCGTAATTTGCACATTTTTAAGCCAAGCATCCCCTTCATGCTGCCATATTTTTAAACATTCAAAATACTTAATATTTTTCTCTCGGGATCGCACCATACTGATGTGATCCTGGACATTATCTAACACATTTTTGTCAAAACTACCAATTCTGGGAAATGGTCTAACACTCTTTCTCGTCATATTAAACCATATATCACAATACCTTACTGCATAAGTACCGTACTTAGTATGCATAATACGATGGGCTGATCCAATCGGAGCCTCCATTAGCAGCACATGATTGCTTAACATTTCTACTGTTTGCGTGGCTCCCATTTTGAGACAACTCCTACGCTTTTCAATAAAAATTTAAACTGGTGAAAGACAATCAAGATACTTTCACTTACCTGTGAACGATTTAAGTCAGCGGCGCCCACACACCTGGATAAGATTTCGTAAGGCCACTTCCACACCTAGATAAGTTTTGAAACAGGCAACTTCCAGACCCGGATAAGCTTTAGTAAGGTAACTTCCAAACCTATGAGAGTTTGTATGTCGGCCACTCTCCTGCACCTCTATACAACAAAGACAACATGTACACCTGCTACTGTGTTTAGAACGGTAAAGCTGCTTACCGAGCGACTAGGCTAACCCTTGCACCTAGCCCTTAAGGATCATACGGTACCCTTAACTTTAGGGAATAAATTACCCCTACCAACAATACACACACTGTTACACACTTTTTCTCTGTGCAGAAAATAAACGTTTAACCCAGATATTGGTAGATAGAAAAAAAATGTAAACCTCAATGGCTTTGTTCAAACTCGTGGCAGCAGAACCGGAAGTGCGTATACGCTATTGTGCGATCGTCCGCATACACAATTATGCGACTACCACACAAGCGTATAATTACTTTTTTTTTTAACTGCGTATGCAAAAATGCGTTTTAGCTGCATACGCAAATACTGCAGCACCCCTCTAAACACAAGGTTCTATCAACAGAGGAAAAACAAACTTTTTTTCCTCTGTTGTCCCTGGATTCTAATCAGTGCTTCCTCTACACAATAACCGGCAGTACGCTCTCAGCAACACTGTGGTAATGAAAGACTAATGCGTCTCCCAAAAGGCGCCTCCACCCTTTTGCTGAGAGAGGACTGACCGAGTGTTATCGTGTATCAGATAGTGTGATAAACCGATGAGCCCCCACTGTTGAATTCGTCAATAAACCTTTTAATATATTCCTTCCTATAAACCTCTAAGATTCACCTACCTAGAACCTCTAAGACAAAACCCTGCCTAAAACCTCTAAACAGAACGCTAAATGCGTACGCAGTTTAACCGCAAATAAAGACAGGAGTGGAATCTGTGTTTCCAACGCACAAGTATTATTCAGGTAAAAGTACAGTCAGTTACACGCAATCTATACATACACAAGTTAGGCGTAAAAGGAAATAATACAAACCCAAGTACGGTTATACATACGCTGCGCCTCTGGACCCAGAGATAGACTTCTGACTAGATATCCTCAGTTCACCCAAAATTCAGCATGAACTGGCAAACCAGTGTTCGGACACATGTATTTATTTCCCCCCAGACTGAAACAGGACAAAGGGGGAACTTCCTGCTGATCTCATTGATTTCCAGAGGAGAAGCATATGTAACGACACATTTAACAGGTTGTTTCAAATAGACTTTCCCTGCCTCTAACAGACGGAGTCTTTCTGGTAACACCTCCTGTAACATTCCATCAACTAAACATTTTGTTGCTTGTAAGTTCTGCGATCCGTAACTTGAGTTTGCATGATGCGATCTCTCCACCGATAACACCTGGATTCTGTAAAAAGCGTACGCATCAGAACGAAACCAAACACACCTTGCTTATCATATATAATACCTTAGATATCAAAAACCTCTATTTCTTAGCATTTAAACTAACTTAACCAACTTGAATCATACAATTTGATGCTAATGGAACCTTGTGTGCGAATATGTAGTGTGTGAGTATTCGGGGTTTGATATAAGGACGCTAGTTATTAATGGGTGAGATTTAAGTGCATAATTTCTCATACACGAAGTGAACATCCAGCAGTGTGGATGGCTGAGGGTTGTAGTTCTACATGCCCTCTGTCAGCAGGCCCCCACCTGTTGTGTGTTCAAAGGAAAACAAAACCTCTTTTGTTCTCACAGACTCTTGTGTGAAGTGCAAATGTATTACCACCTCAAGCTGTGGAATTTGGGGCCATTCTGTCTAGGATTCAGACAAATCCAATTGTGTAGATATTATATTACAATTGCCACAACTATACTTTATCTGCAACCAGGGATTCCCAATTTGTATGTAAAAATACCCATTGTCTCCTCTTATTTACTTTTACTCAGAAAGCTTGTTTTTCCAGTTGCCCTTGGTAGGTTAACAAAAACATTGCCATCTGTTCTTAGCTCCTGAGTTATAACTTGAATTGACGCTGACCACAAAAATGGTGTCTTGCGATCCCATTTCCAAAATGGAGTCTTGCGGCCATTCGCAAGATGGCGTCGCCACGATTAAATTTTAAACTGAACTTGTCTCAGCCAATTAGTCAGCTTCGACAGTACTAATGGCAATGTTTTTGGTAATCCTTTTAGAAGCAATGACAGGCCCATTCTGGGGACAAACTTGCATAGAAAAATACCAAAACAACTAGAAAAACAGCCTCCTGAGAAAAGTAATTAGAAAAGACAATACACCAGGAACTGTGGGTGTTTTTGCATGTAAAGGGAGAGACCCCACATGTGGACAGGTGTAGCTGTGGCAATTGTAATATGGCCCAGACACTTGAATTTGACTGAATGAACAATGTTAAGAAATCTGCTTGAAAAGAACTGACACAGGTATCCTAATTAGGCAGAAGAAAACTTTTAAACTCACTGTCAGACAGGATGGCACCAGCAATCGGCTGGGGGTCTCCACCCTGTTTGAGAGTGAAGCTCACTGCCCATAACACATTGCATTGCAGTTTAAAAATGTTAGTAAGGGATGATATATATATATGTGTATATATATATATATATATATATGTATATATATATTAAATCCATCATAAATAGACTCACATGCATAAACACAGCACATTATGCACAGTTGCGCTGTTAACATAACACACATTAGCGAATGCATGATATCCTGCATGTGAACGCTGTTTATTAGCTTCATGCATACGTATCTGCCACAAGTTAACTAGCGTCTTTTCCCAAACCCATAATACTTACACACTGCACACTCACGTAAAAGGTTCCATAGCTTCAAAGTGTAATATTCGGGGTTTATTCATTTATTGCTAATGTTGTAAAATAAAAGACTATTTGGTATCTAAGGTTTAGTACATGATAAGCAAACAGTGTTTGGTGTTGTACTGATCGACTCTTTCTCAACAGCTTTCCGGTATCATCGGTGAGAAGATCACAACCTGCATTCTCAACTTATGAACAGTAGAGAGTTAAAACACTAAAATGTACTTTGTAAAATTAACAGCTTAGATCTGCATGCAGGGGGAATAGAGGAGACAATAGGCTGTCGGAGGCTGACCTGTGTCCATTTGAATCAACCTGTTAAATATCCTGCAACAGATGCACCCGCACTGGGAACCAATGAAACCATGCCAAGCTTTTCTATTGTATTGCTTATCCCTGTAAGGGTATAAATGTGCTTACAGACTCCAATCTGGAGTCTTCATGCTGATGCTGTTGATGGAGGTTTCTTATGGATGCCGGGTCTGTATAATTTCATTGCGCTAAATTGTCTGTAGATCAAAGTGTGTAACCTACTGTTTTTATGTTGCATAATATACTTTGTGCTTTGGAAACACATTTTCAAGGTCTGAGGGCTTTTATTTTACTGTATGACTGCGTACGCAAATAGCGTCAATTTTAGAAGCTGTAGGCAGGTTCTGGAAGGTATAGAGGTTTAAATTCAGTATCCTTATACTGTACACTAAGGAGGGAGGGTTAGGCACCGGCGAGGGGGAGGTTAGGGTTAGGCACTAAGGGGGGAGGTTAGGGTTAGGCCCTAAGGAGGGAAGGTTAGGGTTAGGAACCGGCGAGGGGGAGGTTAGGGTTAGGCACTAAGCGGGAAGGTTAGGGTTAGGCACCTGGGAGGGAGGGTTAGGGGTTAGTCTTACCTTACTTATCGAAGGGTTTCGGGATTCTGACGGGATTCTGCTGTCACTATATTGACCAGCGTCATCCCGACTGCCGGGATCCCATACCCAACCCGCTGAAACATCTAACTAGTATAATGGGGTAAGGAGCAATTGTGGTATAATGCTGTGCTTTGGACAAAGTAGTTGGGTTTTGCAAACCACATCCAACTGTTACAAAAAATCTGCAATGGTCACAAAAAGAGTCTGCAGATATGGCTGTGATGCTCTGAAAGTTTGTACAGTGCTGCACCACTAGCACCAGGTTCAGGTGTGTTCGGAATGCTTCGGTGGCCGATTTCCCCGTAGCTAAGATAGGACACACCATGACAGAGAGGTAAGCCTGTATTCCCCTTTTGCAGACACAATGACCAGTCAGGAGGGAAGGTGCAATGCAATTTTATTGCTGCCAATCAAAGAATAATAATTGACACAGGAAATGTTTACCATTCACAGATTGAATGAAATAAATTACACTTTTCAATGTCAAGGTATTTATTTATTACCTCTCCGTCCTCTACCGGTGACCCCAGCTGGCAAGCAAGTGTAAAACAACAAGAACCGTGGGAAAAACACATGTAGGTTAGCCTTGTATCAATAGTGCACCGGCAGCCTATAGCTTTGAAATACAGTCTGTGTTAACGCTTCCTTTTGCTAAGAAAAACGTGGGAAAAACACATGCAGGTTAGGCTTGAATCAGTAGTGCGCCAGCAGCCTATAGCTTTGAAATACAGTCTGTGTTAACGCTTCCTTTTGCTAAGAAAAATGTGGGAAAACACATGCAGGTTAGGCTTGTATCAGAAGTGCACCAGCTGCCTATAGCTTTGAAGAACAGTCTGTGCTGATAGCAGTAGTTCACTGGCAAACAATAATGTAACACAGTCTTTGGGCCTTGAGAAAAATAAGGACAACACTGAGGCTATGCTGATAATAGTATTTCACCGAAAGCTGGCAATAATGTAACACAGTCTTTGAGCCTTGAGAAAAATAAGGACAACACTGAGGCTATGCTGATAGCAGTAGTTCACCGGCAGCTTGCAATAATGTAACACAGTCTTTGAGCCTTGAGAAAAATAAGAACACTGAGGCTATGCTGATAGCAGTAGTTCACCGGCAGCTATAATGTAACACAGTCTTTGAGCCTTGAGAAAATAAGGATAACACTGAGGCTATGCTGATAGCAGTAGTTCACCAGCAGCTATAATGTAACACAGTCTTTGAGCCTTGAGAAAAATAAGGACAACACTGAGGCTATGCTGATAGCAGTATTTCACCGGCAGCTATAATGTAACACAGTCTTTGAGCCTTGAGAAAATAAGGACAACACTGAGGTTATGCTGATAGCAGTAGTTCACCGGCAACTCGCAATAATGTAACACAGTCTTTGAGCCTTGAGAAAAATAAGGACAACACTGAGGCTATGCTGATAATAGTAGTTCACTGGCAGCAATAATGTAACACAGTCTTTGAGCCTTGAGAAAAATAAGGACAACACTGAGGCTATGCTGATAATAGTAGTTCACCAGCAGCAATAACGTAACACAGTCTTTGAGCCTTGAGAAAAATAAGGACAACACTGAGGCTAAGCTGATAGCAGTAGTTCACCGGCAGCTATAATGTAACACAGTTTTCCTAAACGCCTATGCCACAAATTACTACCACCAGAATTGCCAGCTTGGGTTACACAGGGCTAAATAAACTAGTAATGTACATTACATCAGCATGAATGGACTTTGAAATGGTTACCGTGCCAAACAGTGTATAAGAGACAATTTACACCAATACCAGTAAATATTCAAAGATTTCATGCAAGCAAAATATTAATCAGCATTGACAATAATAACACAGCGAGCAGTGAACAGCTTTACAGAGTGTTATAACAGATAAAGGGCCACGGAGGGCCACTATGAACGACTTAATTGACACAAATGGCCAACACTAAACAGAGGCAAATACACATCAATAGCATTGCATTTGGTTTAAAAATAAACATAGGATAACCCATGGTGGCATTGGACTTGAGTCAACACCCATAAATCACGTCCCCTCCTGGACATGAGCCAGAGGTTCACAGAAGAGAAATAACCACCAATACAATTCTTGGGGAAAAGAGGGGGTGACCTATCTTTTACTTCCCCCCCTATTTTAACATTACTAAAGCAGATGAGGGACCTATCCTGACCCCCAAAATGACTCCCTTGCTTCCCCTTTTATTCTATGGACCCTAGGGACATAGGCAGGGCATGGCAACAGGCTATGGAACCTGACTAGTGATAGGCAGGGCAAGCAGTGGGCAGGGGTGGCTAAGTGCAAGGCAGGGGAAGGAGCGGGAACAGGGAAGCTCTTGTGTATCTCACCCCAATGCAGTGGCTGTTCAGCCTCCCACAATGTCCAGGGAAACTCCGGGATGCTAGGCACCGCACCAGAGTTCCCAGCTGCAGACCTCCGGCAGGTATTTTACAAGGAGCAACCGGTGCAAAATCCCTTTCCACAGGGGCTCCGTCCTGCAGACAAACACAGCAACAGTAGGGGTCCTGAAGCACTCTTCCTCTGGGGCTGTCTTTTCTTCTGCCCGTGCGGGTGCCAGCAGGGTTTTCGTCACTGGCGGGACCTTTTCCTTAGCTGGGGCTTAATCTGCGACGTTGAAGCGATGAGACCTCCTTCCCAGGCAGCTCCTCTTCTCTCCCAGCATGCGCAGACTTCCACATGGGGCACCTCCTGATAACAGGCACTTAGGAAGGCAGTCCTTTATTCAGAGGGGGCTTCTTCCAAAGCAGGGTGCTCTTTTCAAATCCCCAGGCAAGCTTCCTCCAGTGACTCACATCCAGCATCAGAGCACCTCCCCTGGCAGATTGGATAGGTAGCCTTCTGGGCTAATGTGAAGTCTGGTAATTGTAATCCAGGGCAAACATAAAAGTTATAGCATCCTTATTTTTACAGCTCCAAGGGCACTCCACTGAAACTCCTTACAGACAGCACCAGGTGCAGTATTTATAATCCAGGATAAATGAGAGGGGTTACTGCACCCCTATTTGTACAGATCCAGGGACACTCCACAGCAACTCATTACAGACAGCATACCAGGTGCAGTATTTGTAATCCAGGATAAATGAGAGGGGTTACTGCACCCCTATATTTGTACAGATCCAGGGACACTCCACAGAAACACCTCACAAACAATACTTTTTTCAGAAATTCCTCCCAGACTCAACACTGACAGCCCTGAGGAGGGTATCTTATAAGCTCTCCCTCACTCTCCTCCCTGTCGCTCCAGCATCTATGAGTGGACAGGGGGGACCCAGCAACAGGCCGCCTACAGGGATCTCTGCCTGGACACCCAGGCTAGCAATCAAAAGGGCAAGATTTTCCCTCCGAAACTGGGTTGCTGATCAAGGGGCACTTTCTACCTACATGCCCAGTATGGTCCGAGGGAGCAGGGTCAGCAAAAGTTCACTGCATTATCCTATGAGGCCAATGGTGCTGTATGATCCTATTTAAAAAAAAAATGACAGGGGCTACAAAACAGCCTGGGTGTCTCCCTAGTTAGATAAGGGGTGACCCCATAACTATGGGGGTATCACACAGCCATAGAGTCTGCTCTTTAGCCCATGACCCCACTTATGTGAGACCTTTTACCATAGAATTGACTGTGCATTAAATATATGCTGCACTCTGCTGTCTGTTTTCTAATATCTTAAATGACCCTCTCTATCTCTCTCCCTTTCACCAGGTTCATGTAATTCATCCAACCATCCTTGGACACTGTAAAGAGAAAAGAAAAAGAGAACAAAGAGGCCTGAGTCACTGCACATCAGACACATAAAGAGTCCTAAGCCCCAGCTCCACCCTCCACTAGCCCCCTGATTAGCTAACCACAATAGTCACTGCAGTGACTGCGCTAGGAGTTTTATTACATGTTACAATTCTAAACTCTGAGTCAGTGTTTGACCCTTGTTCAGTCTGACTGGACTTCTCTCAGCCAGACAACCGACCAGCATACAATTCCTCACTGTCAGTAATAAAAATGTCACCAGCTTCATATTAGATGCTAAGAGGCCCATTTGGAGTTGGAAATTTTTTTTTTTTTTGTGTAAGATAGACATCAATAGTGTAAACACATACTGCATGTGCTGATATATTTTTGTGTATTGCTGACTAGCGTCTCCTTACACCGTGCGCGACCGAAAATGGGTGTGTGGCCTAATTACCATAGGTCATGCCCCCTACGTGACGTTATTAGGAGGCGTGCCCGCCTCCAAATAGCGTCAGGCTGGGGGGGAGCCTCACTAGCCGGGCTTCCCCCAGCCCTCTCCCGTCACTGAATGGATGTCGCGCGCATGAGTGCAGCATCCATTCAGAGTGTTCTGGGTCCCCAACCTCCCGTTTTGACCACCCGCGGGCCACTTCGGCCCACACAGTTTGCTGTGGCTCTTCCCTTTCATTCTCTGCTTTGGAGACCCTTGCTGCACTGGCACTGGTTTCTGGGCTCACCTCTTCTCTCCAAGTTCAAACCTTTATTACCTCTATCTTGGAATTCTAGCTTATTTCCCCTTGTAGGGGTCATATGTCTGGTCTGTGCCCACCCCATGTGTCCTCCTCCTCGTGAGGCAAAAAAAACCTTTTGAATTTCCCAGCCTATGTGGCTATAATTACCTCTTTTTTCCAGTAGATCTGGCCACGCTCCCTGCTTGACCACATCCCTCTCTTGCAATGGGACACGCTAGAGGCTTCAACTGCTCTGAGTACTGCTGAATAGTGTTGTTACATAATTGCTTTTCACTAAAGCAATATAACAATACCTTCATACTGAGGTTATTATAGGGTTCCGCTGCCCACAGGTTGAATTAAAAATTACTGTATGTCAGATGTGACGCCAGCTTTGGACCTCACCTAGTATGCCAGCAGAGCTTCACAATGCACATTAGAACCGTTCTGGTGATAGTTCTAACTGCTAGAGCCATTGTGTGATCTTCATAAAGCCAAACAGTTTTCATCCACTAATGGAAGATGATGTAAAATTGCTTTCTGGAGAGTGTATAGAAAAGAAGGAACAGAAGAAAAAGAATCCCATTTATTAGAACAGGATGCCTATTTTTTGCAATCTCTTATGTCCTCCGGGGCACAAAAGGCAGCCTGTTTTTTTTACTTTGAATTGTAGTGCACAGTTTCCCAGTTGCTAATGCTGTTTAGCTGCAAGTATTAGTCTTTGATGCACCTTAAAATAAGATCCATTATTTCAGTTGACTTTAGGGGAGATGTATCAAACCTTGGAGAGAGATAAAGTGGAGGTTTCCCAAAGCAACCAATCAGCTTCTAACTGTCATTTCCAAGACTTCACTAGATAAATGACAGTTAGATGCTGATTGGTTTCTCTGGGCAACTTCTCCACTTTATCTCTCATCAAGGCTTGATACACCTCCCACTATGGCCCGTATTCAATTTGATGCGAAAAGTCCAGACTTTTCGCCTGCTGGACTTCTCACCTCCTTCACCTGTTTTCCAGGTGGAAAAGTATTGCGCGCGTGCCCGATATTTCCCGTATTCAATTTCAAAGGACGCGAAAACGGGAACTTTCGAAACTTGAAGCCGCAAAAAAAAACGGGAATTTTTGTGAAATCATCCTTGGCCCCCCTAAAGATGTCCAGACACGGGGGATCACTATGGGTACCCCTGTTTTTACCTGCTGAAGGGAAGTCGGGTTTTTAAATTATCCGCGGCAGGTGCATAAATGCGACTGGGAAGAAGGTGATGCAGAAGAGCATTTAGCAATTTTTTGGGGGAAAAGTAACTATGCCCTTCAAATTTGGGGTACATGAAAATGGGTGCAAGCATATTTTAAGTCCCTAAAATGATTTTTAAAAATTCTTCAAAAATGCTCCTGCCGCTACTCCCTGCAATGAAGAAAACACCTGCCGCAAATATGGGAACCCCTCTGGATTATTTTATCTATTGTACAAGTATTTTCGATATTTATTTATTTTTAACCCCAAAATTTTAAATATTTTTTTGGGGTGTCCCTATTTTTAAAAAAAAAACTTTTTTTTACACACATCGCTTTTAGGGGGCATTCCCAGGGGTGCAGGCAATTTTTTTTAAGCCTGCACCCCTAAACCCCAATTCTGCATTTTTTTCGCCAGCTAAAGGCTGGAAAAAACTTATCCCCATTTTTTTACATTGACTTTTCGCACCGGAAACAAGATGACAATAGGCGAAAATGACGTCATCGGCGATAATTTATCGCCGATAACGAGTTTTCACCTCAAACTGAATATGGCCCTAAGTCACAGGTTTCCAAAATCAGTTTATAATATGATGTGTGCACTTGGAGTCCAGGAGATGTGGATTTGATGGCTGTCGGGGTAACTTGTACATATACTAGATACACTGATATACACAATTCTGCTTGACTGCATGTCTCAGAAAAAAAAAATGAATACTTAAAACTAGGGATGTGCAGGCTCGGTTTTACTCGGATGTACTCGGTTCTTATCGCCACTTTACCGCAAATTCGGATTTATTATATTAGCTATCCAAAACACATGATAGGCGATAGCCAATAAAATGCCGTTTAAAGATCCGAGTAAAACCGAACCCGCTCACCCCTACATAAAACACAATGATACATTCTTAAAAAAAAAATGTTTGCTGTGTACTGTATCATTATTTAACTTTTTACAGAACTACAAGTCCCAGCAAGCCTCAGCTGGCCATTTACTGCTCGGGCATGCTAGCACTTTTATAAATACAAGCACTAGCTTCTCTATATGAAAGATAAGAAACACAGAAGAGTCTCTTAATTCAATAAAATTGTTACAATACTAGTTGTGTTGAAATAAAAAAGTGGATCCTGTATCAAAAAGATAATTATAGGATGAAGGTAGTTGGCGTTGGTGAGCCACTGAATCTGTGCTGCTGAACCTCTAGCATGTCCCATTGCAAGAGAGGGGTGGGATCCACCCAAAAACGTTTAAAAAGGGGTGTGACCACACCTATCTGTTGCCCAGAAGATACAGCCCAAGTGGGGTTGTGAAAGCCAGGTCAGGAGGGCTGAATAAGTAAGGTAATGCCCTGAATGGGGGCTAGGTTGCTGTTTAATTTCTGTTACTGTATGCTGAAGATATAAAAGCACCATTTTGTTTGTTTTAACCAGAACCAGCGATATAGATACCTTTATTTGAGCACCCAAATACTGCACCACTGACCACTCTATCGAGAAAAATACCCCAGAACATCACATTATAGTGGAAACATGGCTTGCAATTGAGATCTATGCAGAAATTTGTGGATTACAGCAGTAGCTTAACCACTTAACTGACAAATTCTTTTTCCAAAAACGGCTCCAAAATTGTCGGTTTCTTTTATGATTGAATTAGGTCACGAACATAATTTTAAACTTATCCATCACTATTTTATTTGAAAAATATATATTTTTAAAACACAGTATAACATAAAAATAGCAATTTTTATGTTATACTGTAGTGATGGCCATTGACGGCTGTAGCATCGATGGTTCAAACATCGTTAGAAGCCATCAATTGTTTCGCGATTGGTCGAGCAGATCCGTGTAGACCACAACTGCCGATGTTTCCTAAACATCGATTGAGGGTTACCATTGATGGTGCAACATTGATGGCCACCAGCAATGGCAAACCACTTGTTTTCAGCCAGACCATCGATGGGTTGTAAACCATCGATGGTCGGTTGCCATCCCTAATCAGAGGCTCTGCGATATCCATCAATAAATATGTATATATATATATATATATATATATATATATATATATTAGGGGTGTGCACCGGCCACTTTTCGTGTTTTGTGTTTTGGTTTTGGATCTGGATCTTTCTTCGTGTTTTGGATCTGCACTGGTTTTGCCAAAACCACCCTTGCGTGTTTTGGGTTCTGGGTTTTGTGTTTTGGATCTGTATTTTTTTTTAAAAAAGCATAAAAACAGCTAAAATCACAGAATTTGTGTTTTTTTCTGCTCCTATGCTATTATTAACTTCAAAAACCTTAATTTCCACTCATTTCCAGTCTATTCTGAACACCACACACCTCACAATAGTGTTTTTATGTCCAAAAGGTTGCACCGAGGTAGCTGGATGACTATGCTAAGAGACACGAGTGTGCGGCACAAACACGTGGCCCATCTAGGAGTGACACTGCAGTGGCAGACAGGATGGCAGTTTGAAAAACTAGGCCCCAAACAGTACATAATGCAAAGAAAAAAAAGAGGTGCAAGATGGAATTGTCCTTGGGCCCTCCCATCCACCCTTATGTTGTATAAACAGGACATGCACACTTTAACAAACCAATCATTTCAGCGCCAGGGTCTGCCACATGACTGTGGCTGAAATTATTGGTTCATTTGGGCCCCCACAAAACAAGCTGGCAATTAATTTGTCACTGCACAAACTGGCTCTACGGAGGCAAGATGTCGTCCTCATCCTCCTCATTCACAGAGTATTAACTCGTCCCTGCTGGAATCCACCACCACAGGTCCCTCTGTACGTTATGGAGGCTGGTCTCCCTGGAAGAGTTGATAATTCATTTTTATGAACATCATCTTCTCCACATTTTGTGGAAGCAACCTCCTACGCCTTTCGCTGACAAGGTTCTCGGCTGCACTAAACACTCTTTCGGAGTACACACTGGAGGGGGGGCAACACAGGTAAAATAGAGCCAGTTTGTACAGGGGCCTCCAAATTGCCTCTTTTTCCTGCCAGTACATGTACGGACTGTCTGACATGCCTACTTGGATGCTGTCACCGATGTAATCCTTTAACAGACAGACGCACACTTGTCGCTGCTGCTTTGAGGATGCAGGTGCGGCTACAGCCCACACAATTGACAAAGAAAAAAAAAGAAGAATTTTTTATTTTTTGTGGAGCGCACTTTGAGGGTTACACCACCCTTTAACAGACAGATGCACGCTTGTCGCTGCTGCTTTGAGGATGCAGGTGCGGCTACTGCACATACATTTCACACACAAACACAGAAAAAAAGATTATTTTATTTGGTTGGAGCGCACTTTGGGGGTTACACCACCCTTTAACAGACAGTTGCACACTTGTCGCTGCTGCTTTGAGGATGCACGTGCGGCTACAGCCCACACATTTCACAAAGACAAAAAAAAAGAATAATTTTTTATTTTTTGTGGAGCGCACTTTTGGGGTTACACCACCCTTTAACAGACAGATGCACGCTTGTTGCTGCTGCTTTGAGGATGCAGGTGCGGCTACAGCCCAAACAATTCACAAAGATAGAAAAAAAGATTTTTTTATTGTTTGTGGTGCGCACTTTGAGGGTTACACCACCCTTTAACAGATAGACGCACGCTTGTCGCTGCTTCTTTGAGGATGCAAGTGCAGCTACAGCCCACACAATTCACAAAGACAGAATAAAAAAGAAGAATTTTTTTATTGTTTGTGGAGCGCACTTTGAGGGTTACACCACCCTTTAACAGACAGAAGCACGCTTCTCGCTGCTGCTTTGAGGATGCAGGTGTGGCTACAGCCCACACAATTCACAAAGACAGAAAAAAAAAAGAATTTTTTTATTGTTTGTGGAGCGCACTTTGAGGGTTACACCACCCTTTAACAGACAGATGCACGCTTGTCGCTGCTGCTTTGAGGACAGTATCATATGCAGTGACAGTAGACTTGTCAGAAATTGTTGGCACGTCCTTCAGTCCGGACCAGATGTCCAAACCGGCCCTTGGCGTATGACACAGGCGCACACTTGGCGCTGCTACTGTGTTGATGCATGTGTGGCTACATTGCACACGTCACAAACACAGAAGAAAAATAGTTTTTATTTTTTGGAGCACTTTGGGGGTTACACCACCCTTTAACAGACTTATGGGACACAGGCGCATGCTTGGCACTGCTCCTTTGTTGATGCACGTGCAGCTACAGTGCACACAAATCACAAAGACAGAAAAAAAAGAATATTTAATTTTTTGTGGAGCGCACTTTGAGAGTTTCACCACCCTTTAACAGACAGACGCACGCTTGTCGCTGCTGCTTTGAGGATGCAGGAGCGGCTACTGCGCATACATTTCACACACAAACACAGAAAAAAAGAAGATTATTTTATTTTGGTTGGAGCGCACTTTGGGGGTTACACTACCCTTTAGCAGACAGACGCACGCTTGTCGCTGCTGCTTTGATGATGCAGGTGGAATCTAGATGGGATTTGGAACCGGGGATACACTACCTCCATCGATTGTCTAAATCCCAGTGCACTAATGGCGGATACCGGATGCACGTCTAACACTAACATAGCAGTCAAGGCCTCAGTTATACGATTTGCTTCAGGATGACTGCTGTCGTACTTCATCCTCCTCGCTTTGGACTGTTGGAGGGTCAATTGTTTAGTAAAAGTAGTGGTGTTCCTACTTCCTCTCTGGGTTGATGAACAACTCCCAGCAGCAGCAACAGCACTAGGAGGAAATGGTTCTTGATCTTTCCCTATTTTATTTTTATCGGAGAAAGTTTGGGCCTCCATTTATGTTATATTGATATATACGTGCGGCTAAGGCGTACACAAACACAGAAAATATTTTTTTATTTTTGTTGGAGACTAGTGCACTTTGTGGGTTACACCACCCTTTAAGAAATGAGCCAGCCGGCCCTTTACTTATGGGACACAGGCGCACGCCTGGCGCTGCTCCTTTGTTGATGCACGTTCAGCCATAGTGCACACAATTCACAAACACAGAAAATATTTTTTTATTTTGTTTGGAATGCACTTTGGGGGTTACAGCACCATTTAACGGTCAAGCCAGCCGGCCCTTTACCTATGACACAGGTGCACGCTTGGCACTACTTTGTTGATGCACGTGCGGCTACTGCGCACACAATTCACAAACACAAAAAAATATATATATATTTTTTTTTTTTAGAGTGCACTTTGGGGGTTACAGCACCCTTTATCGGTCAAGCCAGCCGGCCCTTTATCTATGACACAGGCGCACGCTTGGCGCTACTTTGTTGATGCACGTGCGGCTACTGTGCACACAATTCACAAACACAAAAAAATATATTTTTTTATTTTGTTTGGAGTGCCCTTTGGGGGTTACAGCACCCTTTAATGGACAAGCCAGTCGACCCTTTACTTATGGGACACAGGCGCACGCTTGGCGCTGCTCCTTTGTTGATGCAAGTGCAGCCACAGTGCACACAGGGCCTGATTCAGAGCCGCTCGTAAGCGGCCTCTCGTTCGCTCCGAGCGATGTTCGCACAACTGCGCATGCGTATGGGTTGTAATACGCATGCGCGAACCAGTCATTGCGGTCGGAAATTGTGTGCTCGCAAAATAGCGAATGCCTGCTAATTTGAGTGACAGAATGAGGCATTTGTGGGTGGTAACAGGGGAAGGTGCTTGAAAACGGGGAGTGGAGATCCGAACGCAGGCGTGCCAAACGGTCAAAACAGGCATTTTAAGGGTGTGCATAATTAACAAAGCAGCGTCATCGACCACGTCACTTGGTTGTCCTTTAGCCTGAACTGCTTGCATGATTGCGGTAGGAAAATGCTACCACAAGCACTGCGAGCAATTCTTACGCCTTTCGATGTACTCGATTAATCTAAAAAATAGCGGAGATGACGTAGGATGCGTGTGGCCAGGGGGCGTTTTTTTAAAAATAGCGAGCGCATGTTTCGTTCGCTCATTGAGACATAGAGGCGTCAACAGACCGCAAAGAGCGAGCGCTCTATTTAAAAATCCGGCCCCTTTTTCTGAACGAGCGAGCGCAAATAGCGTCCGGCTCTGAATCAGGCCCACAATTTATTTTGTTTGGAGTGCCCTTTGGGGGTTACAGCACCCTTTAATGGTCAAGCCAGCCGGCCCTTTACCTATGACACAGGCACACGCTTGGCGCTACTTTGTTGATGCACGTGCGGCTACTGCGCACACAATTCACAAACACAAAAAATATTTTTTTTTATTTTGTTTGGAGTGCCCTTTGGGGCTTACAGCACCCTTTAACGGACAAGTGTCGAAGTTGAATAATTGAGTGAGACAAGTTCAGTTTAAAATTTAATCGCAGCGATGCCATCTTGCAAATGGCCGCAAGACTCCATGTTGGAAATGAGATCGCAAGACACCATTTTGTGTGGTCAGCATTAATTCAAGTTATAACCCAGGAGCTAAGAACAGATGGCAATGTTTTTGTTTACCTACCAAGGGCAACGGGAAAAACTAGCTGTCTGAGTAGAAGTAAATAAGAAGAGACAATGGGTATTTTTACATACAAATTGGGAATCCCTGGATGCAGATAAAGTATAGTTGTGGCAATTGTAATATAATATCTACACAATTGGATTTGCCTGAATCCTAGACAAAATGGCTCCAAATCCCCCAAAAAGTTTGAGGTGATAATACATTTGCACTTCACACAAGAGTCTGTGAGAACAAAAGAGGTTTTGTTTTCCTTTGAACACAGCAGGTGGGGGCCTGCTAACAGAGGGCATGTAGAATTACAACTCTCAGCCATCCACACTGCTGGATGTTCACTTCGTGTATGAGAGATTATGCACTTAAATCTCACCCATTAATAACTAGCGTCCTTACCAAACCCCGAATACCCACACACTACATATTCGCACATAAAGTTCCATTAGCATCAAATTGTATGATTCAAGTTGGTTAAGTTAGTTTAAATGCTAAGAAATAGAGGTTTTTGATATCTAAGGTATTATACATGATAAGCAAGGTATGTTTGGTCTCGTTCTGATGCGTACGCTTTTTACAGAATCCCGGTGTTATCGGTGGAGAGATCGCATCATGCAAACTCAAGTTACGGATCGCAGAACTTATAAGCAACAAAATGTTTTAGTTGATGGAATGTTACAGGAGGCGTTACCAGAAAGACCCCGGCTGTTAGAGGCAGGGAAAGTCTATTTGAAACAACCTGTTAAATGTGTCGTTACATATGCTCCTCCTCTGGGAACCAATGAGATCAGCAGGAAGTTTCCCCTTTGTCCTGTTTCAGTCTGGGGGGGAATAAATACATGTGTCCAAACACTGGTTTGCCAGTTCATACTGAATTTTGGGTGAACTGAGGATATCTAGTCAGAAGTCTATCTCTGGGTCCAGAGGCGCAGCGTATGTATAACCGTACTTGGTCTGTATTATTTCCTTTTACGCCTAAATTATGTATGTATAGATTGCGTGTAACTGACTGTACTTTTACCTGAATAATACTTGTGCGTTGGAACCACAAGATTCCACTCCTGTCTTTATTTGCGGTTAAACTGCGTATGCAATTAGCGTTCTGTTTAGAGGTTTTAGGCAGGGTTTTGTCTTAGAGGTAGTAGTGCAGTAGGCACTGGAAAGGAATTCGAAAAGATGTAATGTCAACCTGATCCTCCTGCCCAAATATCTTTATCTTGTAGTGACTTTTGGTGTGTGAGCTACCATACTGCGTACGCAATTAGCGTTGTGTTTAGAGGTTTATAGGCAGGAATGTATTAAAAGGTTTATTGACAAATTTAACACAAGCCAGCCGGCCCTTTACTTATGGGACACAGGCGCATGCTTGGCACTACTTTGTTGATGCATGTGCGGCTACTGCGCACACAATTCACAAACACAGAAATTGTTATTTTTTTTGCACTTGGGGGGAGCACCCCTGATAGACAGAGCACCCCCTGGACAACACTACAGCACCCCTTTCGGACTGGGACACTGCACAGGACTTTGGAGTGGACAACTGACTGCACAACACAGTCCAGCCAGCCCCTATGGACTTTGGAGGAGTGGACACAGCCCCTATGGACAACAGCAGCACAGCACAACACAGCCAGCCCCTATGGACTTTGGAGGAGTGGACACAGCCCCTATGGACAACAGCAGCACAGCGCAGCACTGCACAGCACAACACTACACTGCACTACACTACACTACACAGCCCAGCCAGTGCTAACTCCCACCCTCCCTCTTCACTGTTCACAGCTGAGTGAGAAAATGGCGCGGGTACCTTATATAGAATCCAAAACCCGCGAGACCCGGGAGGCGGGATGATGACGTTTTTCCTCGATTTCAGATCTGAATCAGGCAGGAAAAGTGGAGCCTGACTCGGATCGGCCTCGGATCGGGGGGGCTCGGGGGGGTTCAGATTTCAGAAATCCTGGCCAGGCAGGACTGAGACTCTGTGTGAAGTTGTGCGCAGACTAGCAGCCCTTGATAGTTAAGGCTGAATAATTGAGATAGTGCCCTGTTTGGGGGCTAGGTTGTTTTTTATTTTCTGTTGCTGACATGTTGATGATTTTTACCCACTGGCCATCCCGGCAAGGATTGACTGCGACAGACCCACAACTGGGGCTGTCGCAGGTGTCACACCCCCTATTAAACTTGTTTGGGCAGATCCCACCATCTCAGCACAGATTTAGTGGCTCATCAACACTACCTAGCTTCATTCTACCACGTATCCTTCTCCCCAGCTGCAACCCCTAGCGTGAATGACTTGGGAATAGGCTATTTTATTTTAAGTCTAGCTTTCGTCAGTAGGGTCTTTTACCACATTCATGATCATCCAGACTCTTATCCAGACTCTTATGTCATATGGTTTTCTCATCATCCAAGTTCCTGTGTCTCATCTTTTTTTAGGACTTTATAGAACTTTATATATTTATGTGACTCCTTCATCGGTTGTTTGATTGTGCTTTCAAATTTAGCAACAATTTTCTGCATTTTAAAATATTTCATATAAGCATTTTCATGCTTCTTCCCCTTTGTGATGTTTGGAATTAAAGAAGCAATATTTGAGTCCATAAATGCTCTCTGGAGGTGGAGATTTTCCAATTTCTCTTCATTACCAACACAATGATCAACAGGGCAAAATGCTTGACTAAAGACCCAATGAGCTTTGAACAGCTCTGCAGAAGCACATTGGTGAACATACACTACCATCAGGAGCAGTCTTTTTCAAAGACTCTTTCAGCAGAAGATCAGTGGGCCATAATTCTCAAGATAGTCAATTTCTGTAACATATTCTTTGGAGTATATATGAGTGACCGGCAGTTGGGATGCCGGTGGTCAGAAGACCAACAGTGGCATCCTGACATTCAGGATACCGAGAGAGGCCACTTAGTAGCCTAACTCTCTCCCTCTCCGCCCCTAACCCTCCCCCAGTGGTGCCTAACCCTTATCTCCCCCTCCAGTGGTGCCTAAACCTAAACCACCCTTCCCACATTCTAAACTTAACCCTCCTTGGGTGGTGCCTAACCCTACCCTCCACCCACTGGTGGCTAACCCTAACCCTCCCCGGTTGGTTCCTAACCCTAACCCACCCCGGGAGGTCCGTAAACCTAACCCCCCATCCCCGGCCTAACCCTAACCTGCATACTTACCATCGGGATGCCAGTGGTCAGGATGCCGAATTCGTTATATTAATATATTCAGGATGGCGGTGTCGGCATTCTGACAGGCATTTGGTGTATCACAACCAAGGCTGCTGAACAAGCAGGGATTGGAGGGAGCTGATGAGTGAGTGGAGGTGGTGTATCCTGCAGTACTACGCACGCCGCCGCCCCTAGATCAAATGACCCAAGTTCCCCGACACTCACCGCCGCCAAGCTGCTGCTACTCTCCATGTCCCGGCGTGTTGCCTCCATCTCCACTGTGCACTCAGTGACATCATCGCGGCCGACGGCCGCACCTGGCATTCTGCCACTCCCAGAATGCCACAAGGGTACTGCACTGTGGGAGGGGAGGGAAGGGAAGTGGGGAACTGCCGCGGTGGGCTCAGGCGCAACCTCCGAATGGCAGCCTTCTTCTTCCTCCGCTCCAGAAAGCGCCATCCGCAGGTGAGAGCTGTGGCGCCAGTGGGCAAGAAGCGGAAACCGCAGGTTCCTCCAGCTCACTGATGGGGAGGGGACTCAGCGGCGCCCTCTAGGGGCCGGCGCTCCGGGCAACGGCACTGTTAGCCCGCCCCAAGAACCGTCCCTATGTGCAGCAATACAATGCCTATTCACATCAAGTTTTCCTCAACACTTTGGCAATGAATTTCAGCTGCTGATGTGCCCTTTAGATGCAGAAATCTGAGCACGCTACGCACCTCAATGTTTGACCATGTTTCTGTTGGGACAGTATATCTGATATGAGTCTGTGAGGGAAAGCAGAGGTCTAACGGCTCTGGCCTGGCAGGAAATTAGAATGAAATACAGAACATTACACATGAGAGGTTTTGTTACGTTACTTACTGAACCACCCTGGTATTGTTATTTCTAAGGTGCCACAAATTTCAGCAGCGCCATAGATGGCAAAATATACAAAACAGAGGTAAACAAAGTATACAATTTACATAATTACAAGAGTAGGCATAGTTACAGTATATAGCTATTGGCTATGAGTTAGTGAGCCTAGGGGGGATTAGATGAATCAAGAGGAGGGGGGCCCTGCTCGTGGGAGCTAACATTCTAATAGGGAATATGAATTGATGGAGAGTTTGTGAGGATAAGAGATGGAAGAAACAGTGCAGAATAATAATACATCTGCAATATTGGTTTTGTTCATGCTGTTCCTTTGCCACAAAACCAGATAGAATTTTTTTTTACAGGCTGCCTAAAAAATTTTTATGGTGCTTTTGCACCATAAAATTATGTCTATGATAATTTTTATTAACATAACTGAAAGCAACAATGTTACAAAAACACAGTCTTAGTTTTTAATTTTTATGCTGTGTTAGCGGGATGTAGTTAATAGACCGGCAGACTAAATGCCGCCGGTCTATATCCCGACACCAGAAGACTGGCAAGGGACAGAAGATAGGCGTCAAAATACCGAGGCCTATCCTCGTCCCGACACCGGAGTACCGAAGGACGCCTGACCCATCGAGGTGAGTTCGGCTGGCCATAGCATGTAGCTGCGGGAGGGGTTCAGTTTAGGCAACCCCAGGGGGACTATGGCTTATGCATCCCCCAGGGAGGGTTAGGGTCAGGCTAGGGGAAGGGGGGGGTTATGTTTAGGCACCTCCAGGGGGGACTTAGGGTTAGGCACCACCCCGGGGGGTTTTGGGTTATGCACCCGTATGGGAGGGCCAGGGGGGGAGATGGGAGGGTTAGGTGACTTACATGCCACTGTCGGGATTTCCTTCTGTCGGGATGATGCTGTCGGGATTTGAACCGCCAGTATTTCAAGCCTCCATTAAGACTAGTTATTGTATTGTAACTTAAACCAGAGAACAGAATAGAAGTAAGTACATTGATTAATACACTGTGGCCCTGATTCAGCAAGGATCGCTATTCTGCTAGAACACATTCACCGCAGTTGCTAATATTAGCGGTGATTAGGTATTAGTTGCAATCGCATTGTCATCACAGCTTACCATAAGGATGCCCACTTCCCCTTACACACATCCATATACTTGGGCAATATAGCGCAATAATCGGCAACATCGAGTAACATCAGACCCATACGCACAGTTAAGGCAGGTCAGACCTCACTCAGGAATTGCTAACTTCAGCGCATGCTATGAGCCCTCAGGCTGCGTATGGTATTGCAGTAGATAATTTATGCATGCCCCTGCAATGGCGTTGCAACGCACTCAGGGGCGCCGAGAGCCGCGCTGGGCCCGGGTAGAAGAAGGGGACGTGGCCTACTAGCGGGATGCTTGGCCACGCCTCTTAGAAAAAAAGAAGAAGAAAACATTTTTATAGCAGCACAAAGTGCTGGGGAGGGGGCACTGTGAGCCCCTCAGCCCGGCGTATAGCCAGTGAGGGGTGCGATCAGTGTGCTGGGCTGCATTGTTGTATGAGGGGGGGGCGGTGCCGGACCCGGGCCCAAGCCGGGCCCCTCCAGCAAGCCCGGGTCCGGGTAGTTTGTACCCACTCCCCCCTCTCGGTGCCCCTGAACGCACTGGCACGCCTGGGTTCACCCGACCACCCCACCATCACCACCCACAAATGGCGCTCTAGGTCTGCGTAGCCTCTGCAAATGCAGTTTCCATAGCAATTGCTAGTTCGTGCAATGAATATGCATGCACAATGCGAATTAATCGACCGTTTGCGTGCGTCTTTGGTACTGCGATCCTTGCTGAATCAGGCCCTGTATGTGTGGTGAAAATAAACAAGTACATTTCATATCACTATATAAAGCATTATATAACTGTTATAAAGACAGGAACAAAACCATTTAGCACATGGTGTGAAAACCAAAATAATAATGTGTTAAATTGCAGTTGGCGTAGAAAGTGATGTACAGGAAACAGCTCCCTATACAATGCTCTTTATTGCCCTTTAGTCATAGCAACATTTATTAAATTTCAGAAATGTTTACGCCATTTCCCAGAATCAGGTACAAAATAACATTTAGTTTATAAATAAAGTCAGCAAAAGAAACAGGAATTTTAGTTGAGACTCAGAAAATATAATAATCTTTCTACCATTATTACATGTGCCCTTTGCTAAAGATTTTCGCCAATTTAGATCAGTGATCAAATGGGGGGAGATGATTCTGATTACTGTAGCTGCAAAAGGGCTGAGAAAACAGGACATACTGTACATAAAGAGGGTACATACAAGGTAGACAAAATAAATGCAAGCATAAAAGCAAAGGCTAGGGAGAGAGCTTACATTCTAGTTGTAAGAAGGCACAGCTGAGACGAGAGGAGCGAGTGTGGGCCACAGTGTAGATTGGGACATTTATTGTAGATTTCTTCCTGAAATACAAACACACCCAAACTTAGGGGTTCCAAGTAGGTTTGAATCCCAGTTC
This sequence comes from Taudactylus pleione, assembly GCA_031769625.1. Classification (NCBI taxonomy): domain Eukaryota; kingdom Metazoa; phylum Chordata; class Amphibia; order Anura; family Myobatrachidae; genus Taudactylus; species Taudactylus pleione. The sequence goes on from JAUIMM010000099.1 coordinate 9,519,465, forward strand.
GGAATCACTTTAGGGATCCGCGAAGAACCAAGTCTGGGCTCGGGTCTGCTATCAGTTCGGATTCAAAAATCCGATTTACAAAACGAACTCGGGTTTTGCATTTAGACAGGTCCAAATTACATGGTTATATAAATTTTTTTATTGGCTTTTGTAAATTTTTGTGAAATTCAAAACTGTACCAAAACTGAATCCGAACATAAACATTTCAATGTGGTTTTGCCAAAACCGAAACACAGTGATGAATTAGAACTAAAACCAAAACACGGGGGTCCGCGCACATCTCTAGATAGTGTGGGCAACACATGTTGGAGTAAGATTAGCACTCACAAATAGATGGGTATCAGAGGTTGTCTAAAGATTTGAAGGCTGTGAGAGAGTCTGATAGGACATGGTAGAGAATGCCACAATTGGGTAGTGGCACAAGGGAATATTTGTAGCTGTCAGTAAAAAGTGACTACCGGAGACACAGTAATCTAGACGCCTGTCATTAACCAGACACCGGAAGACCGATGCCCGGCATCCCGATTGAAGTGATGCCGGGCGCCAGGAGTGGACAGCCGTGGGGGGGAAGGTTAGATTTAGGCCTCCCGGGGGGGACTTAGGGTTAGGCACCCCCCTGGTAGGTTAGGGTTAGGCTAGGGGAAGGGGGGGTTAGGGTTAGGCACCCCCGGGGGGAGGTTAGGGTTAGGCCTCCCCGGTGGGAGGTTAGGGTTAGGGGGACTTACAAGGGGGCGTTAGGTTTAGGCACTTAGAGGGGGGATTAGGGTTAGGCCCTTAGGGGGGAGGTTAAGGTTAGGCACCCCTAAGGGAAGGTTAGGGTTACGGGGGGGAATTAGGTTAGCGATACTTACCTTAGGGACGATCAGAATTTTCACCCTTGCCGGGCTGCAGCTGTCGGGATTTGAACCTTCCGGCGGTAATACATACTACACCCATTATTAAGATATGTGGTAATCTTCTCCATACTCGCCAGGTACCAGATTTAATCAATAACTAGGCGGAGACAAGGAGTGTCTACACGTTTCCAATATAATGCAACGAGACATCTGGCTGAGTTCAATATTTGAACCACCAGTTTACTGGAGATCGTATCTAGAGTTTCAATTGGCAGACCCAAGAGGAAAGACCAGGGGTCCTTAACTATGGGAACATTAATTACTTTACTTAACAGATTCACAATCATGTTCCAATAGAGCGCTATTTTTGGACATGTCCACCAAATATGAATAAAAGAGCCTAGGGCGGGCACCACATCCTCTCCAGCACTGAGGGGAAACAGAAGGAAACATCTTAAGCAACCTAGTAGGGACCATGTACAATTGGTTAAACACCTTATAGGCGTTCTCCTTCACCAAGGTCGAAATAGATTACTTTGAAACAGATATATAAATATCAGACCATGTCTGCTCATCAGGTGGTGGACCCAGGTCTCTTTCCCACTGAAGTTCAAACGATGGCGAAGGAGACTGCACACACGATAGGAGGAGAAAATGTATAGTAGATATAATGCCCTTAGCTGGGGGACTACGATAACATAGAGATTCCAAGTTTGATAGAGAACAAAGTAGTATAGGGCTAGATAGAGAGGACACAAAATGTCTTAATTGAAAACATAGAAAAGGGTTCACCTGAGGGAAGTTGAATTTGGTTATAATACCCGGTAACAACATACATATATCATTATCCATTATATCTATAGCAAAACGGATATTTCTACTGACCCAGGGACTTGCACGTACTGTGGATTAGCCTGGTGGAAAGGCAAGATTATCCCATAGAGGGATGAGAGAAGAGGGAGACAAGAGGAGTTTGAAGCACAGGGTACAGTAGTCCCAGATCTGACAAGTAAAATTAAGGACAGGATGCAAACCAATGTAAGGCAATCTGGACTTGGAGGGAAGTAGTAGTTGAGCGGCCAGTGAGGTAGCATGCTTGAGATCTGTCTCTAGTTGGAGCCACCTGAGAGTGGAGGGGGGCGAAACAGGCACTACTGTAGCTTGACTCAAGTGAGAGGCGTAATAGTATAAATGAATGTCTGGGAAACCCCTCCCCCCTCCCACCACAGGCCTCCGCAAAATCAAAAATCCTGTTCTGGGCACTTCATTCCTCCACACAAAACGGAGAAACCAGGTATGTAGCTGAGCACAGTGTATCTTTTAATATTTATTTCATATGTTCTATGGACAATACAACTAAACGTAGTCAGGTAGCACGAGAATAAGACTACAAACATCTACTATCCATACCTTTACAAAAAGTCACGTATTGTATACAATATTCTTGCATTTTTATTTTATTTATAACGCCTAGACTTGTATTATTCAGTCTCATTTTAATTTGTTACAAGTAAATTAATAAAATACTATAACAAACATAATCCTCTCAGAAAAATACAGTATGAGGAAACTAGTTTTGAGTGACCCATATGAAGGTGAAAACCTCAAAAACCTTTTTGAGGGCAAAAATTAGAAAGAACTTCATTCCCCAAAGTGGAGAGCAGCATATGGACAAAAACACTCAGGGAGCCCACTTTAACAAGACAATTTATTTCCCCGCCATCCCCCCGCAAATAACCTCTATAAGCCCCAGACTTCCAACTACCTACATTCTCAATGACGTCGATGAAAGATCTGGAAGCCTAAATTTTAAAAGAGTGAGTGCCATAATCAGCCTCCAGCAAATTTAGAGCTCCCAAAAATTTCCTAAACACACTAAAGAACTGGAATTTAGTCAGTAGGGAACTGTTCACATGGACAAGCGGATGCGACTGGCTAAAAGTAAATGCTAATGCAACTGGGCAAATTTGTTTATCGGCCTGCGCCGGAATAGACACCAAATGCCCTCTACTCAATTGGTCCGTCTTTGATCTATGAACTTTACATAGCAAAAGATCAGATTTAACCAAAATATTATCTAACAGTAGAATCGAATCAACTGAACTTTTATTAACTGCAATCAGTGAGAAAGCTAAATGCAAAAGCAATTACTTGTAATTATCCGTTGCAATCTATTAAAACTAGGAATGAGCGGGTTCGGATTTCTGAAATCCAAACCCCCCAGTGGCCCCCCGATCCGAGCAGGGAACCGAGTCCGACTCGGGTTTTCCCGCCTGACTCGGAACTGAAATCGAGGCAAAACGTCATCATCCTGCCTCCGGATCTCGTGGGTTTTGGATTCTATAAAAGGTCCCCGCGTCGACGCCATTTCTCACTCCGGCTGTGGACAGTGAAGAGGGAGGGTGGGAGCTAGGGCTGGCTGGGCTGTGTTGTGCTGCTGTTTTTCATAGGGGCTGTGTCCACTCAATCCATAGAGGCTGACTGGGCTGCGTTGTGCTGCTGTTGTCCATAGGGGCTGGCTGGGCTGTGTTGTGCTGCTGTCATAGGGGCTGGCTGGGCTGTGTTGTGCAGTCAGTTGTCCATAGGGGCTGACAGAGCACTCGCTTTGAATCAGGGCCGGTCTTTTTTTTTTTTTTAGAACAGCCTCCTGGCCGCTCGCATCGTAACCATCGGGCTTGCGAAGAGACCCTTGTGGTAGGGTCTCGTGGCCGCAAGCCCCAGAGAGCTTTCGGCTCAAACAGAGCTGAAAGCTCTCCCACTGACATCACTTGTGATGTCAGTAGGGCCGCCCCCAGACGGTAGGCGTTCTCATGGGAACGCCTCCGTCTGGGCAGCTACCCCCCCCGGCCCGCCCACCAAAGGGGGCGTGCTGTCACTCAACATCGACAGCACGACCCCTTTGGTACGAGACCCGGAGCGACGGATTGCCCGTCACTATCCGGGTCTTACGCATGTGCACGACGGAGCCGGCTCCGTCGTGCGCATGTGCTCTGGGCAACCATGGACCCAGTTGCGAGCGCGCAGCGCTTGCGACAGGGTCTGAATCAGGCCCTGTGTCCACTCCAAAGTCTATAATGGCTGGCTGGACTGTGTTGTGCAGTGTCCCATAAAGGCTGTAGTCCTAAAGGGGTGCTGTAGTGTTGTCCAGGGGGTGATCTGTGCATCAGCGGTGCTCCCCCAAAGTGCACTTCAAAGAAAAATTACACATTTTTTTTCTGTGTTTGTGAATTGTGTGCGCAGTAGCGCAGTTAAAGGGTGGTGTAACCCTCAAAGTGCGCTCCACAAAAAATAAACAATTCTTTTTTTTCTGTGTTTGTGTGCGAAATGTATGTGCAGTAGTCGCATGTGCATCAACACATTAGCAGCGCCAAGCGTGCACCTGTGTTATAAGTCAAGGGCCGGTTTGGACATCTGGTCCGGACTGAAGGACGTGCCAACAATTTCTGACATGTCTACTGTCACTTCATATGATACTGTCACAACACTGACAGAATGGTGGAGGATTACATTGGTGACAGCAGCCAAGTAGGAATGGCAGACAGTCTGTACCTGTACTGGCAGGAAAAAGAGGCAATTTGGAGGGCCCTGTACAAACTGGCTCTATTTTACCTGAGTTGCCCCCCTCCAGTGTGTACTCCGAAAGAGTGTTTAGTGCAGCCGGGAACCTTGTCAGCGAAAGGTGTAGGAGGTTGCTTCCACAAAATGTGGAGAAGATGATGTTCATAAAAATTAATTATCAACTCTTCCAGGGAGATCAGCCTCCAGAAAGTACAGAGTGACCTGTGGTGGTGGATTCCAGCGGGGACGAATTAATACTCTGTGAGGATGAGGATGTACACAACACTGAAGAGGGTGAAGAATCGGTGGATGAGGAGGATGAGGACGACATCTTGCCTCCATAGAGCCAGTTTGTGCAGGGACACATTAATTGCCAGCTTGTTTTGTGGGGGCCCAAACGAACCAATTATTTCAGCCACAGTCGTGTGACAGACCTTGGCGCTGAAATGATTGGTTTGTTAAAGTGTGCATGTCCTGTTTATACAACATAAGGGTGGGTGGGAGGGCCCAAGGACAATTCCATCTTGCACCTCTTATTTTCTTTGCATTATGTACTGTTTGGGGCCTAGTTTTTCAAACTGCCATCCTGTCTGCCACTGCAGTGTCACTCCTAGATGGGCCACGGGTGCAACCTTTTGGACATAAAAACAATATTGTGACGAGTGAGGTGTTCAGAATAGACTGGAAATGAGTGGAAATTAATGTTATTGAGGTTAATAATAGCATAGAAGCAGAAAAACCCACAAATTCTGTGATTTTAGCTGTTTTTATGCTATTTTTAAAAAAAAATACAGATCCAAAACACAAAACCCAGAACCCAAAACACAGAAGGGTGGTTTTGGCAAAACCAATCCAGATCCAAAACACGAAGAAAGATCCAGATCGAAAACCAAAACACAAAACACGAAAATTGGCTGGTGCACACCCCTAGTATATATTAGTGATTATATAAATATCATTAGAATGTTTTTCTACTAATTTAGCTATGCAGTTTGATACTAATATCCATCTATGTTAAGCAAATATTCTACTGTTTTATTAGAAGGTACCCTTTCATATGATTCTCAAATGAATGTGCTTTAGTTACATATTTTGACTAGTTGCATGTAAGATTGTGTTATATTCTGTGCCAATAACCATATTTGAGCCAATGTTGCCCCCTATTGTTTATATTATGACCTTCTAAGGCATACAGAATCCGGTCTTTGTTAAGAGCCCTATAATTAGATGTAGGGTGAGACTCCCGGATGTGATTGTGCTGTAATGGACCATTATGAGAATTAATAGGAAATCAAAGCTCAGTACCAATAAGTCACTAATTTAAACTGTATACAAGAAAAACAATAATCACTGCGCTGGTATTGACATTTTGTAATCTAATGGTTTCAAAAAGATATAAACATATGCTCTCTATTATGCAAACAGGAGGCTGTTTTCAATAATACCACATATGTTTATTCAAACAAACATTAAATATAACCACATATATCTCAGTAAAGAATCACATAAATAGCAACAATAAGATAATTTGTATTCAATTGCATAAAAGCATATAGTATAACATTTTTTATAATATATGAATAATATTCCTATGGCCAATAATTAAATAATCACATCTCACATAAGGTCTTTGTATTGACTGGCAAGTCTGCAGTAAAATTTGTTAGTCTGTCAGGTTTAAAACAAGTAGCAAAATGTTGCTTTTCATCAAGTAATCTGGCAAGACGGTTAATTTATATGCACTTAGGTAGTCTGTATAGTACTGGCGTCCCAATATAAATATAGTTTGTACCACCCGGTAGATCGCTTTGAAATATAAAATTACCTCTGTCTCTATGAAAGTAAATTGCATGTACCTCAGTGACATACCTAATCCACTTCAACTAAAAACAAGACAAGATACCTATTTGAAATTAGAATCTACCATATCCAGATATTGGACCTGATTCAGAGCCGGTCGCTAAGGTGCGATTGCTCGCATCTGTTACGAGCGGAAAAATGCAAAATGAGCAATCGCTCACAATGCACAGTGAAAACGGGTAAACACCCATCACACTTAAAACACACCTACCGGGCCACGTAACAGAACGAGCGACCACTACACATGCAGTAGTCTGACGGATGCAGCCGTCACCCTACACGGCCATCACGATTACTTGGCAGAGTCGTGTGTTCTCACCTGATCTTTCGATGTTCCGTTTTTAATTGCTTATAATGCGATTGCAATCAGTGTATAACTGCACCTTTGATTTTATTTTTATTTTTTAAATTTACTGATGCTGAAAATGGCAAATTTTAAAAACACACACTTTTGTATGTACAATTATATAATATCCATATATAGATACATAGATATATAAGTATATAATATCCATATATATTAGGGGTGTGCACCGGCCACTTTTCGTGTTTTGTGTTTTGGTTTTGGATCTTTCTTCGTGTTTTGGATCTGGATTGGTTTTGCCAAAACCACCCTTCCGTGTTTTGGGTTCTGGGTTTTGTGTTTTGGATCTGTATTTTTTTGAAAAAAAGCATAAAAACAGCTAAAATCACAGAATTTGTGGGTTTTTAAGCTCCTATTCAATTATTAACCTCAATAACCTTCATTTCCACTCATTTCCAGTCTATTCTGAACACCTCATACCTCACAATATTGTTTTTATGGCCAAAAGGTTGCACCGAGGTAGCTGGATGACTATGCTAAGCGACACGAGTGGGCGGCACAAACACGTGGCCCATCTAGGAGTGACACTGCAGTGGCAGACAGGACGGCAGTTTGAAAAACTAGGCCCCAAACAGTACATACTGCAAAGAAAAAAAAGAGGTGCAAGATGGAATTGTCCTTGGGCCCTTCCACCCACCCTTATGGTTGTATAAATAGGACCTGTACACTTTAACAAACCAATCATTTCAGCGCCAGGGTCTGCCACATGACTGTGGCTGAAATGATTGGTTCGTTTGGGCCCCCACAAAACAAGCTGGCAATTAATGTGTCCCTGCACAAACTGGCTCTACGGAGGCAAGATGTCGTCCTCATCCTCCTCATCCACCGATTCCTTGGATAAAACAGGAAAAAGGGATCTAGGTGTCCCTGGACTGCTTACGGTCTTAGCCAAAGTTTCTGAACTTGACAGTAACTTTTTATGAACGCGCTGCATGTGCCGTATAAGGGAGGATGTTCCTAGGTGGTTAACGTCCCTACCCCTACTTATTTCACCTTTACATATGGCACATATGGCAAGACAGTTGTTGTCCGGATTTGGATAGAAATATTGCCAGACCAAAGAGGTGGAATGTTTGGTCTTCTGCCCAGGCATGACCGTGATGGGCTTTTTCATCCCACGGACAACAACTGTCTCCCCTGGAGCCAGATTTAAACAAACCACATCACCATCAGAATCCTCCTCGCCAACTGCCTCCTCAGCGCCAGCTACACCAGTATCCTCATCCTGTTGTACTTCAACAGTGACATCTTCAATTTGCATATCAGCAAGTGGACTGTGGGTGCTCCTTTCAGCACTTGCAGGGGGCGTGCAAATGGTGGAAAGAGCCACCTCTTCCCGTCCAGTGCTGGGAAGGTCAGGCATCGCAACCGCCACCACACTTGGACTCTCCTTGGGGATTTGTGATATCTTCTTAGAACACACAGTTCTTCGCTGTGCTTTTGCCAGCTTAACTCTTTTGATTTTTTTAGTGGGCGGAGGGCTTCCATCGTCATGTGAAGCTGAACCACTAGCCATGAACATAGAGAAAGACCTTAGCCATTCCTTGCCACTCCGTGTCATAAATGGCATATTGGCAAGTTTACGTTTCTCTTCAGATGATTTAAATGTTTTTTTCAAGGTCATTTTCCTGAACTTTGCCATTTGGGATTGTATGTGCCCTCTACTATGACATTGGGCATCGGCCTTGGCAGACGACGTTGATGGCATGTTATCGTCTATGTCATGACTAGTGGCAGCAGCTTCAGCACTAGGAGGAAGTGGTTCTTGATCTTTCTCTATTTTATTTTTATCGGAGAAAGTTTGGTCCTCCATTTATGTTATATCGATTTGATATATACGTGCGGCTAAGGCGCACACAAACACAGAAAATATTTCTTTTATTTTTGCTGGAGAGTAGGGCACTTTGTGGGTTACACCACCCTTTAAGAAATGAGCCAGCCGGCTCTTTACTTATGGGACACAGGCGCACGCTTGGCGCTGCTCCTTTGTTGATGCACGTGTGGCTACTGCGCACACAATTCACAAACACAGAAAAAAAAAATTTATTTGGTTTGGAGTGTACTTTGGGGGTTACAGTACCCTTTCACGGTCAAGCCAGCCGGCCCTTTACTTATGACACAGGCGCACGCTTGGCACTACTTTGTTGATGCACGTGCGGCTACTGCGCACACAATTCACAAACACAGAAAATATTTTTTTATTTGGTTTGTAGTGTACTTTGGGGGTTACAGCACCCTTTAACGGTCAAGCCAGCCGGCCCTTTACTTATGACACAGGCGCACGCTTGGCACTACTTTGTTGATGCACGTGCGGCTAATGCGCACACAATTCACATACACAGAAAATATTTTTTTATTTGGTTTGGAATGTACTTTGGGGGTTACAGCACCCTTTAACGGTCAAGCCAGCCGGCCCTTTACTTATGACAAAGGCGCACGCTTGGCACTACTTTGTTGATGCACGTGCGGCTACTGCGCACACAATTCACAAACACAGAAAATATTTTTTTATTTGGTTTGGTGTGTACTTTGGGGGTTACAGCACCCTTTACCAGTCAAGCCAGCCGGCCCTTAACTTATGAAACAGGCGCACGCTTGGCACTACTTTGTTGATGCACGTGCGGCTACTGCGCACACAATTCACAAACACAGAAAATATTTATTTATTTGGTTTGGACTGGAGTGTACTTTGGGGGTTACAGCACCCTTTAACGGTCAAGCCAGCCGGCCCTTTACTTATGACACAGGCGCACGCTTGGCACTACTTTGTTGATGCACGTGCGGCTACTGCGCACACAATTCACAAACACAGAAAATATTTTTTTATTTGGTTTGGAGTGTACTTTGGGGGTTACAGCACCCTTTAACAGTCAAGCCAGCCAGCCCTTAACTTATGACACAGGCGCACGCTTGGCACTACTTTGTTGATGCACGTGCGGCTACTGCGCACACAATTCACAAACACAGAAAATATTTATTTATTTGGTTTGGACTGGAGTGTACTTTGGGGGTTATAGCACCCTTTAACGGTCAAGTCAGCCGGCCCTTTACTTATGACACAGGCGCACGCTTGGCACTACTTTATTGATGCACGTGCGGCTACTGCGCACACAATTCACAAACACAGAAAATATTTATTTATTTGGTTTGGACTGGAGTGTACTTTGGGGGTTACAGCACCCTTTAACGGTCAAGCCAGCCGGCCCTTTACTTATGACACAGGCGCACGCTTGGCACTACTTTGTTGATGCACGTGCGGCTACTGCGCACACAATTCACAAACACAGAAAATATTTTTTTATTTGGTTTGGACTGGAGTGTACTTTGGGGGTTACAGCACCCTTTAACGGTCAAGTCAGCCGGCCCTTTACTTATGACACAGGCGCACGCTTGGCACTACTTTATTGATGCACGTGCGGCTACTGCGCACACAATTCACAAACACAGAAAATATTTTTTTATTTGGTTTGGATTGTACTTTGGGGGTTACAGCACCCTTTAACGGTCAAGCCAGCCGGACCTTTACTTATGACACAGGCGCACGCTTGGCACTACTTTGTTGATGCACGTGCGGCTACTGCGCACACAATTCACAAACACAGAAAATATTTATTTATTTGGTTTGGACTGGAGTGTACTTTGGGGGTTACAGCACCCTTTAACGGTCAAGCCAGCCGGCCCTTTACTTATGACACAGGCGCACGCTTGGCACTACTTTGTTGATGCACGTGCGGCTACTGCGCACACAATTCACAAACAAAGAAAATATTTTTTTATTTGGTTTGGACTGGAGTGTACTTTGGGGGTTACAGCACCCTTTAACGGTCAAGTCAGCCGGCCCTTTACTTATGACACAGGCGCACGCTTGGCACTACTTTATTGATGCACGTGCGGCTACTGCGCACACAATTCACAAACACAGAAAATATTTTTTTATTTGGTTTGGATTGTACTTTGGGGGTTACAGCACACTTTAACGGTCAAGCCAGCCGGACCTTTACTTATGACACAGGCGCACGCTTGGCACTACTTTGTTGATGCACATGTGGCTACTGCGCACACAATTCACAAACACAGAAATTATTTTTTTTTTTAGCACTTGGGGGGAGCACCCCTGACAGACAGAGCACCCCCTGGACAACACTACAGCACCCCTTTAGTACTGGGACACTGTACAGGACTTTGGAGTGGACACAGCCCCTATGGACAACTGACTGCACAACACAGTCCAGCCAGCCCCTATGGACTTTGAAGTAGTGGACACAGCGCCTATTAACAACAGCAGCACAGCACAACACAGCCAGCCCCTATGGACTTTGAAGTAGGGGACACTGCCCCTATGGACAATAGCAGCACAGCGCAGCACAACACTACACTACACTACACTACACAGCCAGCCCTATCTCCCACCCTCCCTCTTCACTGTCCACAGCCGAGTGAAAAAATGGCGCCGACGCGGGTACCTTATATAGGATCCAAAACCCGCGAGACCCGGAAGGCGGGATGATGACGTTTTGCCTCGATTTCAGATCCGAGTCAGGCGGGAAAAGTCGAGCCTGACTCGGATCGGCCTCGGATCGGGGGGGCTCGGGGGGGTTCGGATTTCAGAAATCCGAACCCGCTCACCCCTAATATATATATATATATATATATATATATATTTAAATGTTAAATTAAAATGAACATATAGACAGATCGATAGAATGAGATAGATAAATTGTAATAAAAAAAAAAAATCTAACTAATGGAATATCTTAACATATAAAAACACAACACATGTTTTTTTTTTTTTCAAAAGATAAAATTTTTTAAAGGGCCCTTTGGTTCCGGCTGATGGCCTCCAAAATGTTTTGCACAGCTGTGGCTATGATTGTGAGCTCCCTCCGGAGCAGATTCCGCCATGTCTCCTCTTGTTCAACTGAAATATAAATAAAACAAAACATTTTGGGCTCTATTTATTAACATTATTTTTACTAAAATGGGGGGGTAGTAGCGACGGTGGGTCGGCGCATGCGCGGGCTCTTAGTCGCGGTATTTTTTCCGAAAATACCGTGACTAGAGTGCGGATGGGATCCGCAGGGACAGAGCTTTATCGCAAGCTCTGTCCCTGCAAGGGATTTATAGTAAATCCCTGTGATATTGCCTGAATTCGCAATGCGAATTCACTCGGTAATATCACACTACAATCCGCATTCAATATGCGGATTGTAGTAAATAGAGCCTTTTGTGTTTGATGTATTTGTTAGACAATCATAACAGTTTAAATCATCACCCACCCACCATAGCCATGAATATTTTGTGTGTATCCCTTCGCCGGCTAATAGTGCACAGTGTAGCACATTGACTACTGTGGTTAGTGCTGCTGTCACATGGCATTAGTTACAGGTTCCTACATTTGTTATAGATTACATTATGGCATCTGGGACATTTGGCTTCAACGCTTCCACCATACAAACATATATGTGATTTGGCTGACAGCGCTAATGGAGGGATCAGAGCAGGTATTATAGGTGATATAGTGTAAAGTATATGTACCTTCAGCTCCATGTTGTTCCTCTACTGGGTCCGGCACGTCTTGGGCTGAAGCTGCCCAATTTGAGCTCCCAGAAGAGTGTTGGGGTGAGGCGGCTTCAGGGGTGGTTGGGGAGGAAGGTTGGAGTGAGGCGGCTTCAGAGGTGGTTGGAGCACAATCTCTCCCCAACGGTCGGTCTCTCCTCATCTATACATCGCCAGCCAGTGGGGACTGACAAAAAATAAATGAAAGATCAGGGAGCTGATATTGAACACATCCTGCAGTCCCCACATTCTCGCTGCTCCGAAACCTTCCTTCTGGAATTGAAGATAAAGGAAATGAATGTTAAAATTTTAAAAAAATTAAAATACTATGTAAGCAAGTGTGATTTGCTATAAAATAAATATATATTTACTAACATGAACTATGTGTCTCTCTATGTAACACGGGAATCAGTATGTATTATGCTCAAATCCCGATGCTGAGAGCCCAGCAGGGGTGAAGATCCCAACAGCGGATTTAGGTAAGTAATGCTAACCCTACCCCCCTCCCTAACCCTCCCTTAGGGGTGCCTAACCCTAACCTCCCCCCCTCGTGCATAACCTTAACCACCAGCTAGGTGCCTAAACCTAAGGGGGGTGTCTAACCCTAACCTGCCCCCGTGGGTGCCTAACCCTAACCACCCAATTTCCCTAGCCTATCCCTAACCCTCCCGGGGGGTGCCTAATCCTAAATCCTCCCAAGAGCCCTGAAACCTAATCCTTCCCCTTCGCGGCTGTCCGCGCCAGGCTTACCTTCGTTCAGTATGCTGGACGTCGGGCTCCCAGCATAGGTCTAATGAGATGCTACGGGATTCAGTCAGGAAGCAGACGGTTGGCATTTTGACCGTCCGCTCTCTGACTGCATCCCATAACATGTAGCACCAGCGCAATATAACAGTGGCATAGAATGCATCTAAGTCGCTATGTAATGTGACTAGGAAGCACCAGGAGACCATTCTGAGTAATAGGATATGTAACACTTGTCTATGTGTGTGCAACTGAGAATGTACATGGCGCTTGGCGTGGAATAAAACTACGGCCGCTGCATCGTAGCAATTCACATGCTGATTGAGAGTCTCAGTCGCACACAGATAACAAGTATCACATATCAGATTATACAGCACAGTCTTCTGTAGTGTCCTAATGGCAGCACATTGTGATGCATTTTTTGTCCCAAAAAGATGCAAAAAAGACGCCAAACGCTAGCAGGGGCTCACAGGACCAGTCACACCATGAGGGGCTCACAGGACCAGTCACACCATTAGGGGCTCACAAGACCAGTCACACCATTAGGGGCTCACAGGACCAGTCGCACCATGAGGGGCTCGCAGGACTGGTCACACCATGAGGGGCTCGCAGGATCGGTCGCACCATGAGGGGCTCACAGGACCAGTCGCTCCATGAGGGGCTCGCAGGACCAGTCGCACCATGAGGGGCTCGCAGGACCAGTCGCACCATGAGGGGCTCGCAGGACCAGTCGCACCATGAGGGGCTCACAGGACCAGTCGCACCATGAGGGGCTCACAGGTCCAGTCGCACCATGAGGGGCTCACAGGACCAGTCACACCATGAGGGGCTCACAGGACCAGTCGCACCATGAGGGGCTCACAGAACCAGTCGCACCATGAGCGGCTGTTTGAGGTGACTGCATCTGTAGCTAATAATGAATTGTGCTGTTATATATTCCTATTTCTCTTACCTCCGCTCTCCTCATCAGGTTCAGTACATTTTGCAAGTGGCTCACTTTCATCTGCCAAGTAGATAAATAAAGCAGGATCCATATCACATTTATGGACAATTTACCTACAACCGGCTTCACACTTACCAAATGTTTTATCTATTAATGAAATGCTGGGCCTGAATCTGCGTCACACCCAAATATTCCCAAACAACCCGTATGGCCCATGGTGTGTTATGCAGAGTGGCAGTGCCAGCATAGACGTATAGTGTATAACATGTATTGGGCATTCTTGGCAGGGATGTAACTAGAGGTGCAAGAGGTGCCGCCAAACAAAGCACCGGGCTCTGTGAGTGGCAAAGTTGCTGCCCCACGGTTCCTGCATCTGCCTGGACATCATGCACTCAAGGGGCATGGCTGACACATTGTGCCAACGAGCCCTGTTACTGTGCTGGTTCTTCAGTAGAACTGGGAGGTGGCTATACAGATGCACAGAGAGTGCATTGTGAATACGCCCGTACAGAGGAGCCACTCACAAAGTAAGTGACAGATAGTCAGGGTCTGGGGAAGGTAATGGGGGAGGGGTGGTTAGAAAGATGCAGGCGTGGCAGACCATATAAATGCCATTTTATAGGCATGCATAAATGAGCTATTGCAGTCTTCTTCTCAGCATTAGAGATCTCTGCGTCTCAGGGGAGCTGCAGTGTTTGTGGCTGGTCAATGGTGCCAGATTATACACAATACCTGGATGGGGGAGGTAGATAAGAATAGACCCCCCCTCCTTCAATGTGTGCCTGAGACAGGGTTACTGTATAACAGGTACCAGCAGAGGCACTTTGGGAATATAATATCCCTGTCCCTGCACAGAGGTATAAATCATGGTATTATAGGCATCTGAGCGATGACAGGGGGTAACACAGTAAGCTGTGTGTCTTTATGGCCAGATACACGAGTGTCTGTGAGTTACCAGGTAACCAGACCACACAGCAGGAAAATTACACTACATCTTCTACAAAGCATGAAACTATCAGCAGCTAATTAGCAGAGGCTTCTCCACGCACCAGAAGGTAGGTGGGCACCATACACTGAGCAGGCCATATAGGTTAACCAGGGACAAGTGGCTTTTTTTTGGAACCCTAGTGTGTGTGGTACACGAGGTCTGGTGGAGGTATTCATTTTGTGGGCTGGGCTAATATTCATGACAGCGTAGCCTATCAAGTCACAGAGAACAAGGAACTCATTATTTAAAGTTTATATCTCCATGGACAATGAAAGTCATCAACAATTTGGTAGAGATCCCGTCTGCTGACAAAGTACCATAAAACAAGTGTTTCACTTACAACAAGATCTAACTAACATCTTGTACCCGATACACCCAGGGATGGACTGAGCTGTACATCGGACCACTAAGGGCTTGGACTCAATGATGGAACCTTCTGGTCATTTTAATATTCAGTTTAAATAAAGAACAACTCATCAGCTCTTTCTGAAACATCCAAGTATGAGGATCATTGCTCCCTACAGCGTGACAGAAATACTGGTGGCCAGTACACACAAGCTTCAGTGTAAGATGCACAAGAGTCTAAAATTTACCTGCATAATTGCAGCCTCCCTGTGGAGATCCTCGTTCTCCGCCTGCAGCCTCAGCAGATCTTTCTAAAAAGAAAATGTTAGGTGAAGAGCGGTTACGTTACCGAGCAGAACAACACGAAACACTTGGTCAAGGAAACATTTCTACAGTTAGACGCTTGGTGCCACAATGCAGCAACGCAGTTCAGCCAATGACACCAGATGTCTCTTCTCACACAAGGCAACAGAGGTGAGAATCCCCACATGAATGACAGGTTCTAATAGAAA
This sequence comes from Taudactylus pleione, assembly GCA_031769625.1. Taxonomy (NCBI): domain Eukaryota; kingdom Metazoa; phylum Chordata; class Amphibia; order Anura; family Myobatrachidae; genus Taudactylus; species Taudactylus pleione. The sequence goes on from JAUIMM010000099.1 coordinate 9,535,171, forward strand.
TATATATATATACAGTATATATATATATATATATACACAGTAAAATACAATCAATACTAGTTCCACCAGTACAATAAGGTAATACAACCACTTAACGGGACATTTTCTGCAATGTCTGACATAGTCCTGTGATTACCGCACTCTGACATCATAGTGTTTGTATGACAGAGGCCTGGCAGGGGCAGCGACAGCATGGCCAGAATGGGCCAGAAAGTGGGTGATCGCTGGACCCCAGATAGGTGATATTCTGTGTAAATTCTGAGCACTCAGTATTAGTGGAATTAGCCTGTAAATCATACCTGCATACTTACTAATCTGCTCTCCAGGAGAAGCCCAGAGAGGAGATACAGGTGGCTGGTGATGGGGTGGGGTCTGACTATTTGCCTCATAAGGCCCCACCTCACCAAAATTACTAGATTACATCTCTAGCACCTGCTCCATCCTCACACACCACGATTCCAGGTATTATTCTCCCCATCCTGTCCTCTTCTCTAGTACCCGCTCTTACGGGTGCCAGTGGGTCTACCGGAAATATTGTGAGCCTCCCGCAGGTCCTGGGAGAGTAGATAAGTATGCTCTAACTGATGCTACACATTAGTCCTCATCAGGGCTCTCACACCTATGACCAGCTCTGCACATATAACTAGGAGATTTATAGTCTCATTATAGATGTACACCAGGATAGCAGGCTACATATGTGTGGCTTTTTATTTCTTACATGTATAAATGTATTGTGTAACATCTCACTCTCCTCCACTCTATCCCTGCCTAACAGCAGCCTCCTCCTCCCCCACTCTATCCCTGCCTGACAGCAGCCTCCTCCTCCTCCACTCTATCCCTGCCTAACACCAGCCTCCTCCTCCACTCTATCCCTGCCTGACAGCAGCCTCCTCCTCCCCCACTCTATCCCTGCCTGACAGCAGCATCCTCCTCCCCCACTCTATCCCTGCCCCACAGCAGCCTCCTCCTCCTCCACTCTATCCCTGCCTGACAGCAGCCTCCTCCTCCCCCACTATATCCCTGCCTGACAGCAGCTTCCTCCTCCACTCTATCCCTGCTTCACAGCAGCCTCCTGCTCCTACTCCACTCTAACCCTGACTGACAGCAGCCTCCTCCTCCTACTCCACTCTATCCATGCCTGACAGCAGCCTCCTCCTCCTCTACTCTATCCCTGCCTGACAGCAGCCTCCTCCTCCCCCACTCTATCCCTGCCTGACAGCAGCCTCCTCCTCTCCCACTCTATCCCTGCCTGACAGCAGCATCCTCCTCCCCCACTCTATCCCTGCCTGACAGCAGCCTCCTCCCCCACTCTATCCCTGCCCCACAGTAGCCTCCTCCTCCACTCTATCCCTACCTGACAGCAGCCTCCTCCTCCTCCTCCTCTCTATCCCTGCCTGATACCAGCCTCCTACTCCTCCTCCACTCTATCCCTGCCTGACAGCAGCCTCCTCCTCCTCCACTCTATCCCTGCCTGACAGCAGCCTCCTCCTCCCCCACTCTATCCCTGCCTGACAGCAGCCTCCTCCTCCTCCACTCTATCCCTGCTTGACAGCAGCCTCCTCTTCCCCCACTCTATCACTGCCTGACAGCATCCTCCTCCCCAACTCTATCCCTGCCTGACAGCAGCCTCCTCCTCCACTCTATCCCTGCCCGACAGCAGCCTCCTCCTCCTCTCTATCCCTGCCTGACAGCAGCCTCCTCCCCCACTCTATCCCTGCCTGACAACTCCCTCCTCCTCCTCCACTCTATCCCTGCCTGACAGCAGCCTCCTCCTCCCCCACTCTATACCTGCCTGACAGCAGCCTCCTCCCCCACTCTAACCCTGCCTGACAGCAGCCTCCTCCTCCACTCTATCCCTGCCTGACAGCAGCCTCCTCCTCCGCTCTATCCCTACCTGACAGCAGCCTCCTCCTCCCCCACTCTATCCATGCCTGACAGCAGCCTCCTCCCCCACTCTATCCCTGCCTGACAGCAGCCTCCTCCTCCACTCTATCCCTGTCTGACAGCAGCCTCCTCCTCCTCCACTCTATCCCTGCCTGACAGCAGCCTCCTCCTCCCCCACTCTATCCCTGCCCAGCAGCAGTCCCCCCCCTCCCCACCCAGCAGTAGGTGCCACAGCCTGGCTGAGGCTTTCATGGAGTACACCAGCTGCTTAGGGATCACAGGCCACTCACTGTAATGAAGTCTTTCTTGGCACAGCAACTGTGCTGTGGTGGTGACTCTATCTCTCCCAGCAGTTCACAGCCTGAGTGGCAGCGGCATCCCTGCATGCCCAGCATCTGCCTATCTGCGTAATGTGCTGGGGTAGGAAGGGTGGCTGTTGCTGCACCTGGGCAAGGATCCTGGAGCAGTAGCTGGCCCTTTGCTTAAAACCAAGTATGTATACTCCCTACTAGGGATGTGCAGGCTCGGATAGGTTCGAGTTTGCACGTAGAGTTCGGATTTTTCCCTCCAAAAAAACGGAACTCAGAAAGAGGCAAAACGTCATCTTGCATGGACGAACATCATCATTCCTGGACTTTTGTGGGCATGCCGGGGGCATGCCTGCCAGACGGAGGCGTTCCCATGGGAACGCCTACCGTCTGAAGCCGGCCCCACTGACATAACTAGTGCTGTCAGTGGGAGTGATTTTGGCTCTGATAGAGCCAAAATCACTCCAGGGCTTGTGGCAGGGAGACCCTACCACAGGGTCTCCGTCGCAAGTCCGATGGTCGCGATGGTCAAGACCATCACGACCATCTTTTTGGCCGCTCGCATATGCTGTGGGTGGTCACCCACAGCTATACGAGCGGCCAGGAGGCCGCTCCATTTTCATGGAGGAGGGCCCTGATTCAGATCGAGCGCTCTGGTCAGAGCGTTCAGCTCTTAATCAGGCCCTCTATACTGTGCCCTCCTAAGTTAAATGTACATATACTGTGCCCTTATATATATAGACCTGTGCATCTTTTTGCACATGCGCTCTGCAGGGGAGGCTGGGAGGGGCATCCTGAAAAAAAGCCACTAGGCTTCTATTGGGTAATGCCATCTAAACGGAGGGAGCAGAGTGAGCGCCGTTTTTGTGAGCAAATGCCATCTGAAGGTGGCGAATGCTCCCACAGTCAAGTTCAGAAAATATTGTGTTTGCGGAGCTTGATGAATTCAGGTCCCCATACTAATGTATAGGGCCTGCGGACCACATTGGGAGTGACAGGTAAGCAGGAGATATTTGTGGTACTAATGTATAGGGCCTGCGAGCCACATTGGGAGTGACAGGTAAGCAGGAGATATCTGTGATACTAATGTATAGGGACAGCGGGCCACATTGGGAGTGACAGGTAAGTAGGAGATATCTATGATACTAATGTATAGGGCCTGCGAGCCACATTGGGAGTGATAGGTAAGCAGGAGATATCTATGATACTAATGTATAGGGCCTGTGGGCCACATTGGGAGTGATAGGTAAGCAGGAGATATCTGTGATACTAGTGTATGGGGACAGCGGGCCACATTGGGAGTGAAAGGTAAGCAGCAGATATCTGTGATACTAATGTATAGGGCCTGCGTGCCACATTGGGAGTGAAAGGTAACAGGAGATATCTGTGATACTAATGAATGGGGCCTGCGTGCCACATTGGGAGTGAAAGGTAAGTAGGAGATATCTGTGATACTAGTGTATTGGGACAGCGGAGCACATGGAGTGAAAGGTAAGTAGGAGATATCTGTGATACTAGTGTATAGGGACAGCGGACCACATGGAGTGAAAGGTAAGTAGGAGATATCTGTGATACTAATGTATAGGGCCTGCATGCCACATTGGGAGTGAAAGGTAAGTAGGAGATATCTGTGATACTAGTGTATGGGGACAGCGGACCACATGGAGTGAAAGGTAAGTAGGAGATATCTGTGATACTAGTGTGTAGGGACAGCAGACCACATGGAGTGAAAGGTAAGTAGGAGATATCTGTGATACTAGTGTATAGGGACAGCAGGCCACATGGAGTGAAAGGTAAGTAGGAGATATCTGTGATACTAGTGTATGGGGACAGCAGGCCACATGGAGTGAAAGGTAAGTAGGAGATATCTGTGATACTAGTGTATAGGGACAGCGGACCACATGGAGTGAAAGGTAAGTAGGAGATATCTGTGATACTAGTGTATGGGGACAGCAGACCACATGGAGTGAAAGGTAAGTAGGAGATATCTGTGATACTAGTGTATGGGGACAGCAGACCACATGGAGTGAAAGGTTAGTAGGAGATATCTGTGATACTAGTGTATGGGGACAGCAGACCACATGGAGTGAAAGGTAAGTAGGAGTTTTATGTGATATCTCCTGCGTTACCTTTATGATGAATGGCTCCAGCACGTCATTTTTCTACCAAAGCAGGTGGGAATGTTCATTGTCACCAGCTTTGTAGAAATGAAGTGATAATGAATAGCCCCATAGTCACACACACATGTACAAATGTCCCAGTCCCCAGTGGTCTGTGTGTGCCAGCAATGCAGCTTTCTCACTACCATTTGTTTTATTTATGTGGCTAAGATGAGCATTGTGACAGAAAAAGATGCTCCGCGTTTCCGAGTCACCCTGGACCTGGATCGCCGAGAGGAGCTATTTGGTGCGACTGAAGCAACGGTATAAAAGGACACAGCTGTAATTAATAATGGTGATAATGAGAAATGAAAGTAATCAAAATTACATCTAATAAGAAATCAATTTACCTGAATCAGTAAGATTGTCCTTTGATTCGCTAACATGGTCAGCAGACCTGATATGATGCAGAATAGAAGGCCTAAACATAAGAGACATAAGAAGATGTGTAAGTGTACAGAGAGTAAGTGATGGGCATTGGGGAGTGTGAGTGGGATGTAGTTATGAGACCGGAGGCCGCGATGTCTAAATATTGACATACTCCTGATGCCGGAATGCCGAAGGACACCAGCCCGAATTAGGTAAGACTGGGGTGCCCTTAGCGTTAGCCGCGGGGGGAGGGTTAGGTTTAGGGAGCGTAGTGGGGTCAGGGTTAGTATTCAGTCGCTGGGACATCATACCCATTCCGTGTGAGTGATATAAGGGCTATGTATTGGGGGCAGTGAGTATGTACACACACAAGGACTTACCACAGACTACTGCCACTATGAACAGGAGGGCCATATTCCTGAAAGACAGAGTAGGAATTATCAATATATAAATTTACCGGCACATTCATTGCTTTTCCGGTGTGACAATAACAATGATATAAGTCATATGAAGCGACAAGTAAACCTGAGTGCCTCTATGCCTCCATTACTGAGGTACAGCTACTGCCTGACCTGTACACGCCTCCCTCTGTTCCATCATGTCATGCTGTGATCTCTCTCTCTCATTACAGGATTGTACATTCATTTGTATATTGTCTTACATGCAGACAGGGGGTCTATGATATTTGGGATAAACACTCACCTCCTTATAGTCCATAGTACTCCAGACCGTGCACCTGAGAGGAGGGAAAAGCACACATTGTAAGCTACATCACACTCAGTGACTATAGTACAGTATATATATATATATATATATATATATATATATGTGTGTATGTGTGTACACTGAGCTATCACCCTCCTTGTTCATAATTAACATCTAGATAATAGCATAAGATATTACCTGAAACAGGTGATATTTATCATTCTAGGTTGGCCTTTAGAGATATATAAATTGCTATCTTGATGTGTCCCATTGCAGACCAATAATTGGGCTCACACTACACACGTTCCCTGCCACTCACTCTATGCAAGGTGCCGACACCGGGTCTAGAGAAGGAGCCGCAGACCATCGCACTTCCTCCTCCGTGTTTAACAGTTGGTGCTACAGGGAATTATTCACTAAGCAGTGTCTAGTAAAAGCCGGCGTGTTTAAGCACAAAGGAAGGGCAATGCTTTTATTACAGTAGCAAAACATAGTGGGTTTTGTTATTATACATCCCCCACCCACCTTATTTTTCACAATCGGCCTAGGCTTACAGGGATGGTTATTAATTGCAGGGGACCCAACACTGATGGGTTTTTATTGCTTCAGGCGGGTCATTAATTTGGGCAGGTTTGGAGGTGGTTTCTAGAACTGTTGCTTAGTAAATCCGGGGTATCTATGAACCGATGATCAATTGTATGTTAAACTCTGGCTTCTCTGCGGTTTCCATCTGTGTGGGGTATAGAACATCTGTGGAGTGCACAACCATCAGAAAGCCACAAAATTAAATACTGCTGCTTTGTAAATATATCCTACTTGCCGCGGTGGATGGTTAAAACCGGAGCAATTCATCATTGCTCCGGAGCAGGGACAGCTGCTCTAAAATGCAATCAGGGCTGACACCACACATGCATCTCTCCCATACTTGCCTACTTTTGAAAAAGCTTTTCAGGGAGATTGTGAAAGCAACAGATATGAGCGCGGCGGTAAAGTGGGCATGTACCGCTACATCTGAGGGGCGTGTCATAACACTGACTTACATCCTAATGTAAATGAGCCCCAAAGTAGTCAGTAAGATCTATGTGTTGATGAAAACACACTAATACTTTTCAGAAAATGCATGTAGCCATAGGGATCATTGTGCCTTGTAACCAATGCAGGGAAATGATACTAATGATGAATGTAATATAACAGCTACATATGTAATGGGGGTAAGGTGCAATTAGGGAGATTGCTGGACTCTTCAGGGAAACAGTGAGATTGCTGGTATGTTAGGGAGTCTCCCTGACAATGAGGGAGAATGGGTAAGTATGCTCCCTCCATATTACACGTCTGGTATCTAGTGCTCCCCAAATACCAAAAAAGGTGAGATGAGTACTTACAGGTAGGTGCCTCAATTTGCTGCTTTGCCAGCTGGGGTTTACGTGGGCTCTAAGAGAGATAAAGAGAGAATAATGTACTTACAGCATTGAGTATATGAGTCTTTACACTGGGGCTATATTACATTGTTAGATGTAAGCAGTGTGATACAGAAAGACATTTACTCATCGGTGCCCCATGTTACAGGCATACGGGTACACTTAGTCTAACAAGGGTGTTCCACATGAGGCCCTCCAGCTATTATGGAACACAGAACTGTGACAGGGCTGGGAAGTGTAGTTCCACAACAGCTGGAGGGCCGTATGTGATATACTCCCGGACTAAAACAATCATTTACCCAGCTGCTAGGAGAGGGTAATACAACCAATGCACATTGCTGCCCACCACACAACCAAGGCAGCAGATGCTCTGAGTAACCCAGCTGTGTTATATGACCCAGGTGCTAGGAGAGGGTAATACAGCCAATATACAGGACAGTGGGAGACAGAAATATACATCACCGTCATGTGACTAAGGGTCACAGAATCTGCCCTCTGTCTCTGTCACCCATCAGCTCATATGTAACGCCTACGATTTACCACCACTGGGAACCAGCAATAATAATAATAATTATAAGTAATGCATAATCCTTTACCTTAGTGAGACTTGGGCACCGACACCTCCCAACCTTTACACCTACTAAATTGGGACCACTCTCTATGCCCAGAAATGCCCCCTTTCAGCTGAGCTCCGCCCCTTCTGAGATTAATGAAAAATCCTAAATGTGCAAGTAACAACTAACAATAACAGCGCACTTACCTTTCTCCTGGTGCCTGGCCGGGGCATGGCTGCACCCTAACGCCTCCTCTCTACTCCCTACTCTCTATTCCCTACTCCCCTACTACTAATACTAAACTAAATATAAGAAAAATAATAAAAAGAAAACTGACTTAAACTAACACTAAACTTCTATATACATTAAAATACTAATATACTAAACTAAAGATAATAAAAAAAATTATAAAAAGAAAACTGACTTAAACTAACACTAAATAAACTACTATATACACTACAATACTAATATACTAACTAGATATAACACTAAAACTATACTAAAAAAAGAAATGCCTAAAACTATCACTAAGAAAATAATAAAATAACTCAAACCTATCACTAAGAATACACTAAACCACCAGCTCCAGACAACGCTTCCTGCACTAGGGGGTACCACGCAACAGGATAACCTCTAGTGTGCTGTCCTGGCTTACCACTTATTGTGTAACAATGGGCCACTGTGATGTCATCACACAGACATTAGCAGCAGCCATACAGGCAGATATTTGTATGAAATAAAGTATCGGACTGTGATTAGAGGTGAACAGGGGCAGGATAGCATATCGCCCATCTGCCCCAAATTACAAAGCCCAAAGGGGGCAATATTTCACCCAAATTGGGCAGTTTTGCAGACTAGAGAGGGCTTATTTTCTTCTAATGTCACATGTCTGAATGTTGTACAGTGGATCAGGCATTGCCAAGCACCATAGTAAAGTTACGGTAGGGGCCTGGCGATGCTGCTCCAGCCTCTTAGGACACACACTGTGCCTCAGAGGGCCAATTCGGGTGCCTCTTCTGATCATGTGCAGCCCTGTACTGGCAGGGGCACATCTAGGCTTTCTGTCACCTGTGGAAAGACTCAGCCCATCCCCGCACAGAAACATAAATGTCTACAAGAGAGGTGATAGCTGTCATACAGAGCAGTAACACAGAGACAGAGTAATAACAGGGCAGCTGCTCAGGGGCCCCAACACACGGGAGACCAACATACATAGCTACTTCACCCGTGTGCTGAACCTCCCAACATGACCCTCTCCAGGAGGGACACAATGCTCTGGTCCTGGACTTCCCTGGTAATTTATGATTGGTGGCGTCTCCAGAGGCGGGGCTGCAGTACAGTACAAAATTCAAATAGGGGAGTCACACCAACTGCCAGTGAGTCCCAGCCAGTGATGTTTGGCAGTGTGTGAAATGACAGTTGGTGTGGTTCCCCTATTTGAATTTTGAACTGTGCTGCAGCCCCACCTCTGGAGACGCCACCAATCATAAATTACCAGGGAAGTCCAGGACCAGAGCATTGTGTCCCTCCTGGAGAGGGTCATGTTGGGAGGTATGCAAGTGCCTAACCCTAACCCCCTTTAAATGCCTAAACCTAACCCCCCTTCCCCACTGCCTAAACCTAAGTCTCCCGGGGGGTGCCTAACCCTAAATCCCCCCCGGGAGCCCCATACCTATGACTGGCCCCATACCCCTGCGGCTATCCGCGCCTGGCTTACCTTCGATCGGGATGCTGGGCTCCCAGCATAGGTAAAATGACAGGCGTCGGGATTTTGACACCTGTCATTAGACCCTTGCCGGGATTAGACAGTCGGGATCCCAACGGTGGGGATTTAAACTGTCGGCATCCCAACTGCATCCCGTGTGGGAGGCATATGTAGCATACTGTATGTAAACTGGGGATTCTGTGTGGGATAAAGGAAACTGGGGGACTACATTGTGTGTAACACATTTGTGGTATTGGGAGTAGTTACACATAATAACATCACCAGTATATCTTACTGACAGTTTTATCATTAGGTGCCCACAGACATTAATCTGGCCCTGTAATTACCAGCAATGCATCACTGCTGTAACTACAAGAGTAGATAAGCCCACATATGGGCAGTGACGTACACTACTCCTATGTGCCATGTACCTAATATAACATAAATAACCCGCTCAGCATGCCAGTTGTGTGTAACACTTTCCACACAGACTGTTCTATACTGCTAAACACCCCCATTCCGCAATACAGAAAGAGCGTATGGGGGTTGTGCATAAGTCTGAGCCTGAGTGATTGGCTTGGAGTCTACTTTACAGATAAGTGACGTCAATAAATGACCACGCGTAACTGGCCTGGTATGCTTTGCTATCATCAGTGACCCTTCAGTCCAATGCATTTTACATGGGACCAGCCCTGGGGGTCAAATGTCACCCGTGCCTGGTGGAAAACATTTTGCTGATGTTTGGAGACCCCAATATGAAATATAGTGATACAATGAGACAATATTGCAAGACACTATATAAGGCTCATTGTGACCAGAGGTGGAGTGTAGAGCTATAGCACCTGGAGCAAGTACATGTTACAGTGTCCCGTCCCCCATACTATGTAGGGATGGGGCCAGGCCAGCATAAGTAGGCAAGTTCAAATAGTAGATAAAGAAAACAATATCAGGGTCAGTGTGGAACTGGGGCATGAAGGACCCACTGGGAAAATGCAATGGTAGTTGGGCATATGCCCTAATGGGCATAATATCCCAAACCTATATGTTCTATAGTGACCCCCCTAGTCTGTATATTCCCTATAGTGACCCCCTTGTCTGCATATTCCCTATAGTGACCCCCATTGTCTGTATATTTCCTATAGTGACCCACGTAGTCTGTACATTCCCTATAGTGACCCCCCCTAAGTCTCTATATTCCCTATAGTGACCCCCCTTGTCTGTATATTCTCTATAGTGACCCCCTAGTCTGTATATACCCTATAGTGACCCCCTTGTCTGTATATTCCCTATAGTGACCCCATTCTCTATATATTCCCTATAGTGATCCCTTTGTCTGTATATTCCCTATAGTGACCCCTTTGTCTGTATTTATCCTATAGTGACCCCCTTGTATATTCCCTATAGTGACCCCCATAGTCTGTATATTCCCTATAGTGACCCCCCTAGTCTGTATATTTCCTATAGTAACCCCCGTTGTCTGTTTATCCCCTATAGTGACCCCCTCTTGTCTGTATATTTCCTATAATGACCCCCCTTGTCTGTATATTTCCTATAGTGACCCCCATAGTCTGTATATTCCCTATAGTGACCCCCCTAGTCTGTTTAATTCCTATAGTGACCCCCCTTGTCTGTATATTCCCTATAGTGACCCCCCTAGTCTGTATATTCCCTATAGTGACCCCCTTGTATGTATATTCCCTATAGTGACCTCCGTAGTCTGTATATTCCCTATAGTGACCTCCTTGTCTGTATATTCCCTATAGTGACCCCCCTAGTCTGTATATTTCCTTTAGTAACCCTCCTTGTCTGTATATCCACTATAGTGACCCCCCTAATCTGTATATTCCCTATAGTGACCCCCTAGTCTGTATATTTCCTATAGTAACCCCCCTTGTCTGTATATCCCCTATAGTGACCGCCCTAGTCTGTATATTTCCTATAGTAACCCCCCTTGTCTGTATATCCCCTATAGTGACCCCCCTAGTCTGTATATTTCTTATAGTAACTAGAGATGAGCAGTTCGGATTCTGTGGAATCCAAACCGCACCGAAAATAGGGGATCTTAGTCCACCCGAACCCTGTTCGGGTGTTCCCCGCCTGACTCGGATCCCCGTTCTAGCGAGAATCCAACATCAGGGCTCCTCGAGTGTAGGGCAGACCGCTGTGATAGCGGTCTGCCCTACACAGAACAACCACACAGCCGCCAGCGGCTGCTGTGTGTTTGTTACAGCAGCCAATGAGAGTCACACAGACTCTCATTGGCTGCTGCACAGAGGGAGCCGGCTGGAGCTCACTCATGAGCTCCGTCTTCCGGCTCCCTCCTCGTCGTGTGGCAGCAGAGCGGACGGCGGCTGGAGCGGGGATACAGGTAAGTTGTTTTTTTTATGTGTGTATGGGGGCCTGCTAATGGAGGGACCTACTACTGGGGGGGCATACTACAGGGGGCCTGCTACTGGGGGGCATACTACTGGGGGCCTGCTAATGGGGGGCATACTACTGGGGGGCCTTCTAATGGGGGGCATACTACTGGGTGGCATACTACTGGGGGTGGCATACTACTGTGGGGGCATACTACTGGGGGCCTGCTAATGGGGGCATACTACTGTTGGGGCATACTACTGGGGGCCTGCTTATGGGGGCATACTACTTGGGGGCATACTACTGGGGGACAGCTAATGGGGGGCATACCACTTGGGGGGCATACTACTGGGGGCCAGCTACTGGGGGCCTGCTTATGGGGGCATGCTACTAGGGGGGCATACTACTGGGGGGCATACTACTGGGGGCCTGCTTATGAGGGCATACTACTGGGGGGGCATACTACTATGGGCCAGCTAATGGGGGCATACTACTGGGGGGGCATACTACTGGGGGCCTGCTTATGGGGCATACTACTGGGGGCCTGCTAATGGGGGGCATACTACTGGGGGGGGCATACTACTGGGGGCCTGCTAATTGGGGGCATACTACTACTGGGGGCCTGCTAATGGGGGCATACTACTGGAAGCCTGCTAATGGGGGGCATACTACTACTGGGGGCACTGCATAGGGGGCCCTACTACTACCACATACTACTACCACATACTACTACCACTGCGGTGTAATGTGAATAAGATTGTGCACTGTGACTCCTAGGGCCGTAGCCCACTTTGTAAACAAGTACTGTGATTCTGCTGGCCGTACCCCACTGGGTGGGTGCACTACTTTTCATTTCTGCCACTGCTGTGTAGCAATGTGTCATAGATGTGCTTTAAACTGTTGTGTCTGTATCACTGCGCCGCTGCTTTGTCGCTTAGTAACCAGTCAGCTCACTGCAACCTTTGGCCAATAATGTTGAAAACAATGTTATAAGATGTGAAGTGTTCTAAATTGACTGGAAATTAATGTTATTGAGGTTAATAATACTCTAGGAAGAAAAAAAAGACCAATTTATGTGATTTTAGCTATTTTTGTACATTTTTGTAAAAAATTCCAAATCCAGACACCGCAGTTTGGCAAATCCAAATCCAAAGCCGGACGACGAATTAGAACCAAATCCAAATCTGGCAAAAATGTAGTGACCCCCCTAGTCCGTATATTCCCTATAGTGACCCCTTTGTCTGTATATTCCCTATAGTGACCCCAGTAGTCTGTATATTCCCTATAGTGACCCCCCCAGTCTGTATATTTCCTATAGTAACCCTTCTTGTCTGTATATCCCCTGTAGTGACCCCCCTAGTTTGTATATTCAGTATAGTGACCCCCCTAGTCTGAATATTCCCTATAGTGACCCCCCTAGTCTGTATATTCCCTATAGTGACCCCCCTATTCTGTATATTTCCTATAGTAACCCCTCTTGTCTGTATATCCCCTACAGTGACCCCTTAGTCTGTATATTCAGTATAGTGACCCCCCTAGTCTGTATATACCCTATAGTGACCCCCTTAGTCTGTATGTTCCCTATAGTGACCCCCCTAGTCTGTATATTCCCTATAGTTACCCCCCTAGTCTGTATATCCTCTATAGTGACCCCCTTAGTCTGTATATTCCCTATAGTGACCCCCCTTGTCTATATATTCCCTATAGTGACCCCCTAGTCTGTATATTCCCTATAGTGACCCCCCTAGTCTGTATATTCCCTATAGTGACCCCCCTTGTCTATATATTCCCTATAGTGACCCCCCTAGTCTGTATATTTCCTATAGTAACCCCTCTTGTCTATATATCCCCTATAGTGACCCCCCTAGTCTGTATATTCAGTATAGTGACCCCCCTAGTCTGAATATTTCCTATAGTGACCCCCCTAGTCTGTATATCCTCTACAGTGACCCCCTTGTCTGTATATTCTCTATAATGACCCCCCTAGTCTGTATATTCCCTATAGTGACCCCCCCTAGTCTGTACATTTGCTATAGTAACCCACCTTGTCTGTATATTCCCTATAGTGACTCCCTTGTCTGTATATTCCCCATAGTGACCCCCTAGTCTGTATATCCCCTATAGTGACCCTTCCCCCTTCTCTGTATTATGTTAAATGACCTCCTCAAACATGCCCTTTCCCTTTGTTGATGTCCCTAATTGTGTGACTCAACCCCGCTTCCTCTGACCCAATCTGCATGTTCCTTAATATCTGCTCCTTGTCTGCCCCCCCTTCCCCCAGTCTGTAATTACCATAATCTCCCCTCCCCCTGCTTGTCTGTCCCTTAGGGCTCCTTTTCCCCTATCCATATAGTCCATTAGGGCTTCCCCCCAGGGCCAGTAGTGTACTTACCAAAGAAGAAGGCCCCCTCCTTTGTTCCTGCCATGAGTGTGAGTCTCTGACAGCTCCTCAGGTCCTCCTTTCTGGCCGGCAGCATGCCTGAGTCATCAGCACTTCCTGTGCACGCTGCTGCTGCTGCTGCCGGGGGTGAGTCATCATGCTGCAGCAGTGACAGCCAAGCATGGATGACTCGTCACCGTCTCTATCCCCAACCTAAGCCCCTGTCCTGTCACAAGTGCACATTCCCCAGCCGATGACAGGAGGCGGGGACAGAAGTAGTAGCCTGAGATAGGACACAGAAAGAAGCCAGTTATTGTGACTGTCCTGTGTGTAAACTGCGTACACACAACGATTTAGTAAATGAACAATTGTAGTAAACCATTTTCATTCATTTTTTCAAGGCAAGGGGCCTATCCATTAGCAGATCTTTCTGTAAGATGAAAGACAAAAGATTTATCCCTTGAAAATTCCTGGGGCTGCTGTGACAGATATCTGTTATGTACATGACAGATTTTTGCAAACGACGAACGATATTGCATGACATCATTCTGGGAGTGGATTTTTTTTTGTGTTTCTATTCATTTTCATAAAAAATATCGTTCGTCGTTTACCGCTTATAAACTGACAGATATTTCTAATATCTGTCAGCGATAAGCGATAATTGACCAACATGTTGGAGAGACGAAATACAAAATTTGTCGGCCGCGGGAGTTTGCAATTTCATCGTACATAGCCTATCCATTAGCAGATAAATTGAACAACTGAACGATAAATCGTTCATCCTTCAAATTTATCTGCTAATGGATTAGCCCCTTAACTCAGAAAGTGAACTATTTGTACAACGATATCGTTAACGATAATCGTTCAAAAAATCGTTGTGTGTATGCACCTTAAAGGTGCATACACATGGTCAGATTTGTCCAGTGGCGTAACTAGGGCAGGGCAAGCGGGGTGCGTGCCCTGGGCGCCGTTGGACCGCCGGCGCGGGGGAGCACCGCCGGCCACGGTACCGGCCTGCCCACCCTAGTTAGCCAGTGTAGCGCCGACCGCAATGAGTGCGGTCAGCGCTACACATTTACACAGGACCGGCGCTAGGCTTCCAGCGCCGGTCCTGTGCTGCACACCTGAGCCCGTTCCCTCCCCCTGAGCTCTTGCCCAATAGCACTAGGAGGCGGGCTCAGGCTATGCATAACACAAGGAACGCATCGCCGCCAGCGCTGGCAGCGATGCGTGTGTTAAACAGCAGCCAATGAGAGTCAGATAGAGTCTCATTGACTGCTGCAGCACCCACTGCAAGAGCCGGACTTCCGTCCGGCTCCTGCAGTGGGTAATGGGTCATGACGTCTGTCCCATAATGCTAAGCGCGCCAGCCTGGGAGGACTGGTGGGCGGCGATGGCGGGAGCGACGTCGCCGCCTGGAGCAGCAGCAGCGTGGATTCAGGTAAGTATATTTTTATATATATAAATATATATATATATTTTTTTTTAACCTATCTGCACTACTGGGGGCACAACGGGGGAGGGGGGTGGCTACTACTGGGGTGACCTCTACTGGGGGTGGGGGCATAATGGGAGAGGGGGGTGGCTACTACTGGGGGGACCTCTACTGGGGGTGGGGGCACAATGGGGGAGGGGAGACTACTACTGGGGACACCATTATTGGGAGGACCTCTACTGGGGGGGCTACTACTGGGGGCACTTAATCAGGAGGGGGAACCTCTACTGGGGACTACTACTTGGGGGGGGGGACTACCACTGGGGGCATTATAAAAGGGGCCTACTACTAGAGGCACTGCACTCGGGGGACCACTACTGGGGGCAATAATAGGAAGGGCCACTACAGGGGGGATCACTAGTGGCTGCCTGCATAAGGGGGCCATTACTGGGAAAACTGCATGGGGGGACTACTGCTGGGGGCACTATATAAAGGGCACTGCATAGGGGGGGACTACTACTGGGGGCACCATATAAAGGGCACTGCATAAGGGGATACCGCTACTGGGCGCACTGCATTGTGGGGACTGCTACTGGGGGCACAGCATAAGGGGGAACACTACATGGGGCACTGCATTTGGGGGGCCACTACTGGGGGTACTGAGTAAGGGGAAGTAATTGGGGGCTGTATAAGGGGGACCACTACTGGGGATACTGTATAAGGGGCACTACTATGGGCCTGCATAAGAGGGACCACAACTGCATACTGGGGGTACTGTATGGGGTACTACTGGGGTTCATAAGGTGCATATGGATAGGAATGTTCAGTGTGAAAATAAAGGGGTGTGTCTTGTTGACACGCCCCATTTTTAAGTGACCACGCTCCCTTTTCAAATTTCCCCTGGGCTCCAAATACCCTAGTTACGCCACTGGATTTGTCAGATGTGTCAGATGAACAATTGAACAATTTGAATGATCTGAATGATTTGATGGACGATTTGAACGATTTGAACTATGAACGATTTTTGACTGCAGTAAAATGACTGAAATCGTCCAAAACTGACTGCAAACACTGCAGATGTCAGATATCGTTATCTGACCATCGGGAACGCGCATCGTTCATCATTCAGATATGTCAGATTTTCCTTCAGATGTGAACGATTGAACGATATTTGAAATCGTTATCGTTCAGATCTGAAGAAAAATCTGACCGTGTGTATGCACCACTAGGGGTGGAGAAGATTCGGGACCAGGAGCAGACGGGAGCCGGGTAAACAGGAGTAGGCGGGGATAGGAGAAGGAGGTGCCGGGTTTTAGAGTTGGAGAGGGGCCGGGGACAGGAGGAAACGTGAGCCCGGCATTAAAGGCAGTGAGGTTACTGCTGGGGCCAGTTGTGCTGCGGTGCTGGGTGCTAGCATATCTTCCCTGGGACAGGCTCAGAAAGCAGGCAGGGGAGGAGAGAGACACAGAAAGGGGTTGGGGCCACGCGTCTGCATTATTCTTACTGACCGGACAGTGCTATTCTGCAGGGACCAGCGGGAGGCCCAAAGTGCTGAAAATGGGACCGGCCCAGCTGGTGACTGGCTGTGAGGGTATCAGCGAGGGGGATCTAGCTGTAACCATCGGCGAGGGAGGGGCGGCACAGCAGGGCTCCGCAGTGTGCCTGAGTAACCTGTCACTCTGCACTCTCACGCCTCCGCAGTCAGCTCTGTGTAAAAAAAAAATAACTAGTGCCTGAAGTTCCGGTATGTCATACCGTTGCATACCGGCAAACTGCGAGCACTGATCTACAATATAAACTCGTAGCAAAAAATAGTAGTATATAAGGTCCGTATTCAATTTCAGGCGAAAAGTCCGGATCCGCGATACTTTTTCGCTGATGATGTAATTTTCGCCTGTTTGGCTTTTACCCCGTATTCAGTTTGAAAGACTTTCCGCCTAGCCGGAAAGTTAATGCAATGAATAGGCGGAAAAGTTTATCCTATGAATAGCAGGCAGAAAAAGTGCAGAATTGGGGTTTTGGGGTGCAACGTTGCGGGAACCCTCGTGCAGCCTTTAGACAGTCCCCCCAAAGGTAAACTGTGTAAAAAAAAAAAAAAACACTTAAGGACACCCCAAAAAATGACTTTGAAAAAGGGGGTGAAAAACAAAATGTTGGGGTACAAAGTTAAAAACTAGCAAACTTGACTCTAGGGGTGTCCCCAAGTATGCCCCAAGTGTTTTTTTGATTGCAGGTGCTTGCGGAAGGTGGACTCACAATGCAAGGCACCTCTGGAATAATGTGTAGTGCGTACCGCACATAAGTGCAGCCCGCACTACACTACTAGTAACAAACACAGCCGCTGCCGGCAGCTGTGTGTTTGTCTCAGCAGCCGAAGAGAGTCAGACAGACTCTCATCGGCTGCTGCGCCCACTGCCGGAGCCGGGCTGGAGCTCACCCATGAGCTCCATTTTATGGCTCCCTCAGTGGGTGATGGGAGAGACATCATGACGTCTCTCCCATCACGCAGAGCGGGCCGGCCCAGGGGGACAGAGGAGCGGATGCCAGAGCAGGGATTAAGGTAAGTGGAGTATTTTTTTTTACGTTTTTTTTCTGGCCGTGGGATCACTGCTGGAGGTACTGCTGGGGGGGGACTACTACTGGGGGCATTGCTGGGGGGGACCACCACTGGGGGCACTGCTGGGGGAACTACTACTGGGACATTGCTGAAGGGACTACTACTGGAGGCAGTGTACTGGTGGGACCACTACTAGGGGCACTGCACTGGTGGAACCACTACTGAGGGCACTGCATAGGTGGAGATTACTGCTGGGAGCACTGCATAGGTAGGGGACTACTACTGGGGGCATTGCTGGGGGAGGACTACTACTGGGGGCACTGCTGGGGGGACTACTTCTGGGGCACTGTTGGGGGGGCTACTACTGGGAGCACTGCATCTGGGGGACCTCTACTGGGGGCACTGCACTTGGGGGTTAGTACTATGGGCATTATAGAAGGGGCACTGCATAGGGGGATCACTACCTGGGGCACTGCATAGGGGGACCACTACTGGGGGCATTGTATGAGGGGCACTACTGGAGGCACTGCATAAGGGCTTGTGTAGCTATCCGAGGGTGTGTGGGGGGTGCAAGGTTGAAGAAATGCCTAGGGTGCCAAGAAACCTTGCATTGGCCCTGCATAGGGGGCATTACTACTGGGGCATTACTAAAGGGGGCACTACAAATGTGGGCATTGCATAGGGGGCACTGCATAAGGGGCCCCACACCTAGGGGCACTACTAGTGGGGGCAAATGCATAAAGGGCACCACTACTGTGGGATCTACAAAAGGGGCACTACCACTGTGGGCACTGTCACTACTGGGAGCACTGAATAAGGGACACTACCACTACTGGAGGCACTGCATAAGGGTCACCACTACCGGGGGCATTGCATAAGCGGCACCACTACTGGGGGCACTGCATAAGGGACACTACCACTACTGGGGGCACTGCATAAGGGGCAAAACTACTGGGGGCATTGCATAAGGGGCACCACTACTGGGGGCATTGCATAAGGGGCACTACTGCTGTGTGCATTGTGCAAGAAGTACTACTACTGTGGGCATTATGTGTATTAGGGGCACTACTACTGTGGGCATTGTGTATATGGGGCACTACTGTGGGCATTGTGTAAAAGGGGCACTACTGTGTGTCATAACATGAATAAGGGGCACTAGTACTATGTGGTATAATGTGAATCATGGGCACTATATGCGGTGTAATGTGGATAAGATTGTGCAACTGGTATTTCATGTGGGTGCCTATATGTGGGTGTTTTTCCTGTGGGTATATATTGTATGTTTTTTTCTTGTATGTGCATGAAGTTTGATTTCTCTGGGGAGATAGTGCTAAAGGGGTTATGTCACTCGCTAAATGTCCTCCTTTCAGTATTTTACAAACAGCGCTAAGCTTAGCTTATCGCTGTTTGTCAATGTACCGCTTACCAGCAATATGGTCCCCATTTAGTCCATATTTAATAGGGGCCCCACATGTTTGTTGCCCAGGGCCCCCCACTGACCTTAATCCGGCCCTGTCCTAAAGTAATGAATTAAATGATGTTGGAGGTGTACCCCTGAGTTTTGGTAGGCATATTAAACACTGGGAAGGTTTCGCAGACTGTAAAAGAAAAAGGAAAGGTTCTGTTTTGGGGACACACTAGTGTAAACAATATAAATATTATGATGTATTATGTTTTGTTGTAGAAATTAAAACATATTCTTTATTAATTTATTATAAAATAAGGGTTGGAGATATTACCCCCTTAGTAAGTGGACGAAGGTGTTTCTCACACAAACAAGACAAAAAAGGTGACAAATAAAAACTACAAATATTAAAATCAATAATTGCTCTTAAATATCCTGACTGTACAATTATAAGATTAATATTTATATCGGCACCTGTGTTGGATAATGCATATCTGTGGTTTAATGAATCTCTGCAGCTATAGTTATATAAGAATGACAATAATCAGTAAATTGTGTATTAAAATCCTTTTATTGGGAGTCACAGTGCGCCAGGATTGCTCGGGTATATAAAGGGGAGGGACTGTGTATTAGATCTCTGTGTGCATGTCCCCGTAATCTGGTAGGGGAAGGGGTAAGTGTTGAGCAAGTATTATTATATATATCTGGGATGATCAGTCCCAAGGTAGATGTTCCAACTGTGGCAGGTGGGCATCCCTCAGCTCCACTTTTGGCCATGAACAGCGGTGGGTGATGTCACGTAGTGAGATGAAAGTCAGTCTCGGTTATGCTTAAAAAAAGTTTTGGTGAGGCCTCACCTGATCCGCGTAGCGTCCTCTTCTTTTCTTCTGGTCTTCTTAATGTCCCGGACCATATTCTGGATGAGTGGCTTGCTCTCCAGCGTGGTCCCTGCAGTAATACTCACGCTTCCAAGTGCCCGCATGATCCTTCCCGAGGTCGCGCTCAGGGTATATCGGGTTCCGGAGGCTGTACAGCATGCTCCACTTGCTGGGTGACCGGGCGGCGAGGAGACTTAGGTACGTCGGTGCTTCTCTTTGTCATGGGTATAATGGTAGATGGTAGTGGATGAACTCTATCACGTGTCTGCCTTGCTGGCCTTCCTCAGGGAGTGGGTGAATGGTGGCCATCTTTGCTGTGGGTATTTATCTTGCCAGTTGTGATGTCACCTCCTTTGATATTGGCCTGTTTTTTACTAAGGTGATTAAATTGTAGGGTGGTGTGTCTGGCTATGTATATGGTTCGTGATTAGGCTGGAAAGGAGTCCGTGGTCTATCCCTGTCTATCCCTGTCCCTACTGAAAAATACATATTGTATTCTCACATTTAGGAAAGGAGCACTCTGGGGGAGATATTGCTGTGGGCTCATCACCACAAGAACCTCTTGGGGTTCTTTTTTGGGGTGTATTTGATAATCATCCCACATTCTACATTCCTTCACGTTGTGTCTGGATTTTAATTCTTGTTTTAAATTAAATTAAATTGATGGTTTGAGCTGCATTTTTAAGTTATCTCTTTAACACATATTGCATCTTGAATTTGCAGATATAGAATCTGGGTATTTTAGGGTCTGGGTAATCTGCTAATGCAGGTCGGCAGGTGCGACCTATTTGGGGGACAACCTGACCGTCCATTGGGGGAGGTATAATGTCTGTGGATGGTGTATAGATAAATTGTCTGGTATGGCTAATAGGGCTTGTACTGCACCCATTAAGGCTGGGTGGCGGGATGACCCATCCCTATACTTTAGTACAGGTTTTCATAACATGATGCCTGTGGGTAGGAAAGATGGGTTAGTCTGTAATGACTGACTTGACCTATCTGTCTAAATGTAGGCTGTGGGGTGTAATAATTTTGAGTGTTACCATCCATCTTAATTCTTCTTTGATGATTTTTTTAGAGAAATCACCCCCTCTTCAAGTTACCGGTACTATCTGTATCCCCGTTAGTTGTAAGCTGCTGGGATCTTTGTTATGTTTCTCTTTGTAGTGCATAGACAGGTCTATACATGGCCTAAATTTAGACAATGAGGTCAAGTCAGTTATTACAGGCTAACCCATCTTTCCTACCAACAGGTATAGGGATGGGAAAAAAACTTTGAGAAACGTGGGGCATAGTTTGCGTGAAATTGCTTGCCTGGAGAAGGTTTCTCTTGGTAGCGTGGTGTACCCTTAGGAGGAAACGGTATGATATGCCGACGGCTGAAAATCCCGACACTGGAAACCCGCATGGTGCAGAATCCCGACAGTGGTAGGTAAATACCCTAACCTCCCCCTTCCCCCCTAACCTCCCTAGGGGGTGCCTAACTCTAACCTCCCCCTGATTATGACTAAATGTAACCTCCCCCTGATGGTGCCTAACTCTAACCCCCCCTTCCCACACCTAACTCTCACCCTCCACAGGTGGATGGTGCCTAACCCTAATCTTCCCCCGTGGGTGGCTAGCCAATTACTTACCCATCTCGACAATCGGGATTCCAGCAGCTTGAGTTGCTGACATCGGTATCCTGTTCACCTTCAGGATATCGGCGTCTGCATATTGCCGTGCGGTGGGATTTGGGCGTCGGTATATCGACGTCCGGCATCCCATCTGCCGGCAATATGACTGTATCCCCCCCAGGAGATAAGCCGTAAACAACAGTGTACATGATCGCCCATGACCTGGATAACCTTGCGTGACCACAAAACAGGAGGACAAATTTATCAGTGTGTTCCAAACAGGACAGATGCCAAACAGCTCGTCAGATCCCTGCTGCTCTGATGAAAATGAGGAAGAAAAGCGCATCAATTGCGCCCATCAAACACCGCCTTGTAGCCCGTGGCTTGAAGGGATGTAGAAAAAGGGTGGTATAGCTATGGGCGTGTTGCTTACTCTGCTGAGCCCTGAGATTTAAAGTGTGCAAAAGAACCTCACTTCTATGATATCTTTGATAATGGAACAGATTTATTATCGTATTAAAATGGATACATACAAAATGACAATAATTTATATGTGGCTGAGAAAACTTATTGCACATCTCAGGGTCAAAGTTTAAATATCCCAAAGAAAGTGACGATGTGCATACAAAATCTGCGGGGGAGAAATATTTCTGCACTGCAAACAGGTAACAGTGAAAATTGGTAGGATCATACCCATCTCGGAGGTGTGGAGCCACAGGTGTTTGTAGTACTACAGAGTGTCCCGGATACACCCTGTATTGGCTCCCAGGTAAAAAAAACGTCCAGACAGGTGACTCGTCCGACCGGAATAAGGTAAGTTAATGTATAGGCACTGATAGATCACTGCCGACGCGTTTTGAGGCATCCCAGTCTCTTCTTCAAGGCTTGTGTCCATCAATGCTTAGTGCCTGCCTTTTATGCCAATATTCAATGTTATCCGATGGTCACTTCCGGTTCGTGGCTCCGTGACCCGAAGTGATGTCACGGTCCCGATGTTTACTGGAAATAGCTTGTATTAGATGTCAGCATTGGTTGCTCGATGTCTGTAATGTTTCTTCATATGTGTGGAAGGTATGAAGTAGAGATGGTCCCAGTGGTTCTATTAAGGTGGTAGATAATGATCTCTGTAATCTAGGGATGTGCGCCGACCCCTGTGTTTTGGTTTTGGATCTGTATCTCCTCGCATTTTGGATCTGGATTTTTTTTTGCCAAAACCACCCTTTGAGTGTTTTGGTTTTGGTTTTGGATCTGTATTTTTTTTTTTAAATCATAAAAACAGCCTTAAATCACATAATTTGGGCCTGTTTTTGTTCCTACATAATTATTAACCTCAATGACATTTATTTTCAGTCATTTCCAGTCAATTTTGACCACCTCACAGCTCACAATATTGATTTCATTTAGTTTAGGCCAAAAGGTTGTATCCAGCTAGCTGGCTGACTAAGCTAGGCGACATGTGGCAGTTCAGCTTCCAGCATGGCACAGAGTTACATTGCAGTGGTAGACAGGATGGCAGTTTAAAAAGCTATATGACTCCTAGAAAGCTTAAAAACCAAGCATGTTTTCCTTAACTAGGTGAGAGGCCCGACGGACAAGGAATATGTTTATGGACTGAAGACAGGGAAAGGACGGAAGGATTGATTAGTTTTTAATTTATTTATTTATTTTAATGTTTTTATTCTTAAAAAAAATTATGCGGGAATATCAATCTAGGATCAAGTTCTTCAGTTCCTAAAAGACATATTTGATATGGAGGAGTTTTTAAAATTTTTATACTTCTAATAGAAAAGAGGTGGCCTTGCTTGTGGAGGTGCTGCTAGAACATACTGTAAACAGACATTACTTTGTACTCAGGGAGGTTGTTAGGGATAATGTGACCAAGACTTGCTGTTTACATCAGAGGAAAGCTGTAGTTCTCTGGCTGAACTAGAAGTTCCAGCATCTGTGATGTTTGCTGGACCTACTGGAAGTTATTTGTCAACACCAGATTGTGTGCTTCAGGTTACCTCAGCCTGCCTAACGCATTGTATGTACCATGTAAATATATATGTATGTGACCAATATACAGAAATAATTTTTGTATTAAACGTATTTGCACTTTATTGCACACATCCTGGCAGGAAGATGCTCTGTGCTGCTGCTGCTGCTCAAATATGCCCACCCCATCAACTTGGTGATTCAGAATTTTATTTTTTTTTAAACGAAAGGGGCATACAGGAGATGCTGCCTGTGGCCAATAACATTTCTGGACGTTCATAAACTATAAAATTAAAAATGTCAGGCAGCAATGCCCCAAACAGCACATAATGCAAAGAAAAGAGGTGCAAGATGAAATTGTCCTTGGGCCCAGGGCTGCCATCAGAAATTGTGGGGCCTGGGACTGATAAAATAGCCAGGGCCCCTAGGTCCCCTTCCCGGGCTACTGCTAAGTCTGATGAGTCATGGCTTACCTTATCTTCTTGAAGAATGCTCCTTCCTTCTCGCTTTCTTTTCTCCAAGTCTGGCTGGCGCTGCTCCTTGTGTGCCGCGGCTCCTCCTCCTTCCAGCGGCGTGTCAAAAGAAAAACAAATTGTGTTAAACAAGGGCAGCGGCAAACGCCAGATTTTCGGGGGGGGGGGGTTCTAAATATATACATTATATATACACATATGTGTGTGTGTTTATTAGACACACATATATATATATGTATTTATATTAGGGGTGAGGGGGTTCGGATTTCTGAAATCCGAACCCCCCCGAGCCCCCCCGATCCGAGGCAGATCCGAGTCAGGCTCGACTTTTCCCGCCTGACTCGGATTCTGAAATCGAGGCAAAACGTCATCATCCCGCCTTCCGAGTCTCGCGGGTTTTGGATCCTATATAAGGTACCCGCGTCGGCGCCATTTTCTCACTCGGCTGTGGACAGTGAAGAGGGAGGGTGGGAGTTAGGGCTGGCTGGGCTGTGTAGTGTAGTGTAGTGCAGAGTAGTGTTGTGCTGTGCTGTGCTGCGCTGTGCTGCTGTTGTCCATAGGGGCTGTGTCCACTACTTCAAAGTCCATAGGGGCTGGCTGGACTGTGTTGTGCAGTCAGTTGTCCATAGGGGCTGTGTCCACTCCAAAGTCCTGTACAGTGTCCCAGTACTAAAGGGGTGCTGTAGTGTTGTCCAGGGGGTGCTCTGTCTGTCAGGGGTGCTCCCCCCAAGTGCTAAAAAAAATTAAAAAAAAATTCTGTGTTTGTGAATTGTGTGCGCAGTAGCCGCACGTGCATCAACAAAGTAGTGCCAAGCGTGCGTCAGTGTCATAAGTAAAGGGCCGGCTGGCTTGACCGTTAAAGGGTGCTGTAACCCCCAAAGTACACTCCAAACCAAATAACAAAATATTTTCTGTGTTTGTGAATTGTGTGCGCAGTAGCCGCACGTGCATCAACAAAATAGTGCCAAGCGTGCGCCTGTGTCATAAGTAAAGGGCCGGCTGGCTTGACCGTTAAAGGGTGCTGTAACCCCCAAAGTACACTCCAGTCCAAACCAAATAAAAAAATATTTTCTGTGTTTGTGAATTGTGTGCGCAGTAGCCGCACGTGCATCAACAAAGTAGTGCCAAGCGAGCGCCTGTGTCATAAGTAAAGGGCCGGCTGGCTTGACCGTTAAAGGGTGCTGTAACCCCCAAAGTACACTCTAGTCCAAACCAAATAAAAAAATATTTTCTGTGTTTGTGAATTGTGTGCGCAGTAGCCGCACGTGCATCAACAAAGTAGTGCCAAGCGTGCGCCTATGTCATAAGTTAAGGGCCGGCTGGCTTGACCGTTAAAGGGTGCTGTAACCCCCAAAGTACACTCCAAACCAAATAACAAAATATTTTCTGTGTTTGTGAATTGTGTGCGCAGTAGCCGCACGTGAATCAACAAAGTAGTGCCAAGCGTGCGCCTGTGTCATAAGTAAAGGGCCGGCTGGCTTGACCATTAAAGGGTGCTGTAACCCCCAAAGTACACTCCAGTCCAAACCAAATAAAAAAATATTTTCTGTGTTTGTGAATTGTGTGCGCAGTAGCCGCACATGCATCAACAAAGTAGTGCCAAGCGTGCGCCTGTGTCATAAGTAAAGGGCCGGTTTGGACATCTGGTCCGGACTGAAGGACGTGCCAACAATTTCTGACAAGTCTACTGTCACTGCATATGATACTGTCCTCAAAGCAGCAGCGACAAGCGTGCGTCTGTCTGTTAAAGGGTGGTGTAACCCTCAAAGTGCGCTCCACAAACAATAAAAAAATTCTTCTTTTTTTTTCTGTCTTTGTGAAATGTGTGGCCTGCATCCTTAAAGCAGCAGCGACAAGCGTGCGTCTGTCTGTTAAAGGATTACATCGGTGGCAGCATCCAAGTAGGCATGTCAGACAGTCCGTACCTGTACTGGCAGGAAAAAGAAGCAATTTGGAGGTCCCTGTACAAACTGGCTCTATTTTATCTGAGTTGCCCCCCCTCCAGTGTGTACTCCGAAAGAGTGTTTAGTGCAGCCGGGAACCTTGTCAGCGAAAGGCGTAGGAGGTTGCTTCCACAAAATATGGAGAAGATGATGTTCATAAAATGAATTATCACCTCTTCCAGGAAGACCAGCCTCCAGAACGTACAGAGGGACCTGTGGTTTTGGATTCCAGCAGGGACGAATTAATACTCTGTGAGGATGAGGATGTACACAACACTGAAGAGGGTGAGGAATCGGTGGATGAGGAGGATGAGGACGACATCTTGCCTCCGTAGAGCCAGTTTGTGCAGGGACAGATTAATTGCCAGCTTGTTTTGTGGGGGCCCAAACGAACCAATAATTTCAGCCACAGTCGTGTGGCAGACCCTGGCGCTGAAATGATTGGTTTGTTAAAGTGTGCATGTCCTGTTTATACAACATAAGGGTGGGTGGGAGGGCCCAAGGACAATTCCATCTTGCACCTCTCTTTTTTCTTTGAATTATGTACTGTTTGGGGCCTAGTTTTTCAAACTGCCATCCTGTATGCCACTGCAGTGTCACTCCTAGATGGACCACGTGTTTGTGCCGCCCACTCGTGTCGCTTTGCATAGTCATCCAGCTACCTCTGTGCAACCTTTTGGACATAAAAACACTATTGTGAGGTGTGAGGTGTTCAGAATAGACTGGAAATGAGTGGAAATTAAGGTTATTGAGGTTAATAATAGCATAGGAGCAGAAAAGGGTGGTTTTGGCAAAACCAATCCAGATCCAAAACACGAAGAAAGATCTAGATCCAAAACCAAAACACAAAACACGAAAAGTGGCCGGTGCACACCCCTAATATATATATATATATATATATATATATATATATATATAGTAAACATATATATTATATATATCACACATATATACACATTAACACTTACATACACATATACACCTTAACACTTACATATATACACATTAACACAAATATACAGTATACACGCACTAACACATATACAGTGTACACAAACACATATATACTAGGGATGAGCGGGTTCAGATTTATGGAATCCGAGCCCCCCCTGTTCCGAGTCAGGCTCGAGTTTTCCTGCCTGACTCGGATCTGAAATCGAGGCAAAACGTCATCATCCCGCTTCCGGATCTCACGGGTTTTGGATTCTATAAAAGGTCGGCGCCATTTCTCACTCCGGCTATGGACAGTGAAGAGGGAGGGTGGGAGTTAGGGCTGGCTGGGCTGTGTTGTGTTGTGCTGCTGTTGTCCATAGGGGCTGTGTCCACTCCTCCAAAGTCCATAGAGGCTGGCTGGGCTGTGTTGTGCTGCTGTTGTCCATAGGGGCTGGCTGGGCTGTGTTGTGCTGCTGTTGTCCATAGGGGCTGGCTGAGCTGTGCTGTGCAGTCAGTTGTCCATATGGGCTGCGTCCACTCCAAAAATCTATAGGGGCTGGCTGGGATGTGTTGTGCAGTGTCCCATAAAGGCTGTAGTCCTAAAGGGGTGCTGTAGTGTTGTCCAGGGGGTGATCTGTCCATCAGGGGTGCTCCCACCAAGTGCAAAAAAACCAATTATTTATTTCTGTGTTTGTGAATTGTGTGCGCTGTAGCCGCACGTGCATCAACAAAGTAGCAGCGCCAAGCATGCGCCTGTGTCATAAATCAGGGTCGGCTGGCTCGTCTGTTAAAGGGTGGTGTAACCCCCAAAGTGCACTCCAAAAAAAAGAAAAAATTCTTCTTTTCTGTGTTTGTGAATTGTGTGCGCTGTAGCCGCACGTGCATCAACAAAGTAGTGCCAAGCGTGCTCCTGTGTCATAAGTAAAGGGCCGGCTGGCTCGTCTGTTACGGGGTGGTGTAACCCCAAAAGTGCTCTCCAAAATCTTCTTTTCTGTGTTATGAATTGCGTGCGCAGTAGCCGCACATGCATCCACAAAGTAGCAGCGTCAAGCATGCGCCTGTGTCATAAATCAAGGGCTGGCTAGCTCGTCTGTTGAAGGGTGGTGTAACCCCCAAAGTGCCGGAAAAAATAAAAAATATATGTTGTCCTAAAGAGGTGCTGTAGTGTTGTCCAGGGGGTGCTCTGTCCATCAGGGGTGCTCCCACCAAGTGTAAAAAAATATTATTTTTTTTCTGTTTGTGTGCTCTGTAGCCGCACGTGCATTAACAAAGTAGCAGCGCCAAGTGTGCGCCTGTGTCATAAGTCAAGGGCCGGTTTGGACATCTGGTCCAGACTTAAGGACCTGCTAACAATTTCTGACATGTCTACTGTCACTGCATATGATACTGTCACCATTGACAGAATGGTGGAGGATTACATCGGTGACAGCATCCAAGTAGGCATGTCAGACAGTCCGTACCTGTACTGACAGGAAAAAGAGGCAATTTGGAGGCCCCTGTACAACTGGCTCTATTTTACCTAAGTTGCCCCCCCTCCAGTGTGTATTCCGAAAGAGTTTTTAGTGCAGCCGGGAACCTTGTCAGCAAAAGGTGTAGGAGGTTGCTTCCACAAAATGTGGAGAAGATGATGTTCATCAAAATGAATTATCAATTCTTCCAGGAAGACCAGCCTCCAGAAAGTACAGAGGGACCTGTGGTGGTGGATTCCAGCGGGGATGAACTAATACTCTGTGAGGATGAGGACAACACTGAAGAGGGTGAGGAATCGGTGGATGAGGAGGATGAGGACGACATCTTGCCTCTGTAGAGTCAGTTTGTGCAGGGACAGATTAATTGCAAGCTTGTTTTGTGGGGGCCCAAATGAACCAATTATTTCAGCCACAGTCGTGAGGCAGACCCTGGCGCTGAAATGATTGGTTTGTTAAAGTGTGCATGTCCTGTTTATTCAACATAAGGGTTGGTGGGAGGGCCCAAGAACAATTCCATTTTGCATCTATTTTTTTCTTTGCAGTATATACTCTTTGGGGCCTAGTTTTTCAAACTGCCATCCTGTCTGCCACTGCAGTGCCACTTCTATGTCACACGCTGCCCTGGAGACCGCAGAATCAGACCCCGTCGCTTACCTTTGCGGGTGCTGGCCCGCGCTGTCTTCCGGCTCCCGCGCCGTACTCCTCTCTCAGGGCGGTCTCCTCTGTTGTCCTCTGGAGGGTCCCGCTGCTGTACTGCTTCCACGCCAGCTCCTGCTAATTGCTGGTGTCCGCTGGTTACATCCAAGAAGCGCTGTCCTCCGGTCCATGGGCGCGGCCATCTTGGATTGCCCATGTGACTCCATTCCACCAATGAGGAATCTTCTCCTTCTTTCTCAGCCTGTCAGCTCTCAGTGTCTACTATAAAGGATCCCCAATGCTGACACAAGTTGCCAGTGCAACTAGTCTCTTAGTTTTACTAAGTGAGCCTTCTCGCTGTGCTCCAAAGGCGTTTCGGCTATCCAGCCACTCCACGTAGCGTCCCATCTCCCAACATCTCCACTCGGCTACCCAGCTGCTCCACGTAGCATCCCAGCTACCAATGTCTCCACTCGGCTACCCAGCCGCTCCACGTAGCGTCCCAGCTACCAACGTCTCCACTCGGCTACCCAGCCACTCCACATAGCATCCCAGCTACCAAGGTCTCCACGGCTATCCAGCCACTCCACGTAGCCACCCAGCTACCAACGTCTACCCACGGCTATCCAGCCGCTCCATGTAGCGTCCCAGCTACCAACGTCTCCACTCGGCTACCCAGCCACTCCACATAGCATCCCAGCTACCAAGGTCTCCACGGCTATCCAGCCACTCCACGTAGCCACCCAGCTACCAACGTCTACCCACGGCTATCCAGCCGCTCCATGTAGGCACCCAGCTACCAACGTCTAACCACGGCTATCCAGCCGCTCCACGTAGCCACTCAGCTACCAACGTCTACCCACGGCTATCCAGCCGCTCCACGTAGCCAACCAGCTACCAACGTCTACCCACAGCTCTCCAGCCGCTCCACGTAGCCACTCAGCTACCAACGTCTACCCACGGCTATCCAGCCGCTCCACGTAGCCACTCAGCTACCAACGTCTACCCACAGCTATCCAGCCGCTCCACATAGCTTCCCAGCTCCTAACATCCACTCAAGGCTATCCAGTCTTTCCAAGTGGCTTCCAAGCTACCACGCTACTTCTACACTACTCAAACTCCCCATCAGTTCACTGCTCCCTCTCATGCGGAGGAACTTTATTAAGCCAAGTCTGCGCCAACTAGTACAGGTCCTAGGCCCAGTCTGGGAACACAGCCTCTAAATCCCACGTCTGTGACATTCTAGATGGGCCACGTGTTTGTGCCGCCCACTTGTGTCACTTAGCATAGTCATCCAGCTACCTCGGTGCAACCTTTTGGCCTAAAAACAATATTGTGAGGTGTAAAGTGTTCAGAATAGACTGGAAATGAGTGGAAATGTATGTTATTGAGGTTAATAATAGCGTAGGAACAAAAAAAAAACAAATTCTGTGATTTTAGCTGTTTTTATGCTTTTTTCCCAAAAAATACAGATCCAAAACACAAAACCCAGAACCCAAAACACGGAAGGGTGGTTTTGGCAAAACCAATCCAGATCTAAAACACGAACAAAGATCCAGATCCAAAACCAAAACACAAAACACGAAAAGTGGCCGGTGCACATCCCTAATTAAAACCACATTGACCAAGGTCTTTAAGAGGACTTGCGTGAATCCCCAGCCAAAGCTTGTTCTCTCACCCAACCAATTGAAGACTTCGACAACAAAAAAGATTTTGTTGGATCGACTAGACCTTTCAGATTAGCAAAATATGAAATTCCACCTAATGGCACTGACAAGGCCTCTGTGAGTGGCCATGTTCATACCATTGCCAAACATACTCCAAAAGAGAATTCAGTGAACAATTACCTTCCACACCCATGGTCACCAATCAATCCAATCTGTCAAATAAATTTTCAGCATATCTGGAGTCAAAGCCTTCATCGTGATTTCCGTAATGCCGACCTGATAATCTGCCAGACACAAGCAGTACAAAGTAAACCACAAACACTAGCTGATGGAACAAGCAACAAGTACCCTAAACCTACCCCATTTGAAAACAAAATAATGTAACTGGAGCTGATGTGTTCTCTGATTACTGATAGCTTGAATGATGCCCAAGTTGTCACACCAGAAAAGTATGCATCTGTTTTTAAGCCTCTCGGGCCATAATTCTACCATAACCACTATCGGAAAAGCTCCAATAGCAGCATATTGGCAGCCAAACTGGCTTCCCACCAAGACTCAGGCCGTGGCAAACCACTCCCAATCAAAATGCCCCAAAAAGAACAGAACCAGAGGCATCGGTGTACAACTGCAGTTCCGAATAGGCGGCTGACCATGTAAGCCTAATGTGCATAAAAAAAATCACCTAAAAATTGCAACCATATTTGTAGATCCTTCTTCAGCTCTGCCAAAAAGATGTCAGTGGGGCCGCCCCCAAACGGCAAGCATTCCGGCGGGAACGCCTCCGTTTGGGCAGGCACGCCCCCTGCCCGTCTCCCAAACGGGGCGAGCTGTCACTCACCAGCGAGTGAGTGACAGCTCAAGACCCCTAGCAACGGAGCGTCCGTCGCTAGCCAGGTCTCGCACATGCGCACTACGGAGCCAGCTCCGTCGTGCGCATGCCCAGTGGGGCAACATCGAGTCGGTTGCGAGTGCTCAGCGCTTGCGACCGACTCTGAATGACCCCCTAAGTCTTGTCGTTGGCTTTTTAGTTTTGTCATCAAACCCCCAAAACCTGAAACGCTTTGACTGAAAAAAGAAGTTCCTTACATGCAGAACTACCCTCAGGCCCATACAACAAAAGATCTTCCAAATGTGTAACCCCCACATTACCAGTGCCTGGCTGTATGCACCATTGCAAAAACGAAATTAAATGCTCAAAAAATGTCCAGTAAATTGAACAACCCAGCTCCTCAGTTAATACCCGTGCCAGATCTACAGAATACCAGAACCGTGACACACGGCCAGGAGTGCCCTGCCCAGCAGTGGTTCCGGTGAGCTGGCAAGGAGAGGATAAGAAGGGGCCTGGACAGTGGCATGTAAGGGCGGCAGTATGCCCTGTGAAGCACTAACGCCTACACCCTCCCCATCCACCCCTCCCTGCTTCCTCCCCCCTGAGTGCATACCATTACCGCCTGTGGGAAGGTGGAGGGTGGGGTTTTCTTGCACTACGAGCTTTCCATACACACTTCCGGAGCTGGGATGGTTGCGGCGGACAGTGAACATGGTGGATTCTGCCCTGTGTGGCAGCAATGGCTGCACCACCCTCCTCACAGCCCAGGCCTGGAGGCCTCCGTCAGCCATCAGAGAGGAGCAGGAATTCCTTTTTGAAAAGGACATGGAGAAAAGAGGCACCAATAAGGAGAGGCAGGAGGGAGTATAACAGGCGGAAAGCTTGGAAGAAAATACACAGAGGAATGAAAACAATAAGAATTAATAAGAAAGAAGTGGGTGGTGCTGGGTTGTGATGACACGATCACATCATCATGGCCTTAACCCCCACTAGAGAATGCAGCATTGTAAAGTTGTGGGTGGAGCCATGATGACGTAATCAAATTACGACATCAGCCACCTGTTTCTTCGACTTCACTTGGAAAATGGGCAATGCAGCCAGGGTGGGGGTGGCTCCAGGAGACTTGCCCACTCTTCTAGGCAGGCGGCAGTGCCACCTGATTCTTGGGAGCCTCCTGGCCATTCAGAATGGCGTTACGCGATACTCACCCGTCCACGATCCTCTGCAAAAAGTAGTACCGTGCATGCGTGATTTCCATCTAGCACTTGTGCAGTACAGATAACTGTCATAGTGTTTACTGGGCATGCATGGTATTATCAGCTCACCCATACCCAGTCTGGAGACAAGAGCAGCTGCTAATTGCACATGTGTGGGCTCTCTTGCAGCACATTCACTATACTGAACACTCTCTGATTGGAGCATTATCCTACCAACTAGGGCCTGTTAGAACTTTGCCGTGGGACTAGTTTTGCGCAAGAGACCTGTAGTTACCAAAATATATGGGTATGGCAGCGGAATTTAATTCTGCATAGCTGTTATACAGAATGAAATGTACCACTGTAAGAGCACAATTGAGCCCTTTTTTTTTTTTAGAGCTGCAGGGATATAATATTTACACCTGGTAGTGGTAGGGGGCTGATCTACATATTATATCTATGGTGCTAAAAGGGGATCTCTTTGCCACTGTAAGTTCATCTTGAATCATATCTTCCCGTCTGTATGACTCGTCTTCCATATATAGGCACACCGTAAGTTTTTGTCTTAGAAAGGTCATATAGTGAAATACAAATACCTTTATATGAATCAGATCTAAGTTTGTACTGAAAAAGTTAATGAATTGGGACATTCCCTCTAACCCACATCACTATAAACTTAATGGTGCAAACATTGGGACTATGCAAGCCCTATAGAAGGGTTGGCTACGCAATCCCAGTGCTAATAATGCAGGCGGTCAGAATCCCAGCAGAGTAATCTCGACGATAGGAATCTCTTCCCCTAACCCTAACCCACCTTTCCCATAGCCTGACCCTAATCCTCTACTCCCACAGCCTAACCCTCCCCCTAGTGCCTAACCCTAAACCTAACCCTAATACTCACCACTGGGATCGCAGCTGTAGGGATTCTGGATCCGGGATTGTGTGTGCCGGGATGCCAACTACATCTCCTATAGTACATCAAAGAAGCCATTAATCTATATCTTGCACTGATAAACTCTGACAAATTGGATTTATGGCTCTGTAATCCTAATTGTACAGCGTGAGTGGTTCTGGATGCACTAAAGAAGAGCAAATTATCCAAACTTTCTATTGTGCGGTTTACCCTGTCATTTCTCAGTGCTGAGTAGTTATTTAGAGAACATTTGTAATGGAGGATTTTTTAAGCTGCTGCATTATAACGACAATGGGTGCACCGTATTCTTAGTTTGGATCACAATTGCCTGTTAGATGACTGGATAAACCACAACATATTGGACAAACTTACAGTAACTTCATAGGGGTCTATTTACTAAGCTGTGTTAGGAGACAGAGCGAAAAGTGATAAGAAAGTGATAAGGTGCCAGCCAATCAGCTCCCAACTGTCATCTCACCGGCTGTTTTTGAAAAATGACAGTTGGGAACTGATTGGCTGGCACCTTATCACTTTTCACTCTGTCTCCTAATACTGCTTAGTAAATAGACCCCTTAATCACTTAAAAACCTCTTTTAAGAGACTTTTTTGCTTGAGCATTAAAAAAGATTACTACCGTAAATCAATTTGGTTGAATATAGAACTCCTGGCCAAATGCCGCATGGGTATGGAGGTGTTATATTTATTATACAGTAGTATAAATCATTATAACAAAAACATACAACATAGAGGGGTCTATTTACTAAGCAGTGTTAGGATACAGAGTGAAAAGTAATAAGGTGCCAGCCAATCAGCTCCCAACTGTCATTTTTCAAATGCAGCCTGTGACATGGCAGTTAGGAGGTGATTGCCTGGTACTTATCACTTTTCACTCTGTCTCCTAACCCTGCTTAGTAAATAGACCACAGAGTTTCAAATGCACATTTTCCTAACAACTGTAACTTATGTGCTCAAAGTCACTTGCAGCAATCACTAACCAAAGTCAAAAGTCTGCTACATCATGAGTAGAGTAATTACATGACATCATTAAAGATAACTGAAATAATTTAAGTTGTTTATACTTAACTGTAATAAAGCAGAGCTTGGATCTGAATTGTTTTTTTCCTGTGGGAGCCTTCTATAGGAAGATGTTACATGACAAAGTGGTCTCAGTTACAGCATGAATATATATAGATGAATGGCATTGTGACTTAAAAGATTCTGCGTTTCGTGTACAATTGCTGTACAGTACTTTAGGGCAGAGCGATGTGCGACTTGCAGCAGTTGCATTTAATCACCTAATTATTTGCACTCTTTCTTGAAGTATTATGTTGAAGTTTCTCAATAGAGTATTGTGTTGGCTAACCGCAATCTTACCACACAGAGTACTAGACAATTACCCTTTGGTTACTCACATACCCTTAGAAGCTTTAACTGTGCAGTACACAAATGAGGCAATTACAGCTCAATGATTTTATTCACTTGAACCCACAATGCTCTAGAAACCATCGCTATTAATAAAACGACAGAGCTTGCACTTAAATGTCTATGTGTGGCTATCGTCTGTTCTTTGGCATGTCCTGTCAATCTGTTAAATAAGAATCATGTTTTATGTCACCCTAATACACAAATGATTTTCTTGCTTTAGTGGACTGAGCATTCAGAATGCAAACACATATTGCTAATATAGATTTACAAGACGCAATCAGTTGTTTGTGTTGGTCTTTACTGCCATCCAGTGGTCCAAAGCATTTAAAGCATGTGTATCACTTGTTTCAAAAACATAGGGCCTGATTTGACGCAATGGGAATATTTATACTTACGCAGTTGACCGATTATCAGTAAACTGTGCATGCATCTAAGTCACACTGCGCATGCGTCAAGATACATTACCGTCGTCACTCGCAGCGACTATCTTCCCGCAGTGTGATAGACAGTCAGGCAGCGCTTGGGGGAGGTAACAGGAGAGTAGCAGTAAAAATGTAGTCGCATCGCAACTGCTTTAGAGCGTGTTGCAGCCTACATGGCTTTGGCGCCTCAGTACATGCGCCCATTCTGCGCGACGATAGAGTTACTCAGAAGGGCGATTATCGAGGGATCTGCAAACCGATTCTGTGTCTTTGTACACAGGCGCTTGGATTTGGAAATGCGCCAGTGGGCGTCTCAATATAAATCTAGGCATCTGTGACATTTGCTCATTTTCGTACAACCGCTGCGTGCACAGAAGCAGCAGCGGCATTAGCATCCATTTCTGAATCAGCCATTTGAAGTTGGTGATTCAGAATGCATGGACACTGGTCATTTTCACGATTTGGTCTGCCCTTGCCTACTGTCCCGGAATGGCCAGGAGGCTCCTAAAAATTAGGTGGCGCTTCCAGCCGCCGAGATAAGTAGGGAAGTCTCCCAGCTGGGCGCCTCTCCCTGGACCCCCTCTCCCCTCCGCACCCCCCACACAAACACACACTTGTGGGCCCACCCCCTGCTTCACAATACCGGGCCCACAATAAGGCGATTGCTCAGAGACGCTCCCCGCTCCACCCCTACTGCAGAGTAATGTCCCCGGCCACACCCCCATAAGCCACATCACGCATTCCCGCTGTGCCGACTTATGTAGTTTGTGCTACTTAAAAGTTTAAGCCATGTTCATACATAGCAGAAATAGATTCAGAAATAATATTTAAATAAGTTGGAAATGTCTGTGTACTGTACATGAAATGCCTCTGTAAACTTTACCAGCACACGTTGTAAGATCTGTAGATCAATATTTAGATGTCTTCACTTCGGATAGCTAAATAGGGTTACATACTGTAACACTTGTTATCAATGAAAACACTTTAGAATACGATCACTGACATCCCTGCACACACTCTGGCAAATTTTAGGATAGGAATTAAAAAATAAATAAGCACATTTGGCTGTTGGAACATCGATGTAGACATCTAAATTTGGAAGATGCTGATCCTTCTATAGTATGTTGCTCACAGGCTGCAGCCTCCTGCTTGCTTCCATCTCCTCCGTCACACCATTACGCTGTACCTGCCACATACAGCCCTCTCATTATCACTAACATACAGTAGTCACAGTAGAGGACAGATCACTGCGTCCATCAACATTAGCGCACTGACTTTCTGAAATACTCTGTCCTTCTGGGAGCATTCTGACAGCCCATTTGGGTACAGGTTATTCTATACTTTTTAACTGGGGATGTTTACTGTCGAAACAGAACATGTAGAATTATAATAAAAGGGTACTCTAATTGGTGTCAAAGACACCTTACAAATCAAACATAGAGACACTGTAATACAATAACACGAATGCAGTCAGGATACCGACGGGCTCCTGACACTGACAGCCCGACAGGGGACTAAAGATAGGCGTCAAAATCCTGACGCCTATCATTAGCCCCCCTACAAAAGGGATGTAGTCCGGAAGCCGACGGTCTAAATGCCGACCGCCGGCTTCCAGACACTGTAATCCCGACTAGGGACGAATGACAGGCATCTAAATCTAGATGCCTGTCATTTGACCGACATCAGGAGACCGGCACCCGGCATCCCGATCGAGCGGATGCCGGGCGCCGCAGCGGACAGCCGTGGGGGGGAGGGTTAGGTTTAGGGCTCCATGGGGGGGCTTAGGGTTAGGCACCCCCCAAGGAGGTTAGGGTTAGGCTAGGGGGAGGCAGGGTTAGGGTTAGGCACCCCGGGGGAAGGTTAGGGTTAGGCACCCCCCCCGGGGGTATTAGGTTTAGGCAGCGGGGAAGGGGGGCTTAGGTTTAGGCACTTACAGGAGGGGTTAGGGTTAAACACAGGGGGGGAGGTTAGGGTTAGGCACCCCTAAGGAGGGTTAGGGTTAGGGGGTTAGGTTAGTAAATACTTACCTTTAGGACGATCGGGATTTCCTCCTTTGTCGGGCAGCCGCTGTCGGGAATTGAACCATGCGGCTGGCGGTAATACATATCACACCCCTACAAAATCCCGATACCCAGCATACCAAACGAAGGTAAGCTGGGTGTCTTAGCGTTTAACCACGCAGGGGGAGGGTTAGGCTTAGGGACCCCCAGGGGGACTTAGGGTTAGGCAGCCCCCGGGAGGGTTAGGGTAGGGAAAGGGGGGTTAGGGTTAGACACAACTAGGGGTGGTTAGGGTTAGGCACCCCTCCCGGGAGGGTTAGGTTTAGGGTGCGCGTAGGGGCTGTTAGGTTTAGGCACTAACGGGGGGGAGGTTAGGGTTAGGCACCACTAAGAGAGGGTTATGGTTGGAGGGGGGAGACGGGAGGTTACTTAACAGTCCCAGTCGGGAATTAGGTCCGTCAGGGTTCCGCTGTCGGTATTTCATCCGGCGGCTGCATTAAATACCGATTCCCAATAACACATGTAATGATATATTAGGTGTGTAGGAGCCAAAAAATGCACTTATTCAATTTAGTGCAGAAATGTTAACATAAAGATCTACATACAATATAACATCAGCCACAAGGCACATTTTGGAAGATAAAGCAACAGGTGGGATTTGAGTCACAAGAGGGACATAATGGGCCGGGTACAATTACACGTGAGCTGTCATTGCGCGTTTATCAGTCTAGTTGTGGTAGACTAATTCTGGTTGCACCTTCATAAGCTGTGTGCAGAATCAGCCTTCTGGGAGTTAATGCACAAAGGACCTCATTCAGACCCACTCGCAAGCGGGTCGATGATGAGGGACTGCGTACGTGCAGCGCTCACACTGCACCTGCGCAAGCCCCAGAGCGAGTGACGAATGCACTCGCTCCGGGGCTCGCTACAAAAGGGGCGGCTGTCGATGTTGACCATCACCTAGTCACTCGCTAAAGCTGTGGGTGGTAACCCACAGTTTAGCAAGCGGCCAGGAGGCCACCTTTCAAAAGAAAATCAGCCGCCCTCATTCAGAGCGAGCGCTCGTTTTTTGCGAGTGGCTCTGAATGAGGTCCAAAGCCACCAGTAATTGTTTCAGCGGCTTTTGAACAAAACTGAATTGTGTCAAAAGTCTTTATGCACAATCAAAATATAATATGCCTCAAAACAGTCAGCAGTTAGCGGAATTGAATTAATATTATGGATTAGTTCACATCTTGGACTATGGGGTCTATTTACTAAGCCTTGGATGGAGATAAAGTACCAGCCAACCAGCTCCTAATTGTCATTTTTCAAACACAGCCTGTGACATGGCAGTTAAGAGCTGATTGGCTGGTACTTTATCTCTGATCACTTTATCTCCATCCAATGCTTAGTACATAGACCCCTATATAGCTAACATAAGTCAAAATCTAATATTTGTCCATTTTATTTTGGGGGTCACCCCATTCCCATTAATTCACCGACTGCCACAGCTCTTTACCCCCCTGGATCAGGAACTTAAAGTCAGGGCCGTAACTAAGGCTGTGTGGCCGATGCCGCCATACAGAGCGCCTGAAAGGGAGGAATCAGCCCCAGCCAAAATGTCCATTTGCCGGCTACCCGGCACAATGTTTTTATTAGTGGTATGCCGGCTCCACTTTACTCTCTCTGCCTTTCAGCTCAGACACAGTGTGTAGGGAGAGACATCATGATGTCTCTCCCACAGTGCCAGTCGATGAGCCATTGGGCAGCAGGGCAGCTACAACTTGCGCACTGACTGTGTATCAGTGAGGCTGACTGAGGGCCTGATTCAGAGCCGCTCGTAAGCGGCCGCTCGTTTGCTCCGAGCGATGTTTGCCCAACTGCGCATGCGCGAACCAGTCAGTGCGGTCGAAATTCATGTGCTCACAAAATAGCGAATGCCTGATAATTTGAGTGACAGAAAGAGGCGTATGTGGGTGGTAACAGGGGAAGGTGCTTGAAAACGGGGAGTGGAGATCCGAACGCAGGCGTGCTTAAAGGTCAAAACGGGCGTTTTATGGGTGTGCATAATTAAAACAGCAGCGTCATTGACCACGTCACTGGGTTATTTTATAGCCAGAACTGCTCGCAAGATTGTGGTAGCAAAAACCAACCACAAGAATAGCGAGCAGTTCATATGCTGGTCGATGTACTCGATTAATCTAATAAATAGCGGACATGACGTAGGATGCGAGCGGCCAGGGGGCGTATTTTTCCAAAAAACGACCGCAAGTTTTGTTCGCTCGTTCAGACCTAGAGGCGTGAACAGACCGCAAAGAGCGAACAGTTCATTTGAATAGCCACCCCTATTTTCTGGACGAGCGAGCGCTAATTGCGTCCAGCTCTGAATCAGGCCCCGAGCTCACAGATTGGTGGCCAGGAGAGTGCTGTCATTGTGACTCATCCTATGGCAGAGGGGCATTATTGTGTAGCATAATGTGTAATGGGCATTACTGTGTGACATAAGGCATAAGGTGTACGAGACATTATTGTTCGGAATAATGTGTAAGGGACATTACTGTGTGGCATAATGTGTATAAAGGGTACTACTGTGTGGCATTCGGTGTAAAAGGGACTCTACTGTGTGTGTAATGTGATTAAGAGGCACTACTGTGTAGCGTAACATGAATAAAGGACACTACTGTGTGGTGCAATGAGAATAAGGGACACTACCTTGCAGTGTAATGTGAATAAGGTTGCATTACTCTGATGCAATTTGAATTTGTAGTACTATTGTGTGGTTATGCTTTGCCCCTTGAGATCATGTCCTTTTTTTCAGCTCTGTCACCTGTATACAACAAAAGAGAGCTACCCAGTGACTGTCACACAATACATAGAGCATCACAGTGAGAACCACTCAATATAGAGAGCACCCCACTGACCACCACACAATACAGAGAGTATCCCAGTGACACCCGTACAATATAGATGACATCCTAGAGATTGCCATAAAGACTTCTAGTGACCACCATACAAAATAGAGAGCATCCTAATGACTGCAATACAGTACAGAGTGTGTTTTTGTGACTCTCCTACAACATGTCACACATAGAACCTGAGCGCTGATCATTTGTTTGTTTAATTGAACCCATAATTACAGTAAATGTTTTTCTTATGTAGTATACAAAATAAAAAAAATAAAACATGTGCAGTGTACTGCACCGGCTCGATGTTTGCCCACTGGGCATGCGCACGACGGAATCCCGTCGGGTGCTCCGTCGCTCCGGGTCTCGCACCAAAGGGGGCGAGCTGTCGATGGTGATTGACAGCTCGCCCCATTTGGTAGGTGGGCAGGGGGGGTGGCTGGTCAAACGGAGGCGTTCCTGAAGGAACGCCTGCCGCTTGGGGGCGACCCCCTGACATCACCAGTGATGTCAGTGGGAGAGCTTCTGGCTCTATTAGAGCCAGAAGCTCTCTGGGGCTTGCAGCCACAAGACCCTACCACAAGGGTCTAGTCGCAAGCCCGATGGACACGATGGTCTTGACCATCCCGACCATCATCCTGGCCGCTCGCTATAGCTGTGGGTGGTCACCCACAGCTATGCGAGTGGCCAGGAGGCCGCACAAAAAAAAAATATGCCCAGATTCAGAGCGAGCGCTCTTTCAGAGCGTCCGTCTCTGAATCAGGGCCTCAGGATTTAAATCATAAATGTCAACTATGAAGATGGCTACTTAAATTCCACTGCAATCATTGGTTGCATTTTTCACAATATCACACTGGATCCATTGAGGTTTATACATGAATCTTTGTTTATATGGCATAGGTACAGTAAATCTATGCGCCAAGCTTCCTTGCCAAACTTCAGTTTCTCAGAGCAGGTGGCACAACATTGGTAAAGTTAAAGGCTGGCTCATTTTGACAGTGTAATATTCATTACTCGGCTTTGGCAGCCAGGTAGATCAGTTTTTCTTTCCCTGCTGATTTTAATTGATAGCAATAACAGAATTAAGCAACAAAAACAAATGTTTTGAGCACTTCCAGTATGGCAACCAATAATAGCCTTTGCTTGTTGTATAGCTAAGGGTTGGTATTTGAAACACAGTTAGAGCTAGATTTTAGCAAAAGCATCCATAAACTATTGTGATTTGATAAACTGTAAAGTTTAGTTAGCAATTTGCAAACCGCATTCTCATTCCCATACACAGTTATGAACGAACAAAAGCTGTCTGGCACATAATGAAAAATAATATTGTAAGATGTTGCAGGATTTCTGACCTATAATGGGAATTCTACGTCCGTACTACGTTATTCTGAAGGACCTCCCTAGGTGTAGCAACATTGTAGGTTGGAGCTATCCTTTGTGCAGCCACTGTGGGGCCCACAGAGAGACTGATAGATGCCTCACCCTCTTCTTATAATACTTAAGTGACAGTAGCAACAGCTCCTGTGATTTCTCCATGCAATTCCTCTGGACTTTGTAGATATTGGCTTCCATCATACTTATACCGTATTGCTGAGAGTTGACCAAGATTGTCCATGCAGTACTGGACCCAAAAGATATTCTTGCACAGGCAGTCTCCTTTGGCTTCTTAGGTACATCTAGTGTTTCACAGAACAGGGGTAATATGCTAGCACAATGCTAAACTTGATTTAATAAGGGACAAAAAAATCCATATTAGGTCACCCAGAGCAATCTAAGTCAGATCGGCAGTTGTGGGTTACTAAACATTGACTTGGCTGACTTCTTTGTTTGTTCCAAGCTTTAAGCCTGCATATTATAAAACAAAATTTGACCCTAGCTTTAGTAAATTAGTCCATGTAATGTCTACTGCTTTGCATTTTATCCATACTTGCTGACTTTCAGGTCGGCACAGTAGGGGGTGTGACAGCTGCAAAGGTGGGTAGTGCAGGGGGCATGGTGGCGCAGTTATGACATTGTGGCCCCACCCCTTGCTATACAGTACTGAGACCACAGGCATTGCATAGCAGGGAACTGGGTTATGATGGCGTGATTCAGCATGGATCGCGTTATTGGTGCCAACCAGAATGCCCACTTGTGCTTTGTAAGTCAGCGGTGGCAGGGGATGTGGTCAACTGTGGGGAGGGGGGGTAATGGCCATCAATGACTGGCTCTGGGAGACTTGTTTTTTGTGAGCCTCTCGGCGGTTCCAGGAGGGTAAGCATCAGCAGGGCCGGCTCCAGGGGTCTGAGCACTGTGCCAGCCTGGTACGCTGCGCCCTGCAATCGTGCGCGGCTTCCGACTGAGGGCATGGCCTCATTACCATAGGCCATGCCCCCTAAGTGACGTTATTTGGAGGCCAAGCCATCTCCCATCAGTGAATGGATGCCGCGCACATGAGCACTGTATCCATTCACACTCTGGGGGTCTGGCACTGCCGCACAGCTGCGGCAGTAGGGGTCCCCAACCTCACGATTTGACCATCCGCAGGCCACATCGGCCCACGGGTGGAACAGTGGGACAGTACTGACCCGCTGAAATCGGGATGTTGGGGAAGGGTGCGCCCTCTATGGGTGGCGCCCTTGTTCGACCGC
Source organism: Taudactylus pleione (assembly GCA_031769625.1). NCBI lineage: Eukaryota > Metazoa > Chordata > Amphibia > Anura > Myobatrachidae > Taudactylus > Taudactylus pleione. The sequence goes on from JAUIMM010000099.1 coordinate 9,578,300, forward strand.
ACTGGTCGAATGCCCATATAGCCAGCCCTGGCAACCAGGATGTTTTCCCTGCTAACATAGTATTCCCATGTTCTGTTTTTCATGACACCATCACTTTTTTTCATACTTGAAATCTCTGACTCGCATTACTATTTGTCCTGTACACTGCTAATTTAATAGGACAAAGGGATGGATATAGGTTAATTTTGTTGGAAGGAGATCAGCAGCACTCTGCACTGTCTCCCTCTTATTTGAGCAAGTCCATCCTGCTGGATACAGTACTACGCATGAGGAGGGGCTATGCCGCACGCTCTTCTCCTGATGTGTTCGGTGCAGAGACGCAGTCCACCTTGCTACAGCCACAGGGCTGCCAAACTACACTGATTAGTTTTAGCATACTGCTTGGTCCACAGTGAAAACAGAGCCTGATGGTGCATTCTTCTACACCAGGCGCACCACAATACCCAGCAATTCCTTGCTTGCTCCAGGCTGACACAGCACATCTACTGTGTTACTAGAAGATACCACTGTGTGTTAACATCTGCATATACTGCGGTACCTGCTGTTCCCTAATAAACGCAGTTACCTGGTTAAAGACAAATTGTCTGGCCTAAATGTCATTTCACAAGTCTGCTGGTGGCTATATTGTTCTATTCCAATTGGACATATCAACAAATTTAACAATTGTATTTTTTTTAAATCAACTTTATAATCATCAGTATATAGAAGGATCACAGGTGCCCCCTCTTCCTGAGTCCAGCAAATGTTGGAGAAGTTGACAGGGCCGTAGTAAGTATATCTGGGCCTGGTAACCAGGGGGAGTGGCCACACCTCATTTAATTTATTTTTTACCATATTATTTGCTTCACAGAGGGGCAGGGGGGTGTGCTGTGTGCCCCTCAGCCAGGGGCAAATCCCGGGGGGATGCAATCAGTGTGATTTCTCCCTCACCACACAGCCAGAGGAGACTGCTGATCAGCAGCAGCCTACTTTGTCCCATGACTGCCCAGTACATGTGCTGGGAAGACACTGCTGCTTACAGGTAAGGGTTAAGGCAGGCGGAGGAACCGAGCTACCACTAAGCCCCTCCATCAGGTTCGTTCCCAGGTGATTAATAACCACTCCCCCCTCTCGGTGCCCCTTGGAGTGGAGTCACTGTTTCAATTTGAAACAATTCAGACTTCAAGAACAAATAACAGAGGTATTCACCTATAGCAGCCGCCTCTCCTTTACAGCTGAACATGCTTTCTGGTACTCAGATGCCCGCAGGACTACTACTCCAAGATGTAGAGGCAATGAATTAGATAATAGCACTTGACCTTATCAAGTATCTATCAGTGTACAAATATAATGGCATGTGGATATGCAGTGGCCAGGGTTTAGCTGCAGATAGATCATCCAGTTTTATATTTAAAGAACACAAACTGAGTATTGTCAGACATAATAAAACAATTGATGGATAGATCTGACTGCATATAAACAAACTGATAATGAAAAAAAATTGCTAATAGTCCTCACTAAGGTCAAGAGCTGGAGACAGACAGAAAGACATAAAACTTTCTGGGGTGAGGGCAGGCAGCAAACAAATCATGATCATAAAATAAGTCAAGGTCAGATTATGGAAAAACAGAAATACAATATTAACAGGGCAAAGAGGATACACAAAAGAAGGTCAGTAACTGAATAAGTCACAGGATAACATGTCAATATATCGATGGTAAGAGGAGGATACTTGCAAGGTTTCCCTGACTACTTGCGTTACAGCCAAAAAAGAAGTGAAATCAGCATGCAATGCACTGGTGACTTTTGCAAAGCACTCCTTGTTATAGCGTTACCAGCCCTGGCTGACCCCACAGCCCTTATTTTTTAACTACAAGCCTAGACTTAAAGGCTTAGGGCTGGTTATGAATTTAGGGGGGAATCCCACACCATTGTTTTTTTTTTTGTTAACAAAACCATGCACAGACCCTATGGGTCTACAAACACACCTGTCTGAGGCTGGTCATTTATTTGGGAGTATACACATAAAATGAGAATGAAATCATCATATGAGAGCGCATAAAATCAGGTAAAAAAAAATATATATATTTTAATATTCTAATGAAACAATAAATAAAACGCAAAGTATCTATACAATGAATAATAACAATAGTGGCCTCCAGGTTAGCTCAAGTCTAAATGTTATGTGATAATAATTGAACTTGGACTGGTTCAAACCAGTCCTTAACTTTTGATACTCCTCAGTTCAATAAAAAAGGACTTTGTGCCATTACAAGTTGCTGTTGGCAAATGTCTTTATACAGTAAATTGCTGTTGCCAGATTTTGTCTGATATAATGTAACAATAAGCAGTCCCTCTTGGAGTCCAAACCTATTAAGATTGTCTGACCAGCGCTATCCTAAATCTCCCCCACTGATGACTGCAAGACACGAGATTTGACAGACGGCTTTTTACTTACCCCAGAAGGGACCAGCACTGCAGTCTGGGCGTTCCTCGTGACAGTACAGGGGAAGGAGGGCATGGCTTATGAAGGTAATCCAGCGAGCAGGCAGATCTCTCCAAAGGCAAGTTCTCTCCAAAAGTGTGGTCCATGGAGAATCAATATCAGGGTACCTTCACAAGCAGCACTCTCCCTCCCCTGTGCTGTCACAATGAATGTGGGAAACGCAGGATGATTATGTCACGGATGTGTTTGGCTGTGGAACTGTACTGAGGGTTTTGGCTGGAATGGAGTCATAGAGGTCTGAGCAGAAGCTGGGGGGTCTGATATAATTTTTCCTCATGCAGTTGAGAAGAGGAGAGTGAAGTGGTAAAGTCTGGTACAGGCCCCCGGGATTGAACCCGAAAAAATGAACACCGGGTTTGAACCGGAATACTGGACACCAGGATTGAACCGGAATACTGAACACCGTGATAGAACCGAAATGCTAGACACCGGGATAGAACCAGAATACTGGACACCAGGATTGAACCAGAATACTGGACACCGGGTTAGAACCGGAATGCTGGACACCGGGATAGAACCAGAATGCTGGACACGGGGATTGAACCGGAATGCTGAACACCGGGATTGAACCAGAACAGCTGAAGCCAGGAGCGCTGGTGATGGAAACTGCGCTGGAAGTCACAATGCTGAAGGAACTAGAGATAATACTCTAGCAGCTTGCAGCAGGATATAACAACAAAGCACTGGCAGCTTGGGAGTGTTCAAGAAGTTCCCTATATACACCAGGCTGTCCAGGGATTGGTTGAGAGTATCATGTGATTGCAGACTGGCTTCTGGTTGGCTTTTGACTAATCAGCCGATCCTTACTGTCATGGCTGCGCCCATCTCTGATTCTGGAGGGAACTCTGGCGTGTAGCACACTGTGGATATGCAGAGAGAATGGCAACCACTAAGGACTGAAAAAATATCATTCCACATGATCTCTGCAGTTCAGGTCCAGCACTACCAGCTGGACTGCAAACTCTGCTGTAATCAAGAATCTGCAGACCTCACAGACAGAGAAACTCTCAGGTGCATAATCAGCCTGGAAGGGAGTTCAGCAACACAGACACATGCTGCAGCTTTTATGCTGAACAGATCTCTCAGGCAAATCTGGATATGCATGACAGATTCTCATTAAAGTTCTTGTGGTTTTACCTCTGGCCCCCTGTTAGCTGTACAACCCATCCAGTTGGCTAAACCAGGCTTTCAAACATTTTCATCTCAGCTCTTTTTCATAATTAATTTTACCCATAAAGAATAGTGGAGATGATGCATGAACTAAATAATTGAAAGTTTCTTAGATTTAGATGTAAAGCTTTCCTTTACAATATTAGCAATTAATAAAATAAAATAATTGATACATATTTACTGTAAAATTGTCCTACTAAAAACCTCAAATGTAAAAATGTTGAGATATGAGCCTTGTAGATTAACTAAATCAGTGGTTCTCATTTTCTGTCCTCAGGACCCCACACAGTTCACGTTTTCCAGGTCACCTAGCAGGTGCACAGGTGTGTTCATTACTCTCTAACACATTTTAAAAGAGCCACAGGTAGAGCTAATACATTCACTTGTGATTCTGTGAGGAGACCTGGAAAACATGCACTGTTTGGGGTCCTGAGGACTGAGGGCCTGATTCAGAGCCGGACGCTCTGACCAGAGCGCTTGCTCTGAATCAGGGCCCTCCTACCTAAACTTGGAGCGGCCTCCTGGCCGCTCGCATAGCTGTGGGTGACCACTCACAGCATATGCGAGCGGCCAAAAAGATAGTCGCGATGGTCAAGACCATCTCGACCATTGGGCTTGCGACGAGACCCTGCGGTAGGGTCTCGGTGACCGCAAGCCCTGGAGTGATTTTGGCTCTATCAGAGCCAAAATCACTCCCACTGACATCACTAGTGATGTCAGTGGGACAGGACCCAGACGGTAGGCGTTCCCATGGGAACGCCTCCGTCTGGCAGCCACGCCCCCGGCACGCCCACCAAAGGGGGCGTGCTGTCAATCAACATCGACAGCACGCCCCCTTTGGTGCGAGACCCATAACGACGGCTACCCCGTAGTTATTCGGGTCTCACACATGCGCATGACGGAGCTCCCTCCGTTGTGCGCATGCGCACTAGGGCACCATCGACCCGCTTGCGAGCGCTCAGCGCTCGCGAGCGGGTCTGAATCAGGCCCTGAGTTTGAGAACCTGTGAACTAAATCATTTAGTAGTAACCTGACATTCCAATACAACTGTGTTAGGAAATAGAGTGTTATATTCCTACTTCATAACAGCACTGGCGGATCCAGGGGGGGGGCGATATGGGCGATCGCCCCCCGTAACACACAGTCCCAGCCCCGCCCCTCTCCCCCTGTAGTGCAGCAGCAGCTCAGGGCACAGAGGCTGGGGTTAGCGGGAGTCACGCGCCATTGCCGCTCCCTAGCCGCCGGCAGCACTGGCTGATCCGCGGCGCTTATTGCCTGTGCCTATGCCTGCCTCTATATCTGACAGCCTGCCGCTGTGGCTGTTCAGAGGCGGACAGGACTAAGGGGCAGGCACAAGCTTCAGCCGCACGCGCGCGTATTCAGTGACAGCCTGACTCACTGTCAAAAACCTGGCACTTTCTGGAGTAGAGAAAGGCAGAGGCAGCACTGGGGCAGTGAGTGCACTACATTCAAGGAGAGGACTGTTGTCACTGCTTCCCTCTGAGTCTGCACTAGCCACCAACACCAAACAGCCACATGGAGGACACCACAGCAGCCCACCACAAGCTCACATCATCAGGCTGACAGTAAGTGCCATTGACATTGATATTAACATTTTTTATATGATTTTTTTCTTTTTTTTTTCATATTGTAGCCTATATGTATGTTTTTTTATCATGTGGTAGCCTATATGTATATGTTTTATTCTCATGTGGTAGCCTATATGTATGTTTTATTTCTCATGTGGTAGCCTATATGTATGTTTTTTCTCTTATGTCGTAGCCTATATGTATGTTTTTTTTCTCATGTGGTAGCCTATATGTATATGGTTTTTTTCTCATGTGGTAGCCTATATGTATGTTTTTTTTCTCATGTGGTAGCCTATATGTATGTTTTTTTTCTCATGTGGTAGCCTATATGTATATGTTTTCTTCTCATGTGGTAGCCTATATGTATGTTTTATTCTCATGTGGTAGCCTATATGTATGTTTTATTCTCATGTGGTAGCCTATATGTATATGTTTTTTTCTCATGTGGTAGCCTATATGTATGTTTTTTTCTCATGTGGTAGCCTATATGTATATGTTTTTTTCTCATGTGGTAGCCTATATGTATGTTTTATTCTCATGTGGTAGCCTATATGTATATGTTTTTTTCTCATGTGGTAGCCTATATGTATGTTTTTTTTCTCATGTGGTAGCCTATATGTATATGTTTTCTTCTCATTTGGTAGCTTATATGTATGTTTTATTCTCATGTGGTAGCCTATGTATATGTTTTTTTCTCATGTGGTAGCCTATATGTATGTTTTATTCTCATGTGGTAGCCTATATGTATGTTTTATTCTCATGTGGTAGCCTATATGTATGTTTTTTTTCTCATGTGGTAGCCTATATGTATATGTTTTCTTCTCATTTGGTAGCTTATATGTATGTTTTATTCTCATGTGGTAGCCTATGTATATGTTTTTTTCTCATGTGGTAGCCTATATGTATGTTTTATTCTCATGTGGTAGCTTATATGTATGTTTTATTCTCATGTGGTAGCCTATATGTATGTTTTTTTTCTCATGTGGTAGCCTATATGTATATGTTTTTTTCTCATGTGGTAGCCTATATGTATGTTTTTTTTCTCATGTGGTAGCCTATATGTATGTTTTATTCTCATGTGGTAGCCTATATGTATGTTTTTTTTCTCTTGTGGGGGCCTTCTTGCAGAAGCCATGCACATGTCGGGGGCAGGGGGGGAGCAGCAGACATGAACATAGTCAATGAATGGGTGGGTAGGGGCCCAGTGCATTGCTTTGCCCAGGACCTTCACTGCTATTAATATGGCCCTGGGTACATATATAGGGTTTATGTGCTTAGGACACGGCTTAATGACAAAGGAGAAGAGTGAAATTTAAAATGAAAGGGGGGGGGAAAGGAATAGAAGAAGCAAAAAGAAAAATTGATATAGACAGGAATGGATACACAGAGCTATGACGTAAGGTTATTGCCTGAAAATGGGAGGAGCCAGGTTTGGAAGTGGGAGGAATGAGGGGAGGAGTCATAATTTATTCTTAAACCGCCCCCCCCTAAAAGAAAAGTCTAGATCCACCCCTGCATAACATACAAAGGTATCTCATGAAGGTTAAACAAGTAGGGTTTTACAGCGCTCTGGGTCTCTTTTATAATTTGTCCTTAGCTGCGCCACCAATAGAGGTATCCCTCCCCCACTGAATCGTAATAAAGTAAATAGTAGTGGTGCGCTCTGGGACAATAAATAAATGTAACTCAATGAAAGTGTCGATGTATTAGTGGTTCGGGTTTGTGCAATGTCCTGTAAATAGATTCCAAAGTCCCAACTATACGGCTGAGAATCTGTCAAACTGTAGGCAGGGTGTTCTTTAAAAAACGTTGTTATGATTAAGTCATTGGATAGTCTACGATGTATACCCCTATCCGGAGTAGATACTGTATAGGAAATAATGCTAAAAATTGTCCTTGGATAGTCCCATCAATAAAGTTGTAGTAATATCTGTAGGGTGGGTGTTCTTACAGTGTGCTTCAAGGTATCAGAACCGCCTTTACCTCCTCTCCACCTCAAATACAATACAGTGGCACAGTATCAGGGATCTTAAAAAACGCTATCATGCAGGTAGGTAAGAAGGAATCGTACTTACCCCGTATGCTGTGTTGCTCCTGCTGGTTCTCCTCGTCCCAGTGCTTGTATGGATGTGTATGAGGGGCTATGGTGGGTAAGGACTGTGATGCACACTAATAAAGGCTATAAACAACTACAGACTCCAGTCTGAAATGAACTGATTTATTGTAACTGATTAAGGATTCCAGTCAGTATTGACTTCTAAAAAAAGCTTCCTGACATAGGAAGCATAAGGCTAAGAACATGCCCAATAATGGGAATGTATAGGGAAAGTCTCTCATGGAAAGTTCTTGTCAAATAGGGGGCGTGCCCCAACGCGTTTCATCCGTTTTTCGTGGACTTTTCCTTCTTACCTACCTGCATGATAGCGTTTTTTAAGATCCCTGATACTGTGCCACTGTATTGTATTTGAGGTGGAGAGGAGGTAAAGGCGGTTCTGATACCTTGAAGCACACTGTAAGAACACCCACCCTACAGATATTACTACAACTTTATTGATGGGACTATCCAAGGACAATTTTTAGCATTATTTCCTATACAGTATCTACTCCGGATAGGGGTATACATCGTAGACTATCCAATGACTTAATCATAACAACGTTTTTTAAAGAACACCCTGCCTACAGTTTGACAGATTCTCAGCCGTATAGTTGGGACTTTGGAATCTATTTACAGGACATTGCACAAACCCGAACCACTAATACATCGACACTTTCATTGAGTTACACTTATTTATTGTCCCAGAGCGCACCACTACTATTTACTTTATCTCATGAAGGTTGATGAGCTGAGCCATACTTGCTGACTTCTGGGGCAGCAGGTTGGTGAGCCGGGGGAGGGGGGTGTACAACAGAAGCAGATGGTGCAAGAGGCATGACAGCGCAATTGTGACACTATGGCCCCTCCCCTAGCTATACTGCTGCAATTTACGGCATTGTAAAGTAAGGGGGTGTAGCCATGATGACATGATTCAGAGTGAATGGCGTCATTGGCTGCCTGGACCATCCACTACTGTAGCCCACTTTACTACTCTTCCTGGTGTCTGAAATAGCTACTCAAGATTCGTGAGCCTACCGGAATTTCCAAAAGAGTAGAGAAATATGAGCAGAGATGGTTCACATTTAAGCTGTTGTGATATCACTGCCATTGTCCTATGCATAATTCCACCAACTCGCACAATGCATTTCTGCAGAGCAAGTCTGCAAAGCTATCAGTCATTTTGCGGTATGCAGTCAGGAACAAGACAGTCGAGATGCCAACCGCCTTCTTCCCGACTGTCAAATCCCAGCAGGGGTCGAAATCCGACGCCTATCATTATCCCGAAGCCGGGTTAGGTTAGGGGCTTCTGGGGGGGACAGGGTTAGGCACCCCCCTGGGAGGGTTAGGCTAGGGACAGGGGGGGTTAGGCACCCCCGGGGGGAGGTTAGGGTTAGGCACCCCCACGGGAGACTAGGTTTAGGCTGCGGGGACGGGGGGGTTACGTTTAGGCACTTATGGGGAGGGTTAGGCACTTATGGGGAGGGTTAGGCACTAGGGGGGGAGGTTAGGGTTAGGCACCCCCCCGGGAGACTAGGTTTAGGCTGCGGGGATGGGGGGGTTACGTTTAGGGACTTATGGGGAGGGTTAGGCACTTGTGGGGAGGGTTAGGCACTAGGGGGGGAGGTTAGGGTTAGGCACCCCATAGGGAGGGTTAGGGGAGGGGAGAGGGTTAGCTATATTTACCTTTTTTAGCTGTTGGGATCTTCACTGCTACCGGTCTTCCGGCGTTGGGATTTGAACCTACGTCAGGCGGTTATTCATACCGATCCCCATTCTGCTATGTTAGAGAGGCATTACCATTTTAGCATGGCAATCTGCTGCATATGCTTAAATTCATTTTAGTTTTAGTCTATTATTACAGTTTTGGCAAGTAGTGGCTTTACTTGATAGTTAAGGATCAGGAGTCTAAAACATAGGAAACTATTAAAACATCTTCTGATTGTTGATAGCAAAGGGCACTTTTATTGGGATTCATAGAAAATATGTTATAATCACGGATACATTTCTGAAGGAAGGAATGAAATGTATTTACTATTCGTGAATGTCCTGGGAAACCAGCACACTGACCCTGCGGTCACACCACAAGCGCATTCTCATCAAAATGTCAGACGAGAGAAAGTTCACACTTCTTACCACAGAAATGTGTGCCGCTCTTATAAAGTGAGCTCTCGGTTTCTGAAACTTTCCACTGAAATCTAACAACAAGCTATCAGACACATAAAGCAGTCCACACATACTGTACGTTGTCCTTTCACTGCCAAAACCACAATCTTCTGTCTTGCAGAAATTCTACAAAGTTTCTGGCATAAAATGTGATCTTATGTCTTAAACGCCAATTAAATAAAAATCTTTCACATTATGTTCATTCACTACACAAGAAATACTGTAGGCCAAGTACACTTATTTATAGATGGACTTCACGCTGCAGTTTAATGGAGATATCTGCTTATTTTTTTAACCATTTATAATCCAAAATTGAAAAGACAGATGGCAAACATCATTGTAATTGTTTTTTCTTTTTGCTGAAAATCAACCTTTAAACCTTTGGCTCTATCTGTGGCTCTGTGGGTCACAAGAGCAGCAGCTTTACTGCATTAATATAAAAACAAACAGAAGTTTTGACTGCCGGCAAGCAGCTCACAAGTAGATAGGTTCGAAACATTCTTGTTTCTACATCAGATTGCAAAAGAAAACATAAATTAGACACTGAAAATCATCTGATACAGTATATGGTTAGTTAGTATGTACAGTACTGTACTAATCAGTACAATTACACAAACATGATTCCCCCTAATTAGAGATGAGCGGTTCTGTTTTGACTCGGATCTTACCGCCAATTTTGAATCTGACAGAAACATCATCTTTCACGGACAAAACGTTATCATTGTTCATGAAAGATGATGTTTTGCCTCGTTCTTCTGATATCCGAACTTGCTAGGAAGATCCGAGCCAAAACCGAACCGCTCATCTTTACCCCATATACAGTTTCTTTAAACCATATTCATTTTTACACTATATTTTTTTGACTTGTATAGTAAAAATATTCAGTCAGAAAATATATGCAGAGGTTTGGTAATAACCAGCAATTTGGAGAATGAAAAACCAAATTACCAGCGATGTGCCGTGGTTTTAAAACCCACACATTGCCAAGCTTTGGTCAATGTCGCTGTGAGAGATGAAATAAAGCATTGCCTCCTCCCCTTCTATAACAAGCCCCTGCTTTTCAGCATTGGATGGGTCAGTCCTCCGGCGGGGGAAGGGGGCGTGTGTGTGAATGACTTAAAGATAACTAGCACAATGCTGAACAACATTTGTCCAATCCTAGTATTCTGGGCTGTTGATCTACAATATTGCCCCTTAATCCTAAAATATTGCTGGCATATCAACGAATGAAAAAAGTAGTTCTCCTAAGGGAAAAAAAGACGTCAGAAAAAAATCCTCTCTTAATACATACCTGTTATCTTGTTCCTGAAAATCGAAAGTACAGATTGACAGGCGCTAAAAATATTAATATTTAATATTGATGTAAGAAGACCACAGTAATATAATTAAAATGAACACACACAAAAAAAAGGATGAAATTAAAATTAAAATAAAATAAAAGCAAGAGATACTAAAACCATTGTAAATAATTAATAGAAAAAATAGATAAATGCAGCTGAGACAATAATATGAATCAATATAAGAAAAAATAAATTGACAATTCTTAATATAGATACTATATCCATTGAGGTGGATATAGTGCAGCGCCTACTTTTGTCTGTGTGTGTATCTTCTTCCTGACTTGATGTAATCCAATGTGATGTGATAAAAAAAAAAAAAAATACATGTCCTGTTTGGAACATGATCCAAAGAGCACCAACCCCGCAATGTTTTAATCACGGTGCCCAGCTAGTTACTTGCTAGATAGTCAATAAGAAGCTATGTCCCATCTCCAAGATACAATCAGGGACATTTTTATTTGACCCTTCCTAGAGGAATGGTCCCAATACTGAATAGGAAAAAAAGATGTGAAACACTTACAGTATATATATATATATATATATATACACGTATAAAAGCAGCCTTACATTATGTTGCACTGTAGTACCACTAATACTACCAGAACATAGAATATGAAGTTATGTGACCAATCATATAGTCGCTGTAAAATGTACGTTCCTAAATACAAGCACAAAATCCATTCAGAAGTGTCAGCCCTTGCTGAAAAGTCATTCTAAGGATCCACCTCAAGAGGAAACACGAAATAAATATATTGTACCATAAATAAAATTACAAAAATACACTATGTAGATAAAAGTGATTGGACACCGCCACACAAGCGTAATGCATACCATGCACTTGCAGTTTTACGGAAATGACAAATGTTTTTATCAGTACAACGATGCCACCTTGTCATGTTTCCAGGGCGACACTGGACTGGTATACAAAAAATTTGGTAACCCGGATGGACTGGTCAGTTCAGAGTCCAGATCTTAACCCCATTGAGAAACTCTGGGAGGAATTGGAGCGATGGGTGCGTTCTAGGCCGACTCGACCTTCTACAGTGTCACACTGGGTCACTGTACTTAAGGCGGAATGGTAAAACATACCGCCTGCTGTTGTCCAGGAACTTGTGGGCAGTTTGCCAAGAAGGGTGTCTGCAGTAATCATTGACGTGGAGAACCTACAAAGTACCAACGTCAATAAAATCTTGTTGATCTATTTGCTGTCAGTGTCCAATCACTTTTGTCTACATAGTGTATATAAAACAAGCAAATTTGAGCTTCATCTCAGTTCTAGCTAATAAAATCACTGGATCATCTTCCCTCGTGGTGGCATTAACATGTTTGATCTCATAATATTGTTTTATATTACTGGGTAAACATTCAAGTGTCATCTTGAAATGTATGAAAAGTTAATAGTTTTCCAGACCCCTTTTAATATTTCTAAGGTGCTTCCCTAGTCTAATATTTATGGGTCTGGACATCCGACCTATATAACATTTTCCACATGTGCATTCTATAGTGTAAATTACATTCTTCGTGTTGCACGTGATTGATTATTTTATATTTTGATTATAACCATTAATAATGACAGGTTCCATTTTCTTGATACTAGAGACACTGTCCACATCTGAAAAAACCTTTACAGCTGAAAACACGCAAGTTGGATGGATTAGTGGTATACGCAGTTCTTACTACAGTCAATTAATTTTTACATTTGCGGCTTTGCAATATATGCATTTGGGTTTTTAGGATAATAATGGTCCTGTAAATGGATCTCTATGAAGAATAGACCAGTGGCTTTTGAAGGCTTTTTCAATATTTTTATGATGCATAGGCAATGCAGGGGGGTTTCTGGTTGCCTGGAAAACACCTATCATACTTGCCTACTCTTTAAAAAGATTTTCGGAGAGAATGTGAAAGCACAACCTACAACTGAGAGGCGTACCATAAAATTTATTTGCATCCAAATGTAAATAAGCCCCAAAGCAGTCAGTAAGATCTACATGTTGATGAAAACACATAGGGATCATTGGGGGAGATGTATGAAGCCTCAAAGTGGCATCAGCGCACGTTATAACATTTTAGTATTAAAAGAGAAATTAATTTTCTAGGTTTGTCCCACATGAGTTAAGGCTCAAAATGATTTAATTTACCCACTGACTCATAAAAATATTTGCATAACTCAGGGTGAATCAAGTGTACATAGCTGTGCCCTTTTTTGTAACTAAAAGTCATTGGCAAATAAAAAACAATTATTAGATAAAATAAACTGGATGCCCTTAATTAAAATTAGAATCTTTTAAAAAGTTGGTTGCTGCTTGAACCCCTAAATGATGGTTAAAGATGGTATACAGAGAACTAATGTCCGCAATAGGCAAAATACATCCTTCTTCCCAAATAACAGTATCAAGAAAATTCAGCTCATCTGCTGTCTTGGGTTAACTCAGATTTCAAGCTGAAGAGGTTTTATGACTCTATTTTTATGTGCTTGTTTAATATATTTTTTTTATATTATTTATGGTACAATATATTTATTTGTGATAGGAGGTATATACCATGAGACTTTTTGATTGTAATGAAGTTTATAGCTTTTGTTTTGTATATGGATTTTATATTTTATTTGGATTTTTTATTTTTATTCATACTTTTTTTTCTTTGGATTGATCTTCATATTTGATGACCCACACATATGCACTGCAAAAAATCTACAGTTAATTTCCCTTACTTTGTGGAGAGTGAGAACACTGAAAAGGCAGTGAGACTATATCACATGATATGAACACACAGAGCTGAACAGGAACAGTGGCGGAGACAATCACCATAGTAACATGACATACACTGCGATCACATGGAATGACTAAGTCACTAGTAAACATTGGAGTCACAGCGCCATGCTCAAAGATAGTCACTTCCTGTCAACTGAGTAGAGACCGGAATGCACTGAACCTTAACTGGTATTCATAGGAATATAAAGGGGGTTCTCTATGTATGTATACTTTTAAAAATCTATTTGGTTTATTTAACAATGGTCTTTTTATATATATAGTTTTTTATGTTATTTCACGGGCTGGTGGGTATTTTCAATATAAATACCGGCAACAATCATAGTTCCTCCATTACCTTGAAAAAGACCTCTAATGAGGTCAAAACTCATTGGTGGAGTGAGCTACTTTCTGAAGCCCTACAGTGTCAGAAGGCTTATGCACAAAAATAAGCTGTGGATTCCATGGGCCTGATCAACTCCTGTTGAGTGAATACTTCTGAATGCTTGTCATACATTTGCTTCAGGTAGGTGAAATGATTGTCTTACTTCATGGATTTTGCCTTTCCATTTGTTTAGATTTGTGGAATATAAAAAAAAATTATAACATTATATTGTATACTTTCTTCTATTTTGCTCAGTGCTGATTGCTAAAGGATCTGTGGAATTACATACCAGACACAACTGATTTTACGAGATTCCGGTCTTATTCCTGGACTTGTAAGTACAATACTGAAGGAGTGGGTGTAAGAGAAGGTGACTGGGGAACTCACACTAAATTTGATGTGCCCATTAAATTGCTGATTTTAGTAAGTGTGATATCATACGGGGGGGTTCACTGAGTTGGAAAAAAATGTGAAGGTGGATTACAGATAATTTCCTCACTCCCCTTATTGAAGATTTTTGTTTTTGAGGATAATACACTATTGCAGTTTCTTTTGTGTTTCCTATTGAAATGGTTCCTTAGAAGGACTTTTCAGCAAGAACTGAAACTTCTAAATGGATTTTGTGTCTTTATTCAGGAAAATAAATTTTTACAGCGCCTGTATTATTAGTCACATAACTTCATATCAAATGCTGAAAAGTTCCGGTCTATTATAGAAGGGAAATGTGGGATGCACTTTCTATTTATTGATTAATTGATTTAATTTTTGACAGTATGACAGGCTAGATAGCTACAACTTCAACTATATCACCCATCACAACCAACTCTATTTTGCTGGCCATATTCATTACGTAGTCACTAATTATATGAATATTTGTTTCAGTGTAGATGTCATTCCATCATTAATTAATTAAAATGGACCCAATTAACATAAAAAAATATTTCACCGTTATTTATTTTGTAAATAATATTTGTCAATTGAAATATATTTAATATTACATTGATTCATTTTATTGTTTTTATTTTTCATTGTTTATTAATTTAACTCCATTAATACATCTATTAAATAATTGTGTGGCCCCTTAATTAAATATTCATATTTGCCTCTTTAATCCACATGTTTATTTTGTCTCCTTATTTGGTTCTAGCTGAACAATTAGCTCAAAATGAATGCAGTTTCAGCAGTGTCATATCTCAGAGATAACTTTATTGTTTGGTGAGTTTGGCCGACGTGTTTGCTGGTGATTTGTGAACTCGTATCTTATTACATCCAGTGATTTGTATAGAAAACATTAAAAAAATTGAGACAGTAACTTTTTTTATTTCTATTATCTCAATTTTGTAGTGCTGTTCTGGTCATTTAGCCTTTATTACATATGGCAGTTTTTAACACAGCAGAAAAAACGCTGATTTTTGCAAGTCACAGGCTTTTTCATTTCCCCTATATTGATCCATAAGTTTACTTTGATAGTGTCTATATCACTGTCCATTGTTCCATCCGAAGGGTTCAGTCACACAAACTGTAGGTTCTGAAAAAAATGGGTAAAACATAAATTAGGAAATTTTAGCCATGCATTGTGGATTGCACTTTACTAGAGATGTGCGGGTCCGGATTTCTGAAATCCGAACACACATGAATTTAGGGGTTTCCGAATAGAACTGGGGCAAGGTTCGCATCCACTTTTGTGACCCAGTTTGAACCGAGTCCTGGTTCTGATCTTTTGCCGGTTCGGAACTCGGATTTAAAAACCAAACTTTATTTTTGGTTTCGGACATTTTAGCTGAAGGTGATTTTGCAAAACCAAAACACGAAGATAAGAATTGTAAGCGTGTAATATTTTCTAATATTTTTAACAGTTTAACATTTTAGAATGCACTTGTAGAAGCAATCCCATAATTCTTTTTATTGCACTTTTAAAACGTGTAAGCAAATTAAAAGCAGATTAGCAGGCAGGTATGAATGAGCCTTTTATCTATGACAGTGATTCAGTCCTCAAGGCACACTAACAGTCTAGGTTTTAAGAATATCCATGCTTGAGAACAGGTGACTTAATTAGTACCTCAGTCAATTTGATTTAAACACATTGCCCTTGTTTTGTAGGCTTGCAGAGGCAGGCTTCCTTGACCTGGCTGTCCAGCTCCGACAGCCAGGCTAAATAAGTTTCAGCTTACACAGTCTGGCCAAAGCAGCAACTATCGCAACCGATGGTCATAATGGTTGCGATGGTGATACGTGACATTGTCTACGGACGCTGCACTCGGATCACAGATGCAGAAAGGAGGTGTCTATTTCCCACAGACACCTCCTGCTGCATTTGCATTTTAGTTGGTATTGTACAGTCGTTTCCTTGCACCTATTCCCTAACTATGCCTATTGTGGATTACAAGTACATGTATGTAATAGAACAGTGACTGCCTAGCAAGAGAGTGCTCCAAAGAAAGAACTTTTAGTTTACTTACAGTAAATGACTAATTGGGTGTTTTGCTTGTTTGCTAAGTAATAATTTGTTTTGCTATCTCAGAATATTATCCGGCAACATCGTTACGATTTTTTGTCAATTGTTAAAAGTTATTGCTGCTTTTCAGCATTATTTTTTGCAGAGACAGCGGTTGCGGTAACACGCTGTCCCTACGATGTTACAGAAGGCATTGTTATCGGTTTCTGAAAACAATCCCTTCCATTTCTGTTCCTGCGCATCCTCAACCATGCGCTCGGGAACAGTCTCCGTCCCTGCTTTGTGGTGAACGTGGACGGGTAAGTTCAAATACAGCCTGTCCAAATTGATTGACATGTGTATACAGGCTTTATATTAGTCTCTATACATGTATATTTATGTGCTTTTATATTTAAAATTTATATATACATTTTAATTATAATAGCTAGGGATGTGGGCCGACCCCTGTGCTTTGGTTTTGGATCTGGATCTCCCCTAGTTTTAGATCTGGATTGGTTTTGCCAAAACCTCACCTCCGTGTTTTGTTTTCGGGTTTTGGATCAGGATTTTTTTCTTAAAAAATAAAAAAAAACAGCTAAAATCATACAAAATGGGCCTTTTTTTGTCAGGCAGCAATGCCCCAACCAGCACATAATGGTAAAGAAAAAGGTGCAAGATGGAATAGTCCTTGGGCCCTCCCACCCACCCTTATGTTGTGTACGAAACAGGACATTCACAGTTCAACAAACCAATCATTTCAGCGACAAGGATTGCCAATTGTGGCTAAAATGATTGGTTTGTTTGGACCCCCATAAAACAAGCTGCCAATGTGCATTGGACATGGAAATAAAAATGATTCCATACACAAACTGGCTATACATTACAAGTTGTCATCGTCCTTGTCCTCCTCATCCCCATCAGTGTGTACATCTTCTTCTTCACACAATATTAATTCGTCCCCCCTGGAATCCACCATAGGCGCCTCTAATTGTTTGATATAATTGTTGGTAGAGGTCTTCCTTGTGGAATTTGTAATTCATTATAATGAACATAATCTTTTCCACATTTTGAGGAAGTAATCTCCTACGCCGATCACTGACAAGGTTGCCAGCTGCACTGAAAACTCTTTCGGAGTACACACTGGAGGGTGGGCAACTTAAGTAATGCAAAGACAGTTTGTGTATGGGACTCCAAATTGCCTCTTTTTCCTGCCAGTACTGAAAAGGACTGTCTGACATACCTATTAGGATGTTATCTCTGAAATAGTCCTCCACCATTCTGTGAATGGAGACCGTATCACACATAGTCACGGTAGAAGACATGTCACTAGTAGGCAGCTCTCTCAGGATCGTCCAGATGTAATTTTTTGGTGAACGATCTGCATGACCAGTAGGCATTCTGTAAGGAAAATTGAGTTTTTTCCTGGCAGCTGCAGAAACTGAAGGAGGAGATGATGGCGTTTCACGTGCGGCTGCAGCTGACAATTTTTTTACCAACAGCTCTTGGCACAGTTTTAGATTTGGGTCTGTTGGAAAAAAACTCACAAGGTAGGACTTAAACCTAGGATCCAGAATGGTCGCCAAAATATATTTTTCAGATTTCAATAGATTGACGACTCTTGGATCCTGGTGAAGTAAATCAAGGGCTTGATCCCCCAGTCTAAAATACCTTGCGCAATTGCTCCATTTCAGTTCCTCCTTCAGCTTTTCCAGCTGTTTTTGCAAAAGTCTGATGAGGGGAATGACCTGACTCAAGCTGGCAGTGTCTGAACTAACTTAATGTGTGGCAAGTTCAAAGGGTTTGAGAACCTTGCACAACACAGAAATCATTCTCCACTGTGCTTGAGTAAGGTGCATTCCCCCTCCACGGCCTATGTCATAGGCCGTTGTATAACCCTGGCTGGCCTTTTGCTGTTCCTCCATCCGCTGAAGCATATAGAGGATAGAATTCCACCGAGTTACTACCTCTTGCTTCAGCTGATGGCAGGGCAAATTTAACAGTACCTGCTGGTCATGTAATCTTCGACAAGCGGTTGCCGAATGTCTAAATTCTCCGGATATTTTGCGGGCCACTGAGAGCATCTCCTGCACGCCCCAGTCATTTAAAAAAAAATGTTGCACCGCCAAATTAATTGTGTGGGCAAAACATGAGACATGTTGGAATTCGCCCACATGTAATGCTCTCACAATATTGGTGGCATTGTCCGAAATCACAAATCCCGAGGAGAGTCCAAGTGGGATAAGCCATTTAGCAATGATTTCCCTGAGTTTTTCTAAGAGGTTCTCAGTGGTATACCTCTTAGTGAATCCAGTTATACAAAGAATAGCCTGCCTCTGTATCGGCTGGTAGATGTTGGTAGATGTTGCTGCTGCTGTTGCTGTTGTAGGCAATACACCTACCCAGTGGGCTGTCACAGTCATATAATCCTTAGTTTGCCCTGTCCCACTTGTCCACATATCAGTGGTCAAGTGGAGAGTGGGTACAACGGCATTTCTGTGGACATTAATAAGGTTTTTTTAATGTCCTTGTACAGACTTGGAATTGCTGTTCTAGTGAAGTGGAATCTAGAAGGGATCTGGTAATGAGGACACAGGACCTCAATTAACTGTTGAAAACCCACTGCAGTAATGGCGGATACTGGATGCACATGTAATACCAGCATAGCTGTTATGGCGTCAGTAATCCACTGTGCAACTGGGTGATTGCTGTCATACTTGTTTGCCCTTGCAAATGATTGTTTGACAGTTAATTGTTTTTTGGAGGATACACTACAAGTAGTCTTCCTCCTGGTCCCCTTCTGGGATGAAGATCCACTCACGGCAACAGCAGCAGCAACAGGCGTAGTCATCAAGGATCCTTCTGAGGAATCACAGATAGGAGAGGAGTCAATCATGCTTCGAATAACAACATTGGATGCAGCAGGACTACTCCCGATGACAAATGAGGATGTTGATGATGCAGGTGTTGGTGGTGGAGATCGAAGGCACTTGGATCCCACAGAGAGGGAGCAGGTAGGTGACACTGGCCTTGTTACATTTTGCGTTTTGGAATTTGGCGACATACACTTTGATATTTGATGAATGCGCTCCAAGTGACGTAACAAGGAGCAGGTTACTAGGTGGTTTAGGTCCATCCCTCTACTCACACTTTCGCTAGGTAATGGTTACATATGGCTTGACAACTGTTGTCCGGATTGGGGTGGAAATAATTCCACACGTGAGAAGTGGATTTTTTCATCTTTTGCCCCAGCATGACAACAATGGGCTTTGACTTTTTCAATCCATGGGCAACAGCTGTTGTCTTACTTACACAAAGGTTATCCTCGGCATCAACATCCTCATTCTCATCCCCAACATCTTCATCAACATCCTCATCATGCTTAGCGCCTTCAACTAGCAAAATATCCTCCTCCTCCATGTGCAGTTCCACAGAAGCATCCTCATTGACTACGTCTGCAAGGTGTTGACTGCCCTTCCCCATATTTACAGAGGGCACACAAATGTTGGAACTTGGAGGATCCTCCAGTACACTAGTATTTAGGTCTGGCTCACACATGGCAACTGTGGACACACTTGCACTCTCCTCGGGGATTTGTGATTTCGATTTCTCAGGGCACACTGTTGGTTTTTCCGGAGCTGTCTTACTCTTCTTAACAACTTTAAATTTTTTAGTGGTACCACCACCACTACTACTGCAAGCAGAAGGGCTATCAGAACCAGCAGTCAACATAAATAAAGGCCAAGGCATTATCCTTTCCTTGCCACTTCATGTAGTGAATGGCATATTGCCAATTTTTTGTTTATCTAAAGACAACTTGTCATTCTATTTTTTTGTTCTTTACTACAGTAAAAGTAGCTTTACCATATCCATGGCGTGACTTAAGCCCTGGGGCATGGGCCTTCATGGAGGACAAGGAAGTTGATGGCCTTGTAATATCATGATGACTGCTGGCGGCAGCTACAACATGTGGTTCTTGGCCTTGCTCTCCTGTCATGTGACAGCCCTCCATATTTTCTGCGGTCTTGAAACAGTGTCACAAGCACCAATAGTGTAGCCAAGGTGCGGTTACAAAATTCACACACGTGCAGTCGTGTGCACACAGAAAAAAAATATACAAAAGACACTTTTTTTTTTCGGGTCCAGAACTTGGGCCCAGAGCACAGATTGATGACGACTGGAGTCGGGCAGCACTAGGTTGCGTTGCTGTATCTTGTGCGGCTAAGCCTAACACGCACACACAGAAAAAAAATAAAAACACAATATATATTTATATACTTTTTCGGGTCCAGAACTTGGGCCCAGATGGACGCAGCAAACAGTACAGCACCAGCCCAGATGGATCAGCACGAGCCCAGATGGATGCAGCAGACAACACAGCAGCAGCCCAGATGGATCAGCAACAGCACCAGCCCAGATGGACACAGCAGACAGCACAGCAGTAGCCCAGATGGATCAGCACCAGCCCAGATGGATCAGCAACAGCACCAGCCCAGATGGATCAGCAACAGCCCAGTTGGACACAGCAGACAGCACAGTACCAGCCCAGATGGACGCAGCAGACAGCACAGCACCAGCCCAGATGGATCAGCAACAGCCCAGATGGACACAGCAGACAGCACAGTACCAGCCCAGATGGATCAGCACCAGCCCAGATGGACGCAGCAGACAGCACAGCCCAGATGGATCAGCAACAGCACCAGCCCAGATGGACACAGCAGACAGCACAGCAGTGACAGCACCAGATGGATCAGCAGTGCACCAGCCCAAGACACAGCAGACAGCACAGCACAGGTAAGTAGTACTACCTCTCCCAGCCCTACACTACCCACCCTCCCTGTTCAGTCTCCACAGCTGGAGTGAAATGGCGGCCGCGGCGTGGTCCCTTATATAGAGACGAAAACTCACGAGCCGCGTGATTTCGCCTCTATGGTTTTGCCTCGGTTTGAGATCAGGCAGGGGAACCAAATGCACGTTCGGTTCTCGCCCCGGATCTCAAAATTCTGGTGGGTTCGGATCTCTCAGATCCGAACCCACTCATCTCTAATAATAGCACATAAGTATAAATGTATACAGACTAATACACAGCCTGTATACACATGTCAATCTATTTAGGCAGGTTTAACATGCTCTATTTGGACTTACATGTCGGCGGTCACCGGGAACCAGGAACGGAGACTGAGCGGAGTTACAAATGCTGCAGGGACTTATGGGAAGATTTCCCTCTGTTCCTGCAGTTTTCGGGGAAGTTAATGTTTTTTCTTCATATAACGCCATTCTGAGATGGCGTTATATAAAGTAAAGGTTTTTCGAGTGATTTAACACTTTTTGCTTTGCTGAAGAGCAAAAAGTGTAAAGCACTGTAGCGATCAATGGCTGATCCCTACTCTGCGGTACTATGCGAGATGGGAATTAATGGAGAAGATCATTACCTTTTCTTCTCCATTATCCCATTGCTGAATAGGGGATTTACATAAAAAAATATAGAAATCATAGTTTCCGCATTTTTTTATGTAAAAATAAATCATTGCTGAACAGACCCCTATATATGTGCTTTTAAAAAGGTTATTGAGTATTAAAGTAATGGAGAAATTGTATTTTTTATATTCATAGCTAAAGAGATGCTGCAGCAGTTAGGCTAAATTAGCCTATATAGCTGCTAAAGAGAACTATGGCCCTCATTCAGACCCACTCGCAAGCGGGCGCACGTACGTTAGGCGTACGTACAAAATTATTTAAATTCAATGGCTCGCTCGTATTTTCGTTCGCATCTAAAATTCCTCCCTAAACTCAGGCGACCCCTCCTCTAACTAACGAGCGTGCGAAATAGCGAGCGTACATCCCCGAAATGGCTTGAAGGGAACGCACGCACAAGTGAAACCGGAAGTGGCCTTGTCAGATGTCGATTACCTGCTCCTTTATTCTGCCTACCTCCCTCAATCGTATCATGCCAATCAATGTATCAATTAGCTTAATTGTTTGTTTGTTTTCAACACAATGCAAGAAACTTTACTCTTGTCCGTGTTTGTGTTTACCCGCAGAATACGTACGGATGGAACATTCGCTTTTATTGTTCAAAAAACATGTGAACCACAATTAAACAATTGTTCTATTGCTGTGGATCCTCGCATATTTTCCGGGGTTCATTTCTTTATTTAAATTTGCAAACGCATGTCACTGCATCAAGCCTATCATAACTCTCCAGAGATTTCTGGCCCTGTTGAACACATGACTCATACACTAACCAATAAAATTGCTCCTGTTAATTTCCAAAATACATTAGCCAATCAGAAATTTTTTGCACACTTTATCAAAAATGTTTTGTATGAAAAACTCCATTGCCATCATGAGAGCCTCCGCATTCACCAGGCGCGAGCTGCTGGTGCTTACGGAGGTGATGGATCGCCGTATCACCAGCCAGCCTCCACCCATCACCAACCGGCAGAAGCGCTCCGCGTATGCGGAGGCACGGTCCCGCCTGCGGTCCTTAGGTTCACGCCGCAACATCGGGCAGCTGGAGCGCAGGTGGTCAGACCTGCAACGGCGAACGCCCCGCTTGCTGGCATGCTTTCGCATGCAGATACTGGAAAGTAAGTGTTATGTATTGTGGTTTTCATGTTTGTGTTTGTGGGGCAAACTGCGTGTGCATGTTTTCCTGTCTGTCCTATTTATTATTTGTCCTCATATCTGCGTGTGCATGTTTTCCTGTCTGTCCTATTTATTATTTGTCCTCATATCTGCATGTGCATGTTTTCCTGTCTGTCCTATTTATTATTTGTCCTCATATCTGCGTGTGCATGTTTTCCTGTCTGTCCTATTTATTATTTGTCCTCATATCTGCGTGTGCATGTTTTCCCTCTATTTCTGTTTTTTTCATTCTACTCCTATTTGCATGTTTTTTGTTGGTGGTTTTTTTTTTTTTATTTAGGCCCCGGATTTGGCCAGAAACTAACCTCAATTTGTTTGACATATTTTAGGTGGACAGCCAAGACTACGCCGTCACCGTCCGGCCAGACGGCGTTCCCGGCCACTATCCCCAACCCCCAGCCAACACTCCACCCCAAATATTTCCCCTATACCCCACTCCTCCCCAGCCATCCCAGACCCTCTC
This sequence comes from Taudactylus pleione, assembly GCA_031769625.1. Classification (NCBI taxonomy): domain Eukaryota; kingdom Metazoa; phylum Chordata; class Amphibia; order Anura; family Myobatrachidae; genus Taudactylus; species Taudactylus pleione. Next base: position 9,601,816 of record JAUIMM010000099.1, read on the forward strand.
CCGGAACTGTCGGGCCTCATTCCCCTCCGTCCCACTTCCCCCTCTCCTCCACCCACCCCTCTTACAATTACCCCCTCCCCGGAGTCCGTCATTACCCCTCCCCGTTCTTTGGGGAATGAAGGCTCCTCCGAGGAAGAACATGGAGGGACTTCCGGAGCTCCCGTTTTGGCTCCCGGTATGTTTTTCTTTCGCATTTTTTTTAAGCACAAACTGTTTGTATGTAATCATGTGTCGTGCCTTTATTCGTGATTTTTGGGTTTACTTTTGGTGATTTAGCAGTTTGCCTTTACCTCTTCCTGCTGGTTTCAACATACACATATCACACCTGTGGGAATTTGTACATAGGCCTGGTATTTTTGGCAGCACCCCCTTTTTGTTTTGGTTTCTTTTTTTAGGTTTAGGAGTGATTTCGTTGTGTTTTTTTTTTGTTAATGTGGCTTCCCTATTGTTTTATTAATCCACACACTTTTCTCACACACAGAGGAACAGAGGCGTCGGCAAGAGGTGGTCGAATGTGTTGGCCAGATGCGCCAACATGTCATTGGCGTTCTTGTGGGCCTTGACCGGCTGTCTGGCATCCTTCGCCAGTAGTTTTTTTTGTTTTTTTTAGTTTTCTAAATAAATTGTTGATTTCGAATATATGTTCTGGCTCATTCTTTTTTTCCAAAAAAAACAAAAAAAACCCTGACATAAGTTGACTGTTCCTGCAAGGATTTCCCTTTTTTAAAAGTTAGATTGTGTTTTGTATTTGTATGTAAATCAGCCACAAGAAACACAGAACAGTAACAATGTCATTTCCCTTTTTGGGTGTAGTGTCAATTAGATATTTCTACATTTTACAGGTTCCTAGTTGGTGTGCAAGCTGCTTAGGCCAATCTTCCAAATCCAAAGGTTTGGACAGGCTTCCTTTTGGTGTGGGTTGGGAACCTGAAAACATATTTCAGTTTACATCAACTGGTGTCAGTACTGGATTACCCCTTAGTCAAATGTAAGGTATGTTAACCTGGTTACACTTGCTGTTAACGTCCAAAAAAAGGAAGACCATTTCACTCTCCAAACATTTATTCACAACATAAATGAGAAATCAAAGTGGTCACTCCCTCAAAAAAAAACACAGTGATAAACTCAAATACAACACATACAAATAAAATATTTAAATTAAAAAAACAATCAAGAACTGGTTGATGAAGGACCATGCCAACATGATTCCACAAACATGGCGTTGCGATATGGGTTCCAGAATATATGCCCCAAATCACCAGATCCAGGTTTGGTAAGGGTAGCAGGAAGTAGTGAGCGTTGGAGTGCCAAAGATTATGTGAACAAACAGAAGATGGTGAAAAAAATACAAATAAATTAGATGTTCGCAAACAAACACAAACACATTAGGTATAAACACTGTAGTTTTGGTCAAACTTACCTAAAAAATCTGGCCACCACATCATCGCGTATGGCCCCCCCACATACTGACCTCCGACCAACCTCGGGGGGGCCATCCTCAGGTAAGGCATCCTCTGGCTGCATTGGGACACCACTCCTTATGGCGATGTTGTGAAATATCCCACACAGGACCACAATTTTCGACACCATATCCGGCAAATACATGAGCTCGCCACCAGAGCGGTGGAGGCATCTGAATCGGCCTTTTAAAAGGCCAATACAGCGCTCCACCACTTGCCTGGTGGCTGTAAGTGCGGAATTATACTCACTTTGTGGGCCTGGTGTGGGAGCCAAATAAGGAGTGAGCAGCCAGGACATGCAAGGGTATCCACTGTCTCCTGTGAAAAATAAGAGACAACATCAGGAACACTGTGTATCAAGCTTAACATTGTTATGTACTAAAGGTCTCCACTTACCCAGAAGCCACGCATCACCAGCTTGTAGGTTGGTTAATTTCTGTCATATCCCTGATTGCCGGATGACGAAGGAGTCATGTGCACTTCCTGGTAATTTAGCATTCAGGGACAGGATCTGGAGGGAGGCATCACATACCACCATTACATTCAGGGAGTGATAGTGTTTCCTGTTTCTAAATATTGCCTCCAGCCGTGCTGGAGGCTGGAGTGGTATGTGAGTACCATCCACAACCCCTATGATGTGTGGGAAGCCAGCTATTTGGTAAAAATTGGCCTTGGCCACACTAAGGGCACCCATATCCAAAGGCATTTGAATAAAATGATGGAGGTGCTTGAAAAGTGCCTCCATCACTGCCCTCAGGATCCGGGAAAAGGAGGATTGGGAGATGCCCGCCACTATTCCCACCGTTGTTTGAAACGATCCTGAGGCACAGAAATGTAACACCGCCATAAATTGCGTCAGTGGTGGTATTGCTGTTGGACTGTCAATTTGCCGCTCAAGATCACTTTCTATTAATGAGAGAGTGTCTATAATGATTTTGGGAGGTAGACGGTAGCGTCTTAAAACCTCATCATCGGGCATTCCAAAAAGGGTGACACGTGTTCGAAATATCTGGGGCCTTGCATGCCTACAATGCCTACGCCTGGGATGAGATTGAGGTTGGTCGGCTTCCGGGAGCATGGCCAGAACAATCCGCCCCAGATCAACCTGAAATTCAAAGATTTCAAAGTAAGGCTTTTGACCCACCCCAAAACTATATTAAAACAACTTAGCTTGATGATACCATCCATTGCTGCTTCCATGCCGGGGTATTGTCATGATACGTCCAAACTGAAAATAAACACCAAAATTACTTGACACATTTCACTCTGTGCATTTTTGTTTAGAAATTTTGTGCTAGACCAAAGTTAAAATATGCCAAACACCCATTTAGCAAAACCGCAAAGCGACATTTAACACAGTACATCAAAACGGGTCGAAATGTTGGCTCAAAAAGCGAAAGATAAACCACCAAAAAGTTAGAATGATTATTAAGCTGTTTAAAATGCGCTAATTAGTTCGCTAATACAAGTCACAAGAGTAACTACTAAAAATGCGCTAATTAGTTCGCTAATACAAGTCACAAGAGTAACTACTAAAAATGCGCTAATTAGTTCGCTAATACAAGTCACAAGAGTAACTACTAAAAATGCGCTAATTAGTTTGCAAATACAAGATAAAAAATGGACTTACCAAGAGCAAATATCTAAGATGCAAAATCAAAAGGTCTTTGGGGTCGAAAATAAACAAAATCTAAAATAGAAGAAATTAGGGATCCAAAAATTACAAAATATACGAAACACAATGAAACAACAATTGAACAAAAGTTAGACTTCACAAAACTTACCAAATCAAGAAACGAGGTCCCAAAAATATAAACCAACAAAGATAACGGAAAAAAAAACGCAAATCTAACCAACAAACGAATCTCCAACCTCCAACTCCTTTCTACGCAATCAATAAACTCCAGCCAAGATAACCTCCAACAATCCAAAAACGCCACCTCGACTTGAGACACACCAAGCCATAAATAGTGTTTCGTTTCCCGCACAAATTAAGGAGGGATCATAGGGCCGCACAATCAATGATGCGGCCGCAAAATAAGGATGCATGTATAAATACGTCACGAAAACACATTCAAATTCTGGTGTATTTCTTGTTTGGACCTCAGACATGGCGACAGACCAGGGAAAAAATGCCCAAGAGTCAGGCGGTAAGTCTTTCATGCATTTTCTATCAACGATTAATTTGAAACATAAGATTAGGCAAGTTGTGATTTTGTGAATTCTGTAAATTTACACAAATAGGTGAGGAGGATGACATGGAAGAGGCTGCTGGGCCCAGTATTCCGGCCAAAGCGGCCAAAAAAAAAAGGCAGCCACATTTCACAAGAAAGGAGATGGAGGTTTTGATCCAGAAGTGTGTGGACATCCTGCCACAGGCAGACAGGAATATGAGTCTAAGCCAGAAGTGGAGAATGTGGGAAGAGGTAGCCGTTGCTGTCAATAGAGTGGGTGATTATGTCTGTCTAGCCCGGGATGTCAAACGGCGGTAAGTAAACCCTTGCCCCCCCTAAAAACAAACCCCATTTTAAACCAAAGGATAATGGCTTCCATTTTTCCCCACAGATGGGGCGACTTCAAATATCGCCTAAAGCAAAAACTCGCGGACAGGGCTAGGCATGCAAGGGGGACAGGTGGGGGTCCCACCCCTGTGTCATTGGAGTTGACGGATTTAGAAGAGCTGGCACAGGGGTGTGTGCAGCCTGTGGAGGTGTTTGGCGTGTCCAACATGGATACGGACATGCCAGACTTTGCGGCTCCTCATGTTGGCCCAGGTAAGTATTGTGATGTCACCAACTCTGAAATGCTATTGTGCCAATATGTAGATTCTAATGTGACTCTTTTCTCATTTTTCCAACAGAGACACAGGCGGATGAGTCTGCTCCAGAGGGAAGCCTTGGCCGCAGAATTTCTGCTGGCTCTGCAGGGGAGGAACCAGTACATCCGGCTGAGGACCCTGCAGAAGCCAGTCCAGGGCGTGCCCCCTCGCAGGCAGTGGGCCTCCTCACAGAACTCAATTTAAAATCGGATTTCCATACGGAGATTCTGCAGAGGATGGACGCCAGTCTGATACGGGTGGCTGAGGCCCTGGAGCAAAATGCTGCGGCCAACGTGACCATTGGTCAGGCCCTGGCGGAAAATACCAGGGCCAACATCCGCATCGCCGATGCCCTGGAGCAGCTCGTTCGCCAGCACATGGTGGAGCCGACCTCCCTTCCTGCCGGAACATCAGGATCCTCCACCTCTGGCACAACATCAGCCAATCCTCCAAATGTGCCTAGCCCTGTGCCTAGTCCAGAGGCCACAACATCTGCCTCTGGACAGGCCAGCCCGATGGCATCCCGGACCCGGTCTGGCGCCCACCCTCCCCCATCCAAACGGGTGAAAAAACGGTGACAGCAATGGCGACTTTTCCCACACTCCTTCTGTGCTTGGCTCATATTCCTTTCTGGTCAAAACTTCCCTCTCCTTTCTTGTGAAATGTTTTTAATTTATTTTTGTACGTTTATGTTAGCAGTTATTGATTATTTATTTTTGATAAAAAGTATCTTTGCCAGAAAAAAAGAAAACAAAATATTATGCCAATTGGTTTGTGTTTAAACAATAAATTTATGATAAAAATCTGACATTGTATTGTGACATTATTGTACAAATGGGTTACATTTAATCCTGGCCCTAAAGGCAAAAAAGGACACAAAAAACCATTTCATTTGTAAAAAAAAAAGGCCTCTTGAAGGAACGTTTAAAAAATCACATAACGATGCAAATTCCACATTAAAAAAAAAAAGGGGAGCTAATTAAAACATGATGACATTATTGTCACAATAGGCCATAAACAACAAATTGAGGCCAAAAAAAACCCAAAAAAATGTACGCCAATTGATTGTGTAATCCTGACATTAGCAGGTATGATTTCCACCTGCGTACGGTTTTGTGCTATCCCAATAAACTGCTTGCCAAACACATACCAAGCCGGTTTTCAATACAACACTAATTGCTTTTGTGACCACCCGCGATTAATCGCTGCAACATCATGGAGTCCTGGGACGGAGGAGAAGGCCATCGCCAATGTGGTCGAGTAATCCAGACCCTAAACTGTGCGAGCATTTTGAAGGGAAAGAGGATGTTCCAGTGACGTATGTGACGGTCCGAACACATTTGACGTTCGCATCTGCTAATGTATGTACGCCCCAAAAACGCCTCGCCACGCCTGCGTTTTTCCATCTCCACCCCCGTCAACACCCAAAAACGCCCTGTTCTGTCAATCACATTTGACATGTCACTTCCTGTACGCTATTTTAGGAACGAGAGAAAAAAAGCTCGCAATCTGCCGTACGCACATGCGCAGTGTAACACCGACGCATGCGCGGTTAGTCAACATCGGAACGCAACGAGCGTACTGTTGGTAACGTGCGGCTCTGAATGAGGGCCTATGGCCTATTGCTTATCTACAGTATTACTGTATTGTTAGCTATGGTCATACATTTGTAGTGTTTGCTTTGTGTCACATTGCCTGTCATTTGTATGGTGATCCATCATTCCTTGTTCCCTGGACCCACATTCTCTTACTCTGCCTTCAAGAAATCTACTACATTATTCTATTTATCAAGGTTTTCATGTTACAGTAAGTCCTTATACTGTGTGGCCTCTCGTCTCTAGTATGAGAAGGACAAGTTCAAGAAGTTGTTGCCAGGGAAAAGAGAAGATCCACTGGAGCTCTTGCCTTTACTATAAGGTACCATCTATCTCTAGCCCTAACTGTGCCTACACTAACACTCAGGGTACCACAGAGCCACTGTGAAAGCTATTAGCAGGGCCATTACAGGGCTTAACCATGCTCTGTGATGGTCCCGACGTTGTGCATAGGAGGCAAAGCCAACAGCACCCGGAAGTGCAGCAGTGTCCAGAGCGTCTTCAAGAAACTCTGGGCAGCTGCACACATGTTAAGGCGGCTGCCTATAGCGCCCCCAAAGGACACTACGGGTGGCACTGCCTCAACAATACTGGCTGCAAAGTGCGATTCCAGACACCCTGCTAGCCAGAAGAAAAATGGAAGTGTCTAACCAGCGCTAGTAAACAATTACAAGATGATATACGGTTTTAGAATAAATGAACAATTATTTAATAAGACATAAAAAAATCCATATATAATCTATCATATCATATACTGATAATCTGAAAGTGTAGATGTATCTCAAAAAATACACACATTAGAAAAAATGATAAAAAATTAAAAGCATGCATAAAAGACACCATTAATGTCCGCTCCTGTACCAATTGATTGGTTGGAAGGAAAATTCTCTCTTTTATCTGTTCCCAGATTGATACTTTTTTAGCAGCAAATAAAGACTTTACCATTGATGGCTAAGGTGGCTTTAAGGGAAATCCACTCGCATCCAGCGAATCCAACAGTAAGGCTGAAGCACAATTCACAAAGAGTATTCCAAGAGCTGCAACAGATGAATGTAAAAGGGGATAGAGAGTCCAAATGGATCCAAATGATTCCAGGAGTCTGGATAGTGTGTCAGAAAGTCTCAATGCAATGGACGCTGACCAATGGACACTCAGCTTCCTCAGGAGTGTGTGGTTCAGAGTCAAAAGAACCTCTTTAATATACCCATGTAATGATTACACTTACATACACATGTGTCAGATAAAAAGTAAATAAATCGTCCATCCTCAAGTGTTTAACTAATAAATCAATCATAGAGGCAATCTTACTCAGTCCCAGCTAATAAATAAATCATTTATAAAGAGAGAGAAGAGGTTTTTCATTATATAAAAAAATAAACATACCATTTCAGCAGTGATCGTAATGTTATCCCTCAGTGTTCTCCTGATCACATGACAGAAGTGTGTCATGTGATACGGAACACGCCAGTGGAAAGGAGAGTCAACATACCCACATTGGAGTTTAACATCCATATTCAACGGAGGTCTCAGTATATACGTCATGTGATGCGGCTGCTGTCAGAGGGCAGGAAATAAGCGTACCCACCATATCAATGTTTATTCAAGGCTGCCCACATGGTCACTATTAGTTGCGTGAAGTATGAAGTATGCAAGGAGACTATAGAAAAACAACCAGCTATTAAAAATGTGTTCAACATCTCCTCTAAAAAATTAGATGAGAACCAACTATCTCTACTTAGTAAGGGTCTCAAATTTTCTCCCACCAATTCACCGAATAGATATGATTTATATGTGGATCTCATTCGCTTTATTTGCACTCTTTGTTGTAAAAGATATTTTGCTAAGAAACAGTTAAATAAATTAAATGATGATTCTATCCCCATTATATTAGACAAAACAGATGATATTATGTTATCTACTTTAGAGGAACTCTGGGAAGAGAATAATGTTGAAATAAATAATGATGAAGTCCCTACTAAACTTTTTGATTTAAATAGAAATAAAATTTATTCAAAGCTAAATCGGAATTCTTCCCTATTAAAGACAAAAGTACGAGTATTGAGGCCTTTTATAAAATCACCTGAGGATTTTAAAATGTTATGCACAAAGCAACAAGGCAGTACAAAGAGATAGTCCAACTTGACTAAGCTAGAAAAACATGCACTTGCAAACCTTACTCGAGATCCTTCTTTAAATTTTCAAAGACGCTGATAAAGGGGGAGGATTGGTGGTGATGGATCGGACTTATTATGTTAAAGAAGCCCTCAAACAACTGGGTGATTACAACTTTTATGTAAGTTTACCGAAAGATCCCACCTCTCCCTTCTTACTGGAACTCAAACAGTTATTGGAAACTGCAGTTGTCTCTGGTATTTTATCTAGAGAAGTATTTTGTTTTCTTTTACCACAGTTTCCCACTATTCCTACTTTTTATTTTCTTCCTAAAATTCACAAATCACTTACTTCACCCCCTGGCCATCCTATTATCTGGTTTTAATTCTTTAACCTTTAATCTTTCTTTTTATTTAGATTATTTTCTTCAGCCTCGTGTTAGCTCTCCGAGGTCACATCTTAAGGATACTACACATTTTCTCAATAAGATTAACAAACTTGAATGGAAACCTTCTTAAGCATTTCTAACCCTTGATGTTACCGCTTTATACACCCATATTCCACATCTTAAAGGTGTGGAAGTTCTCGGCAAAAGACTCCATTCAGATGGTGACCTCAGAGAGGAACACCAGCATTTTCTTCTCAAATGTGTTTCTTTTATTTTGACTCACAATCATTTCCTGTTTCTTGACACACATTATCTCCAGGTGATGGGTACGGCCATGGAGACCAGGTTCGCTCCCAGTTAGGCTAACCTCTACATGTGTGGCTTTGAGGAGACCCATGTGTGGGGTGACCCCTGGGCAGTGAACCTGGTCTTCTATGGCAATTATATTGATGATTTATTTTTTGTTTGGGATGGGGATTTTTCACTTCACTTCTTTTGTCACTTTTCTAAACACTAATTCTTTTAATCTTCATTTAACCTCTTCCTATGATAGATCTTTAGCTAATTTTTTGGACATAACTCTTGAGGTTTCTGAAGGGAAAATCCTCACATCCAATTGTACCAAATCTGTTAATACAAATGCCTATCTACACTATAGAAGTGACCACTTTGCTCCTTGGAAGTGTAATATACCAAAGGGTCAATTTATGCACCTTTGACGCAATAGCTCTACGGTAGAAATGTTTTCCACTCAAGAAAAAGATATGCTAGACTCCTTTAAACAAAGGGGTTACCCTGAGACACTGTTGGATCAAATGTATTTAGAAGTTCTAAGTATGGATAGAGACCTTCTCCTATGTCCAAAGAAATCTGCTAGACATCAGAGCATTGAGATTGAGGGAGGAAAGGATAGGGACCTATCTTTCATATGTAAATACAGTAATGACTTCAGGGAAATTAAAGAGATTATAGCCAGGAATTATAGAGTATTAAAACAGGATAATATACTCTGTGATGTGCTACCTACCCATCCCCGCGTTATTTTTCGTAAAAACAGGTCACTTGAAATCATCTTAGCTCCTAGTCTCTTAGATAAGCCAAGGAGGATCAGTAAGGATGATAGTAGTAATAAAAATAAAAATATAATGAAGGAATCTATACAGATTGATACTACTTGGTTAGTCTCAAGACCCCATGGATTTTTCAGATGTGGTAAACTGAGATGTACCATGTGTTCCCACATGGCTAGACGAACCACAGAGATTAATGTACCATTCTCTGGGGATCAATATATATTGAGCTTTTATGAATTGTGATTCCAAATTTATTGTCTATGTCCTCTCTTGTGACTGTGGCCTTTTTTATGTGGGACGTACCATTAGACCATTGAGAACTCGGTTCATGGAACATAGGAGGAATATCCTCAACAAAAGTATATTACATAGTGTCTCCAGACATTTTAGTATTAAACACAATAGTGATCCATCTTGTTTAAGGGTGGTGGGCTTAGAAACCATTGCACCTACATCTAGGGGTGGGAATAGGTTCAACAAATTATGCAGTCGCAAAGTTTTTTGGATGCTTAATTTTAATTCTTTATACACAGATGGTCTTAATGAGACCATGGAGCTGAATTCAGTTATTAGTTAAACTGAATTTGAAAAGTTATACGGTGCATGTGTATATATATATATATATATATATATATATATATAGAAATACACACACACGTGTATATATATATATATATACGTGTGTGTGTGTATTTCTTATTTTATATATTATTATTAATATTTAATATATTTTAATTTATTATTATTTTTTAGATATTTTTCTAATGTGTGTATTTTTGAGATACATCTACACTGTCAGATTATCATTATATGATATGATAGATTATATATGAATTTTTCATGTCTTATTAAAATAATTGTTCATTTATTTTAAAACCGTCCATCATCTTGTAATTGTTCTCTAGTGCTGGTTATAAACTTCCATTTTTTTGTTTGACATATTTACGGTCTGATACCCCTTTATCCAGCATCTTCTGTGACAGTGCACACTACTATCTTCTAGTGCTAGCCAGAAGCAAGGGCCTTGGGGCACCACTAGTTACAGCACTAGCTATTAAGATAGTTTGACAGCAACAATAAATGTGCACACGCAGTACATTTTTATTAATGCAATGCAGATACACACAGGAGCACACAGGACTGATTAAGCATAGGTTAACTAATCTGAGGAAAATTCTGGCTTGGAACTGCCTGTGGGCCTCCAAAGGTCCACCCACTAGAATGAGAGTGAGATGACAATGTATCTACTGCAGTGTGCTCAGGCGAATCACTGGAAGTCTGTAGAGGTGCCTGGACTGGAGGATGCACAAGTTTGTGCACAATCATTGCAGTAAAAGTAAGAAACTGGAGATCTACGCTACAGTGGGGGCTTTAGGGGTCACAGCTGTTGAGCGGGAATGGGCGCTCTGTGTTCCCCAGGTGTACTGTGCATGGGAATAGTGTGAACAGAACATGCATTGTGAACACAGGAGTCCAGTTGTCACAAAGTATCCACAGTAATTTTATATTCAGTATCTAAAATATCTAGTAACATTAGTGGTGCAAGTAAGGTGGTATGGGCTGGTACAGCATACCATTAAGAAATCATTCGCCGGTAGGCCATACCATCCTACCACGAGCGCAGCCTGCATTAGTTGTCCCACCAAGTGAATCAAAGCACTCAGCAGCGTGGTGAGACACAGATTCTGACTCCTCCTGTTGCTTTAGTTGCCTGGCTCCTTGGAATGCAACATTGCTGTATTTACTGGTGGTCATGTACATATTTTTTGTGACATATGGATTCTGTTTTACATACAGTATGTGTCTTGGTGTTAAAAAATAAGGTAAAAACAGCTTTGAGATAAAATAACGGTTTATTCTGTCAAAGAATTACAGACAAAATAGTACTGATCCTTAACTCTCTGTCCCAAGGGGGCAATGAATTGTTATCTAGGATTGGTCTGGCTCCTCATATACTCCTCCCAAAGCATTTCAGCCTCCCAACTAGAGCGGCCTCTGATTGGCTGGCGGACCTGGATACTGACAGAAACCATGCGGTCTCTGTCATTCACCGGGCTAGAGATGCATGTGTTAACACATGCATCTCTATATGTCCAGTATGGTCCACGGGACTCATATTTTTGTTTTAAGATGACTCGCGGAGCCTACTGGACAAGGGGACAGATCCGACACTAGGAGGTGGGTGAGTATTGGATTTTTTTTCACAGGTGAAGCCTATTGGACAAGGGGATGGGAACATTTGGCAGAAGGTAAGTATGTATGAGTGTGTTAGGTATATAATAAACTTTTACTTTCTACGGTGTGTGTACTGTGTTTGTTTTACTATTTGTATTTTACAGTGGGGGTACGGGTGCCGGCCGCCTGCTGGCACTTGTAGTTCCACAAGTGCCAAAGGGATGGCACCTGTAGTTCCACTGTAAAAAACAATAGTAAAAATCTATGTTCCCCACTATTACCCATTCACCCACCAGCCAGGGGTGCAGGGAAGAGCCCAGGGCTTCAGCGTAAGCCTGGGGTGCTCGGGAGAGGGGGGACCCCTTTACTGATCCCCGGCTTGGGCTATCTAGCTTGGGGTGATAATGCTTTGGCCAGGGAGACCCGGTGAAAGGTTCCCTTTGCTGTGGCATTACAGCCCGACTAGATTCGAGTCCAGTGCTGGTTTAAAAATAGGGGGAACCCCACACCATTTTTTCCCCCTATATTTAAAACTAGGACTGGCTCTGGGAGCCCAGTGCTGGTTCATAAAATATGGGGGAACCCTATTCGTTTTTTCTCCCCATATTTTTAGAACCAGGACTGGCTCAGGAGCCTGGGGCTGGTTATGCATTTTGGCTGGGAATCCTACGTCATTTTATTTTTTAACATTAACCCTTTCATTTCTTTGAACACAATCAAGCATCCTGCACGTATCTCACTGATATGTGTGAGCTTCTTGTTACGGAGTGTTTGGCAGTGGTCAGACACTGGAAACTCTGGTATAAACACGATCACATACACCATTGGAAATTCGATTTCAGCAAATCCTGATTCTTGGTAAATTTGAGAGTTTCAGCAGGCAAAAATCACCCGAGTTTCAGCGATGCAAAGCAAGTTTCTACTCGGGCAAACTCAACCAGACATGATTCTTAGTAAATTTACCCCTAAGATTCCAGGCAAAGTACCAGTTTTGGGCCCCACTCCAAGCCATCAATACTTACCCTTTACATGCCAGCATCTTTATGTAATTCTGTTGACTAAAGCTGGGTACACACTGATAGATATATCTGTAGTGTATCAGCAAGTACATAGACCCGATATGTCTGTGAACGACATATCAGATCGACCCTGCAGCACAGCCAATGCTGATGTATATGAAATATATATTGATACTAGGGGTGAGCGGGTTCGGATTTCTGAAATCCGAACCCCCCCGAGCCCCCCCGATCCGAGTCCGATCCGAATCAGGCTCGACTTTTCCCGCCTGACTCGGATCTGAAATCGAGGCAAAACGTCATCATCCCGCCTTCCGAGTCTCGCGGGTTTTGGATCCTATATAAGGTACCCACGTCGGCGCCATTTTCTCACTCGGCTGTGGACAGTGAAGAGGGAGGGTGGGAGTTAGGGCTGTGTAGTGTAGTGTAGTGTAGTGCTGCTGTTGTCCACTACTTCAAAGTCCATAGGGGCTGGCTGTGTTGTGCTGTGCTGCTGTTGTTAATAGGGGCTGTGTCCACTACTTCAAAGTCCATAGGGGCTGGCTGGACTGTGTTGTGCAGTCAGTTCTCCATAGGGGCTGTGTCCACTCCAAAGTCCTGTGCAGTGTCCCAGTCCTAAAGAGGTGCTGTAGTGTTGTCCAGGGGGTGCTCTGTCCATCAGGGGTGCTCCCCCCAAGTGCTAAAAAAATAATATATTTTCTGTGTTTGTGAATTGTGTGCGCAGTAGCCGCACGTGCATCAACAAAGTAGTGCCAAGCGTGCGCCTGTGTCATAAGTAAAGGGCCGGCTGGCTTGACCGTTAAAGGGTGCTGTAACCCCCGAAAGTACACTCCAGTCCAAACCAAAAAAAAATTATTTTCTGTGTTTGTGAATTGTGTGCGCAGTAGCCGCACGTGCATCAACAAAGTAGTGCCAAGCGTGCGCCTGTGTCATAAGTAAAGGGCCGGCTGGCTTGACCGTTAAGGGTGCTGTAACCCCCGAAAGTACACTCCAGTCCAAACCAAAAAAAAAATTATTTTCTGTGTTTGTGAATTGTGTGCGCAGTAGCCGCACGTGCATCAACAAAGTAGTGCCAAGCGTGCGCCTGTGTCATAAGTAAAGGGCCGGCTGGCTTGACCGTTAACGGGTGCTGTAACCCCCAAAGTACACTCCAGTCCAAACCGAAAAAAAATTATTTTCTGTGTTTGTGAATTGTGTGCGCAGTAGCCGCACGTGCATCAACAAAGTAGTGCCAAGTGTGCGCCTGTGTCATAAGTAAAGGGCCGGCTGGCTTGACCGTTAAAGGGTGCTGTAACCCCCGAAAGTACACTCCAGTCCAAACCAAAAAAAAAATTATTTTCTGTGTTTGTGAATTGTGTGCGCAGTAGCCGCACGTGCATCAACAAAGTAGTGCCAAGCGTGCACCTGTGTCATAAGTAAAGGGCCGGCTGGCTTGACCGTTAAGGGTGCTGTAACCCCCGAAAGTACACTCCAGTCCAAACCAAAAAAAAAATTATTTTCTGTGTTTGTGAATTGTGTGCGCAGTAGCCGCACGTGCATCAACAAAGTAGTGCCAAGCGTGCGCCTGTGTCATAAGTAAAGGGCCGGCTGGCTTGACCGTTAAAGGGTTCTGTAACCCCCAAAGTACACTCCAAACCAAAAAAATATATATTTTCTGTGTTTGTGACTTGTGTGCACTGTGGCTGCACGTGCATCAACAAAGGAGCAGCGCCAAGCGTGCGCCTGTGTCCCATAAGTAAAGAGCCGGCTGGCTCATTTCTTAAAGGGTGGTGTAACCCACAAAGTGCACTACTCTCCAGCAAAAATAAAAAAATATTTTCTGTGTTTGTGTGCGCTTTAGCCGCACGTATATATATCAATATAACATAAATGGAGGACCAAACTTTCTCTGATAAAAATAAAATAGGGAAAGATCAAGAACCACTTCCTACTAGTGCTGTTGCTGCTGCTGGGAGTTGTTCATCATCCCAGAGAGGAAGTAGGAACATCACTACTTTTACTAAACAATTGACCCTCCAACAGTCCCTAGCGATGAGGATGAAGTACGACAGCAGTCATCCTGAAGCAAAACGTATAACTGAGGCCTTGACTGCTATGTTGGTGTTAGACGTGCGTCCGGTATCCGACATTAGTGCAGTGGGATTTAGACAATTGATTGAGGTAGTGTGTCCTCGGTTCCAAATCCCGTCTAGATTCCACCTGCATCCTCAAAGCAGCAGCGACAAGCGTGCGTCTGTCTGTTAAAGGGTGGTGACACCCTCAAAGTGTGCAACACAAACAATTAAAATATTGTTCTTTTTTTTTCTGTCTTTGTGAAATGTGTGGGCTGTAGCCGCACCTGCATCCTTAAAGCAGCAGCGACAAGCGTGCGTCTGTCTGTTAAAGGGTGGTGTAACTCTCAAAGTGCTCCAAAAAATAAAAAACTATTTTTTTTATGTGTTTGTGACTTGTGTGCGATGTAG
Organism: Taudactylus pleione; assembly: GCA_031769625.1. Lineage (NCBI taxonomy): Eukaryota > Metazoa > Chordata > Amphibia > Anura > Myobatrachidae > Taudactylus > Taudactylus pleione. Next base: position 9,616,915 of record JAUIMM010000099.1, read on the forward strand.
CCGCACTTGCATCCTCAAAGCAGCAGCGACAAGCGTGCGTCTGTCTGTTAAAGGGTGGTGACACCCTCAAAGTGTGCTACACAAACAATAAAAATATTCTTCTTTTTTCTGTCTTTGTGAATTGTGTGGGCTGTAGCCGCACCTGCATCCTTAAAGCAGCAGCGACAAGCGTGCGTCTGTCTGTTAAAGGGTGGTGACACCCTCAAAGTGTGCTACACAAACAATTAAAATATTGTTCTTTTTTTTCGGTCTTTGTGAAATGTGTGGGCTGTAGCCGCACCTGCATCCTTAAAGCAGCAGCGACAAGCGTGCGTCTGTCTGTTAAAGGGTGGTGACACCCTCAAAGTGTGCTACACAAAGAATAAAAATATTCTTCTTCTTTTTTCTGTCTTTGTGAATTGTGTGGGCTGTAGCCGCACTTGCATCCTCAAAGCAGCAGCGACAAGCGTGCGTCTGTCTGTTAGAGGGTGGTGTAACCCTCAAAGTGTGCTCCACAAACAATAAAAATATTCTTTTTTTTTTTCTGTCTTTGTGAATTGTGTGGGCTGTAGCCGCACTTGAATCCTCAAAGCAGCAGCGACAAGCGTGCGTCTGTCTGTTAAAGGATTACATCGGTGACAGCATCCAAGTAGGCATGTCAGACAGTCCGTACCTGTACTGGCAGGAAAAAGAAGCAATTTGGAGGTCCCTGTACAAACTGGCTCTATTTTACCTGAGTTGCCCCCCCTCCAGTGTGTACTCCGAAAGAGTGTTTAGTGCAGCCGGGAACCTTGTTAGCGAAAGGCGTAGGAGGTTGCTTCCACAAAATGTGGAGAAGATGATGTTCATAAAATGAATGATCAACTCTTCCAGGGAGACCAGCCTCCAGAACGTACAGAGGGACCTGTGGTTCCAGCAGGGACGAATTAATACTCTGTGAGGATGAGGATGTACATAACACTGAAGAGGGTGAGGAATCTGTGGATGAGGAGGATGAGGACGACTTCTTGCCTCCGTAGAGCCAGTTTGTGCAGGGACAGATTAATTGCCAGCTTGTTTTGTGGGGGCCCAAACGAACCAATCATTTCAGCCACAGTTGTGTGGCAGACCCTGGCGCTGAAATGATTGGTTTGTTAAAGTGTGCATGTCCTGTTTATACAACATAAGGGTGGGTGGGAGGGCCCAAGGACAATTCCATCTTGCACCTCTTTTTTTTCTTTGCATTATGTACAGTTTGGGGCCTAGTTTTTCAATGCCATCCTGTCTGCCACTGCAGTTTCACGCCTAGATGGGTCACGTGTTTGTGCCGCCCACTCGTGTCGCTTAGCATAGTCATCCAGCTACCTCGGTGCAACCTTTTGGACATAAAAACACTATTGTGAGGTGTGAGGTATTCAGAATAGACTGGAAATGAGTGGAAATTAAGGTTATTGAGGTTAATAATAGCATAGGAGCAGAAAAACCTACAAATTCTGTGATTTTAGCTGTTTTTATGCTTTTTTTCAAAAAAATACAGATCCAAAACACAAAACCCAGAACCCAAAACACGGAAGGGTGGTTTTGGCAAAACCAATCCAGATCCAAAACACGAAGAAAGATCCAGATCCAAAACCAAAACACAAAACACGAAAAGTGGCCGGTGCACACCCCTAATTGATACATCTGCTGGTGTGTACGGGCGACCCATCGATTGCTCATACACTGGCTGCAGGGACCCGCCAACAGTTACATCTCAACTGAGCAGGCAAATATAAATGCCCGCCCAGTTGTAACATCAGACTCAACACATCGGGTGAACGATTGGTAAATGTATATGCACTCATCGACCAGGTGTGAACCCAGCATTAGATGTCCTGCTACATGCATACACACATACATATTATGTGTACACACATATATGTATACAAACACACATACATACATACATATATACACACACACATACACACACATGCAGAACTTCTAACACAAAAAGGTCACATTTGCTTACTCTGTGATTGACTGATGATCGTTCCAAGTCCCTGCAGTGATCCTGATCTCAGCTGCAGCCAGACACTGGTGTAATCATTCCCATGATTCTGAGCATCAGGGGGGCAAGAGAAGCATGTAATGAGCTCCTCCAATCGGGGCACAGCTCCCCTCACCCCTGATGCAGCTTAACCTGAGGGGGATGTCCTCTGCTCTAGTGTGCTGAAGCTACAGTGACAGACCTCCCCTGCTCTACTGCCTGTGCCAGTGCAGCACAGCATCTACAACACTCTCCTCTCCCCTTAGTATTGCTTTATTACTCAAAGGCTGTAGGTGACAGGTGGGAGGTGCCCGCCTAGTGAGGGGGGCCTGCTAGTACTCGCCTCCCGTGCCCCCCCTTAATCTGGCTCTGAATATGGAGGACCATTTTGTGCAAAAATGTTATAGGTGGAAATGTGATAAGAAAACAAAGACCATTTAAACAATTTTGTGCAAAATGACAGTGGTGTGCGCATGTGGAAAGGGGAGATGATTAGCTACAGTACCACAATTTAAATCTACTAACATCACTGAGTAAAATTGCCTATGCCGTGATAACCTTTAAACACCATAACAGTTGATGATATCTCTTGACACCAATGTAACAAAAAAAAGCCAATAAACTCAACATAACCTTAATAAATAAAAACATAGAAGGAAAAAGTCAGTTTTATTTTTATTTTACATTTCTAACCAGTATTGTGGCGAAGAAAGCACGGTCAGCTGCCAGAGTCGCTACAAAGTTTACACAAGTATAGTATAAGATGGGGGCCAACTGCCAGCCCATCACATTAAAACATTAGATGGCAGCCAACTGCCAGTCCAATTAAAAACATTAGATGGGCCAACTGCTGTTCCATCATGCAAAAACTTTAGATGGGAGCCAACTGCCAGCCCATAAAAGAATAGAACATTAGATGGGAGCCTACTGCCTTCCCAATCTACAAAAAACATTAGATGGGGGCCAACTGCCAGCCCATAAAAGAGAAAAACAGATGGGAGCTAACTGCCGGCTCATCGAATTAAAACATTAAATGGGGGCCAACTGCCGGCTCATAAAATAAAAACATTCAATGGGGCAAACTGTTGGCCAATAAAAAATCATTAGGTGGGAGCAAACTGCCGTCCCATCCTACTAAAACATTAGGTGGAGGCCAACTGCCAGCCCATAAAATTAAATAAACATTAAATGGGAGCCAACTGCCGGCCCATCAATTAAAAATATTAAACATCTACTGGTCCATAAAAAAAAACATTAGATGGGGCTAACTGCTGGCCCATTAAAAAAAACAGATGGGGACAACTGCGGGCCCATCAAACAAAAACATTACATGGGGTCAACTGCCAGTCCATAAAACAAAACATTAGATGGGAGCCAACTGCCAGCCCATCAATTAAAATCATTAAATGGGGGCAAACAGCCGGCTAATAAAATAAAAACATTACATGGGGCCAACTGCCAGCCCATAAAAGAGAAAAACAGATGGGAGCTAACTGCTGGCTCATCGATTGAAAACATTAAATGGGGGCCAACTGCCAGCCCATAAAATAAAAACATTCAATGGGGCAAACTGTTGCCCAATAAAAAATCATTAGGTGGGAGCAAACTGCCATCCCATCCTACAAAAACATTAGGTGGGGCCCAACTGCCAGCCCATAAAATTAAATAAACATTAAATGGGAGCCAACTGCAGGCCCATCAATTAAAAACATTAAATGGGGCCAACTACTGGTCCATAAAAAAAACATTAGATGGGGCTAACTGCTGGCCCATTAAAAAAAACAGATGGGGCCAACTGCAGGCCCATCAAACAAAAACATTACATGGGGCCAACTGCCAGTACATTAAACAAAAACATTAGATGGGAGCCAACTGCCGGCCCATCAATTAAAATCATTAAATGGGGGCAAACAGTCGGCCAATAAAATAAAAACATTACATGGGGCCAACTGCCTGCCCATCAAACAAAATCATTACATCGGAGCCAGCTGCTAGTGCATCAGACATTTAACACAAGGGCCCAAATGTAGGCTCTATATTAAAAGAGAGCAACATGCAGGAAAAATAAGCAGTACAGTAACTTGCGTTTACGTCCAACACTGAATGGGGTCCATTGTTCTTATAGACCAGACTCCCACATGAGCCAACAAGGTATCCCTATTGTCTGTCTTGTTTCCTTCAGCCTTTCTGTGTACTGTGAAATATATTTTCTCTGCTTCTGCATTTTATATACAACAAATAAGTTGAATATGTTAATTACCTGTACATCCTAATTATTATTTGTATTACTATTAATTAGAGATCAACGGGTACAGGTCTCTGAGAACCGGACTCACACGAACATAGGGGATCCGAGTAGGATCAGAGTTCGGCTCGGGTTTTCCTGCTTAACTCGGTATCCAAATCGAGACAAAACGTCATCATCCTGCTGTCGTATTCTCGTGGGTTTTGATCGGCACCATTTGATCGGCACCATTTTCACTCCGGCTGGGGAGAGTGTACAGAGCAAACGTGCTCTGTTCTTCTCTGTTGTTCAAGGGTGCAGTGTTGTCGGGCTGGAGCTGCAGTACATAAAGTGGGGGGTGCTCCTGTGTCACTGTTGTTCTGTCAATCAAAGCACTAGGGCTACAGTTCATAAAGAGGTGCTGTGTCATCCAGAGGTGATCTGTTAATCCAGGGGTTCTCTTCCCCAGTGTAAAAAAAAATAAAAGTTAAAATGAATAATTATCATTCCACAAAAAATAAAAAGTATTTTTTTTTTTTTACATTTTGTTTTGTGTGTGCTAGCTATCGGCCAAATCCATGTATTTGTGACTCTGCAGGTGGTTCCGTCCGCACTCCACAGGGGTGCTTGTTGTCCATAAAGAGGTGGTGTGTTGTTGTTCATCAAGGGGCTGCTGCCTCTTCCAGGGGTGCTCTTCCCCAGTTTAAACATAATTATTGTTCGGTGACACTGCCGGCTAGACCGCAGTTTATCACCCACGTATATGTGACTCTGCAGGTTGTCTGTCCGCTCTCCACAGAGGTGCTTTGTTGTCCATAAAGGGTTGCTGTGTTGTTCATCAAGGGGCTGCTGCCTCGTCCCTAGTGTAAAGCAAAATAAAAGTTAAATAAAATTAGCAATCCACAAAAAAAGAAAAAAATATTTTTTTTTCCGTTTTTTTTGTGTGTGTGCTAGCTACAATTTTATTGTTTTGTTATACTGCCGGCCACACTGCAGTTTATCATCCACGTATTGTGAAACTATAAGTTGTAGAGCAGTGTGTTAATCTTATTAATAAAAATATTGTGACACTGTAAGTTGTAGCACAGTATGTTATTCTTTTCTTATTCATAAAAAATCTTGTGACAATGTAAGTGGTAGCGCAGTGTTTTACTCATAAAAAATCTTGTGATTCTGTAAGTGGTAGCGCAGTGTGTTATTCTTTTCATATTCATAACAAATATTGTGACACTGTAAGTGGTAGCGCAGTGTATTCCTTTTTTATTCTTAAAAAATATTGTGACACTGTAAGTGGTAGCGCTGTGTTTTACTCATAAAAAAATATTGTGACAATGTAAGTGGTAGCGCAGTGTGTTATTTTTGTCTTATAAATATTGTGACACTGTAGGTTATTGATACCGCAGTTTAATATTTTAAATTGGTACAAATTGACATGTGTGCTGTACCCCACTTCATTCATGTTTGTTGATATGGAGAACGATAAGTTGAGAGGAGAGCAGGAACCACGTACAAGTGCTGGAGCTGCTGCAACCAATCATTGCGATACTAGTCCATCTACATCATCTACTAAAGACATGCTGACATAGAAATCGAGGATGCTTCTGTGGAAGTGCACCAGGATGAGAAGGATATTTGATTAGCTGATGCTAATAAGGATGTTGATGAGGATGTTGATGATGAGGATGTTGTTGTGTAAATCAGGCACCAGTGGAAGAAACAGTTGTTTCCCTATGATAAGGAAAAGCCCATTGTCATGCCTGGGCACAAGACAAAAAAATACATTTCTTATGTGTGGAATTATTTCTTACCAAATCCAGACTATAATTGTCAAGCCATCTGTACCCTTTGTAAAGCCACAGTAAGTAGAGGTAGGAACCTTAATCAACTAGGAACCTTCTCCCTTTTTCATCATCTGCAGCGCATCCATCCAAAATGTTTTTTCAAAATTCAGAAACTTTGGCTAAAAAAGTGCCAACAAGCAGTCCAGTGTCAGCTATCTCCCTTCTCTCTGCTAGATCCAAGCACCTGCCATCTTCACCACCAACACCTTCATCAATAATATCAATCTTGAAGCGATTGGTTTGTTTTGGCCCCCACAAAACAAGCTACCAATGGGCAGCTGACAAGATGTTGTCGCCATCTTCATCCGATTCCTCACCCTCATCAGTGTGTATATCATCTTCACACAATATTCATTCATCCCCACTGGAATCCACCATTACAGGTGCCTCTGTCATTTTTTGGATGTAATTGGCATAGAATATGTAGTTAATTTTGATTGACATCATCTTTTCCACATTTTGAGGAAGTAGCCTCCTAGGCCAATCGCTGACAAGGATCCCGGCTGTGTGAATTAAAGCAAAGCCAGTTTGTGCATGGGCCTCCAAATTGCCTTTTTTTCCTGCCAGTAGTCAAACAGACTGTCTGACTTGCTTACTTGGATGCTATCATTAAAGAATGTAAAATAGTCCTCAACCATTATTTGAATGGTGACCATATCAGATGGAGTCATGGTAGAGGTCTCATTAATTTTAGGCAATTCTTTTAGACCCAACCAGATGTCAAAACTTGGTTGTGTTAACTCATCTGCATCAACAGTGGGTCTTTTGGGAAAGTTTAGTTTTTTCTCGGCAGATGCACTTGCTGGAGAATCTGAAGGAGGAGCCATCGCTGCATCACATGCCACTTGACCTGACAATTTGCTTACCAACAGCTCTTTGCATCTCTTCAGATCTGTGTCCATTGGTGAGAAAGACACGAGGTATGACTTAAACCTAGGATCCAGCACGGTCGCCAAAATGTATTGATCCGATTGTAAGATCCTGACAACACTTGGATCCTGGTGAAGCGAATAAAGGACTTGATCTAAACGTCCGACATACTTAGCGAAATCGCTTTGTTTCAGCTCCTCTTTCCGTTTCTCAAGCTACCTTTCCAACAGTCTAATTAGGGGAATTACCTGACTCAAGCTGGCAGTGTCTGAAGTCACTTCACAGGTGACTACTTCGAAGGATTTCAGCACTTTGCACAACACAGAAAGTATTTCCCACTGAGCTTGAGTAACGTACATTCCCCCTCCTCTTCCTATGTCATAGTATGCTGTGTAGCTTTGGATGATTTTTTGCTGTTTCTCCATCCGCTAAAGCATATAAAGGGTGGAGTTCCACCTTGTAACTACCTCTTGCTTTATCTGGTGGCAGGGCAAATTCAACATTTTCTGCAGGTGCTGCAATCTTCTACATGCACCAGTTGAATGGCGAAAATGTTCAGAAATTTTGCGGGCCAGAGAGCATCTCCTGCACAGCCCTGTCATTTTAAAAAAAAATTGCGCCACAAAGTTGATTGTTTGAGCAAAACATGGGACGTGCTGGAATTCATCCAGCTGTAATACTCTCACAATATTGGTGGCGTTATCAGAAATCACAAATGCTGAGGAGAGTCCATGCGGGGTAAGCCATTTTGCAATGACTTCCCTGAGTTTTTCTATAAGGTTGTCAGTGGGGAATCAGTATGGTTGGAATCCCGACAGCAGCTGCCCAACATGGGTGAAAATGCTGATCGTCCCCAGGTAAGTATTCACTAACCTAACCTCCCCCCCTAACCTCTACCCCTCCTTAGGAGTGCCTAACCCTAACCTTCCCCCCAGTGCCTAACCCTAATCCCCCCCTCTAAGTGCCTAAACCTAACCCCCCCTTCCCCGCTGCCTAAACCTAAGTCCCCTGGGGGGTGCCTAACCCTCCCTCCCTCTAGCCTAACCCTAACCTCCCGGGAGGGTGCCTAACCCTAAGTCCCCCGGGGAGCCCTAAACCTAACCCTAACCTGGCATCATTTAGATCGGGATGCCAGGCGCCGGTCTCCCGGCGTTGGTAAACTGACAGGCGTCTAGATTTAGACACCTGTCATTTAACCCTCGCCGGGATAAAGCAGTCAGGAAGCCTGCTGTTGGGATTAAGTCCGACGGCTTTTCGACTGCATACCGTCAGCGTATGCCTCTTAGTGAAACCAACTATACATAGAGTAGCCTGCCTCTGAATGAACTGCTGTTTCTTAGGTGCTGCTGTTGCGGCCGCTGACGGCAATACAGCCACGCAGTGGGCTGTTACAGTCATGTAATCTTGCATTTGTTCTTTTCTGCTTATCCACATATCTGTGGCTAAGTGGACAGTGGGTACAACAGCATTTTGGAGGCCACTAATTGTTTTTTTTAACATTCCTGTACAGGTACGGAATTGCTTTTCTAGTGAAGTGGAATCTAGATGGGATTTGGTAGTGGGGACACAGGACCTCAATTAACTGTCTAAAACCAACCGCATTATTGGTGGATTTTGGACGCACATCTAATACCAGCATAGATGTTATGGCGTCAGTGATCCGCTGTGCAACTGGGTAACTGCTGTCATATTTGCTCCCCCTTGCAAAGTATTGTTTAACAGTCAATTGTTGTTTAAAGTACTACTAGTAATCTTCCTGGTCCACTTCTGGGATGAAAATCCACTCCCAGCAGCAGACATAGGGGTCATTCAGAGTCGGTCGCAAGCGCTGAACGCTCGCAACCAACCCGATGTTGCCCCACTGGGCATGTGCACGATGGAGCCGGCTCCCTCATGTGCATGCGCGAGACCTGGCTAGCGATGGCTGCTCTATCGCTAGGGGTCTCACAGCAGATGGGGCAAGCTGTCGATGGTGAGTGACAGCTCGCCCCATTTGGGAGGCGGGCAGGGGGTGTGCCTGCCCAAGCAGAGGTGTTCCCGCCGGAATGCTTGCCGTTTGGGGGCGGCCCCACTGACATCATTGCTGATGTCAGTGGGGAGCTTCCTGCTCAATCAGAGCAGGAAGCTCCCTGGGGCTTACGAGTGCCCAGACCCAAACTTAGGGTCTGGTTTTAAGCCCCCGATGGTCGCGATGGTCTTGACCATCGTGACCATCACCCATGTCAGTCGCTAGAGCTGTGGGTGTTAACCCACAGCTTAGCAATCGACAAGGAGGCGGTCGTTCAGGATGCAAGCGGCTGCCCTGTTTCAGTGCGACTGCTTGCAACTAACGACCGCCTCTGAATGAGGTCTATAGTGCTCAAGGATTCTTCTGGGGCAAGGACTGATGTGAATGATTTAAATATTTTTGTAAATGCCTCTCCTCCCTCATAAATTTGCTTTGGAATCAAACTATCAAATTATATTTACTACTAATCAAATCTTCCTTTCACTGCCTTCAACTACATACATACTCCAACTCCCTCAGGCCTCTTGAATAATAAAAACATTTGTTTCCTGATGTGCCATGTTGGAAGTTGAACTGCCACAGCTGCTGCAATCTTTGACATGCAGTTTCCAAAAATGTCCAGAAATGTTTATGGCCACAGACAGCATCTCCTGCATGCCCTTATAATTTAAAAAATATTCTGAACTACCAAGTTGATTTCGTGGGCAAAACATGGGACATATTGTTCACCCATGTTCTCCCCTCCTCCCTCATAATTTTGCTTCGCAATAAAAAATTTTTATTCAAATTACTACCAATCAACCCTTCCTGTCTCTGCCTTCAACTACATACATACTCCATCTTCCTCAGGCCTCTTGAATAATGAAAACATATGTTTCCTGATGTGCCATGTTGGAAGTTGTACTGCCACGTGTTTGTGCCACCCACTGCTGCCACTTAGCTTAGTTGGCCATCTAGCTTGGTGCAAATTTTGGGCCTAAACGAAACAATATTGTGAGCTGTGAGGTGGTCAAAATTGACTGTAAACAAGTGGACATTAATGTTATTGAGGTTAATAATACTGTAGGAACAAACAAAGACCTACATTTTGTGATTTTAGCAGTATTTATAAATTTAAAAAAAAAAATACAGATCCAAAACCAAAGCATGCAAGGTCGATTTTGGCAAAACCAAATCAAGATCCAAAACACAAAGTAGATACAGATCCAAAACCAAAACACGGGGGTCGGTGCACATCCCTACTATTAATAGAACAGTTTAATTAATTGATTTTCAATCTACAAAAAAAATAATAATTTTCCTATTGGCCACAAGGTGGTGCAAGAAACAGTTCTTGGAAGATTATGGTTTGTGTTTCTAAGCTGTACACAGGGAAGGATCATTCACACTCACATCACAGTTTTGGGAAATGAACTGAAAAATCAGCATAATGTGTAACTGAAATTCGAGAGAAAAGGTTTTGTACTGTAGTGCCCAAAACTGTGCCTTTTGCACCCCTTGAATCCTATTTAAATAATATTATCCCGCTAAACATAATATTGTTTTTGCATGTATGAACTTATGTGAGTATTTCATGTTTCCAGCTTGCACCAAGCCAGGAACTTTCTTCATTAACCAAGTTCCCCTTCAGAAGAAATATAGCATACATATTCAGCAGTGCTTTACAGAGACTATTTGGCCATTCACATCAGTCCCTGCCCCAGTGGAGCTTACAATCTACATTCCCTATCACATGCTCACACACATACACACTAGGGTTAATTTTTGTGGGGGAGCCAATTAACCTACCAGTATATTTTTGGAATGTGGGAGGAAACCAGAGTACCTGGAGGAAACCCACGCAAGCACAGGGAGAATATACAAACTCCACACAGTTAGGACCATATTGGGAATGTTTGCTTTTCCTAAATTACTTCAATGGGACATTTCTATGTGAGCAGCAAATACTGTTGCATTATTCTTATTATTACTTTCTTGCTTTTATTTTATTCTACCCTCTCATTTATTGGGGGGGGGGGGGAATTTAATGCATACTCACCTACTTTTTTATTTTCCTCTCTGGGAGCAGGCCAGAGAGGAAATGCAGGTGGGTGGTGAAGGGGGCAGGACCAGACTATAGGCCCCGCACCCTTGTGAAAAAATGCTTCAAATCCTGCATATTTAAGTAGGGGGGTGGGGCAAAATGACGTGATTCTCATAGAATTGCGTCATTAGGCTCCGCCCCTCCTCACAATTCTGCCGATCCCTGGGAAAATTCTCCCCACTCTGCCCTCTTCACTAGTAAGTGGGCGGGATGTGGGTGAAGTGCCCACTCTTCCTGGGGTGCGGGGGATTACCCGAAAAATCAGGAGCCTCTCACAGGTGGCGGGAGAGTAGGCATGTATGATTTAATGCAGTGCGGTTTGGTCAAACTGACATTTTTCTGCAATTTTTTTCAACAAGATACAAACCACCATAATTCATTATTAAGGGAAAAATAGTAATATGGAAACACAACTCTCCCTGCTGACTTTATTTAAAGTACTGAATACAAATCATCTTATTATTCTGTGGCTTCATAAACCGTCACCAAACCTGCATGAGACCGAGCTACAGTATAGGTGGCAATTAGCTCTAATAAAGAGATTTTTTTTGTTATAGAGCTTTTACAGATTTAAATACTGTGGGAGAGTTGGATCGACTGCTGTTGGTAATTTCATAAGTGGTTAGCAGCATGGGAGAAGTTAGTGAATGATAGTTACAATGGAGGCAAGGCACAGGTGAGAAAATTTAACAGGGCGACACAGGAAGCAATGGGAGATGACCTTTTTTTTTATGTGTTTATTTTGACTTTTGCAAAACATAAAATAGTACAATAATATGTGCATAAGCAAAGAAGATATTGGGAATATACAAAAACAAAAGATACGGATTGCGTAGAAACATATGGGCACAAATTTAGCAATAAACTGATCTAAAGAAAAATAAAAGGAAGTGAGAACTGTTAAATATCATAGCACATATTGAAATAGACTGTAAATAACATAACAAAGCATCGTAAGAGCATAGAAAAGAAGAAAGGGGAAAATGGAGGGAGAGAGAGGAAGAAGAAAAGGAAGAGGAGAGTGTTGGAAAGGGGTGGAGTGGGCAGGGTAAGTAGGAAAGAGGCCTAATCTGAGTCTATGTTACACGTTGGGGAAGCCTAAACAAAAATCACCATGGCTGAATTCCAAAATGGCAATCGTTAAAGCAGGAGGTCCGAAAAGCCTGAGGACAGGGTCCCGTGTGGCGTGGTGCTATTATATAGGAACCAGTCACACCAAACCATGAGAAACTTATGCGAGGTATTGTGGAGATAAGCTGATATTTTCTCCAAGTTGTTGGCGTGAAGGAGGGTCAATACTCTGCCATTGTCTTGCAATTAGACATTGATCTATATTTAATATATGTGAAGAGAGCTTATTAGCATGTTTGTTAAGGCCCTCGAGTAGACAACCAATGAGGAAAGACCAGGGATACTTAGTCAGTGGTACTTTAAGAACTTCTGATAGGAGATTGGTAACCCCATCCCAGAATAGGGCTATGTTAGTGCATGACATTGACAACCTATCCTTATGAATTTAAATGTGCAAATGTGAGATGACTTTTGACATATATGAAGAAGCAATAGCTAAATATTAATTGCAATTCAGACTACTTGTTTGGGTGCGAGACATATATCGGGTGGGATTGGCATTCTTCTGTTTAGGCAAGGCCGTTGTATATTTTCTAGAACATCTCCAGATTACATTATCTAAATTTGTCCACATTTTTTTCTATTTTTCACCTGTCCTAAACATCGCTCTAATCGTTTTGTAAAGTTTGATTTTCCCAGAATGTCAGCGATGCACACCAAAACAAACGTACAGTATATATAACTATAGTTTTTGGAGCCAAAGTGTAATCTAGAGTTGGTAAGAAACTAATTGTATTTAAATAAAGTTAAACATATCTAATTAAATACATTTAAAATATCAAGAATTGGAATACTCAAAAATCTTTCTATTTGAACTAGAGAGGTTCGCGGACCTCTGTGTTTTGATTTTGGTTTGGTAAAACCACCCTCAAATGTTATGGTTTTGGTGGGTGTTTTTGGATTTCTTTAAAATTGATAAAAACAGCTAAAATCATGTAATTTGCAACTGTTTTCATGCAACCCGAAATTAATTTTTTAGATCCAAGTTTTGAACTTACAGCAGACCCCGAGTCGGGACTCGGTTCTACTTGGAACCCCAAAGTACGGGTGTGTTCGTTTTCAGCAAAACCGTACCGCACATCTCTAATTTGAACTAGTAATAAAAGCTTTATATCTGCTGACTGGTATATTGCCAATCGTTCCAAAACCCAACATGTAGGAGATTTTCTTGCATATACTTAATTTACAGAACCTACTGTATTACACCTAGTAGGCTCGTTCATTAAAATAATATGATATAATAATTCAGGAACTTGTCTTCTATTTATAAATGTAAACTTTTTTTTTTAAACTAAAGTACAATTCTGTGATGCATGATAACTAAGCAAGGTCACCAAGGCCCAATGTGAAAGGTAATGCGTATATGGCAATTGCAAAGCAGATTTAATGATGAAAACATAAGCTCCATCGTACTGGACATCATTCCCTTTACCTTTTGTCTCTGTAACATAACCTTTCCACAAAACAATCAATTATTAACCGTTCTCCAATAGAACATGGTTTATTCTGAATGCATCTTCAATTACTAAGCATCCCCTTTGTCATTCAGCGCAATATAATAAAAAATAAATCTTAAACACATATCCTCAATTCCATTGTGCTTTTTTGTGTTTATTTACATTATGTGTTTTAGAATATTAATTGCACAAACAAACTGTTCCATCAGATGCACCTGCTTTGAAAAATAAATGGACTGATGTACTTTTGGAAAACTGCATTGGAAACAATTGAGAGGTGGTTTTATTACGCATAGAATATCTGTGAAATGTACTGCATGCAAAACATATTTCCTAAAGTTGAAAATTGATAAAAATGTATATTTAATTTTTAAATTGAATAATTTTTTTTTAGGAAATATTTATTTTTCTATTTCCTGATTCAAAGTTGTACGGTATACTATACATATTTTTTATGAATAAAACACTGCGGTACCACTTACTGTGTCACAGTATGTGTTGAATATTACACTGTATTTCCACTTACAATGTCACAATATTTTTTATGAATAAAACACTGCGCTACCACTTATAATGTCACTGTATGTATATGAATATTACAGTGTCACAATACGTGTATGAAATACTATGAATATTACAATGCACTACCACTTACAGTGTCATAATACGTGTATGAATATTACACTACGCTACCACTTACAGTGTCACAATACGTGTATGAATATTACACTACGCTACCACTTACAGTGTCACAATACGTGTATGAATATTACAGTGCAGTCTGACCGGCAGGGTCACAGTTAAAAAATAATAATAATATAGTACCCTGGGGTACAGCACAAAAAAAAAAGTAAAATATATATATATATATATATATATATATATATATATTATGTTATTAAAATTATTAGCATTTATATATTTTTACACTGGGCACCCTTGGACAGACAGAGCACCCAGAGCACCCCTAGTCCGACGGAGTACCCCTGAAGGACACGGAAGCCTCTTTATGGATGGACAGAGCACCCCTAGACCAACAAAGTACTCCTGCAAGACACAGCAGCCCCTTGAAGGACAGACACAGTAGCCAGAGCACCCCCAGACTGACACAGCAGAGCACCAAAGCAAGACACAGCCGCCCCTTGAGTACAGTGACTCGTCTCTACAATACACTATGCACAGCTGGAGTGAAAATGAGCCAATGACCGAGGACCTTTATATATTCCAAAACCCGCGAGAATCCAACAGCGAGAGGAGGACGTTTTGCCACGTTTTGGGATCCGAGTCAAGCGGGAAAACCCGAGTTCATCTCTAGTTAAAAGTCTGCAAATTACAAGTCTCTTTTGTGAATAATGGTACATATGCCCGTATGGCTTGTAGACTATTCTAGGTCAGTATTTTCTTAACAAAATATATTTTTCTGTCTGCTTTCTAATTAAATGCTGAAATTGTAGTACATAATGTGGCATCAGTTGTTCTATCAGTCTTGCGTTTGCCTCTAACAAATGCTTAGAGAATAAGGTGATAAGGTTACAATGAATTATTAAGATAGTGTAAGAAATGAAAGTGTAATAATAAGTTAAAGCCTACACACTGATTAATGTGCATACATTAGTGGGTATTGTGACCTGTACTAATAATCCACGTGTATTGTTTTTAATGAATGTCTAGTCAGGAGCGTCTTGGAAATACTATCATGTAATTGATCTCACATTTTCTTTTTAAACAGGCAAATTGATGAAACTGAACTTTTGTTCTGCAGGATACTATTCTTCTGCAACAATGGAAAGGCGCCATGGAAGATACACAGCGTAAAATGACCTCGCTGCCTTTAACATGGACTGATAGCAAACAGCTTCATATTGATCTTGTAATAATTAGCTGTAAATGTTTATATTGTATGAAGCTTCAGTGATCCTGTGGGACATATCAGGTGGTTTGTGGTCAACGTGCCAAGAAAGGACAATGCTATATCTGCAGAGAATCGGAAGCTTGTAGCGATATATTTAACACGTTTCTCGCAGTATAGGAGGAAAATAAGGTGAAAAACGTGTTGTCATCCTGCTTTAAATATATTCACATTTGGAAACTACTGATGATACAGAAAATTATAGTAAGGTACTGTATGTTTATGGGGCTACTCATCAAAGCGATAAAAGAGACAGATAAAATTGTGAGATAAATGGGTCTATATACTAAAACTGGGTACACACTGGCCGATCATTTGATTGGCCAATATATCTGGTGCCTGTCGTCCAGTGTGTACCAGCGTTATGTCTGTGAATGATGTAGTTTACAGACATAGATATAATAATGGACATAGATGAGGGGCACATAATAATGGACCCAGAGAGGTTGGCATACTAATAGACCCTGAGGGGGAGGGACATAATACCGACATGGAGGGCACATATTGATACAGAGTGGAACATAATAATGGACACAAAGGGGGGAACACATAATAATGGACAAAGGGCCTGATTCAGAACCACTCGCGAGCGCACATCGCTCGCAAGCAAGGCGATGGTGCGCATGTGCATGCCCCGGAGCGAGAGAGAAATTCTCTCACTCCGGGACTCACTACAAAAGGGGCGGCTGTCGATGTTAATCAACAGCTCACCCCATTTTGGAGGGGGGGTGGCTACACAAATGGAGGCATTCCCGAAGGAACGCCTGCCATTTGTGGGAGGCACCACTGACATCACCAGTGATGTCAGTGGAGAGCTTTCTGCTCTGTTAGAGCAGGAAGCTCTCTGGGGCTTGTGACGGACGAGACCCTACCACAAGGGTCTCGTTGCAAGCTCTGATGGTCACCCACAGCTTAGCGAGCAGCCAGGAGGCCGCAACACACAAAAAAAAGCCCTGATTCAGACCGAGCGCTCTTAAAGAGTGTCCGGCTCTGAATCAAGCCCACAGTGTGGAATATTTTAATGGACACGGGGAGACATAATAATGGACACAGACGGGGACACATAATAATGGACACAAGTTGAAATATTTAAATGGACACAGAGGGGGGACATAATAGGGGGTATCACAACACAGAACATGCAAATAAGGGGGTTTCACAACACAGAACATGCAGATGAGGGGGTATCACAACACAGAACATACAGATGAGGGGGTATCACAACACAGAACATACAGATGAGGGGGTATCACAACACAGAACATGCATATGAGGGGGGTATCACAACACAGAACATACAGATGAGGGGGTATCACAACACAGAACATGCAGATGAGGGAGTATCACAACACAGAACATGCAGATGAGGGGGTATCACAACACAGAACATACAGATGAGGGGGTATCACATCACAGAACATACAGATGAGGGGGTATCACAACACAGAACATACAGATGAGGGGGTATCACAACACAGAACATACAGATGAGGGGGTATCACAACACAGAACATACAGATGAGGGGGTGTCACAGCACAGAACATGCAGATGAGGGGGTGTCACAACACAGAACATGCAGATGAGGGGGTAGCACAACACAGAACATGCAGATGAGGGGGTAGCACAACACAGAACATGCAGATGAGGGGGTATCACAACACAGAACATGCAGATGAGGGGGTATCACATAATACAGAACATACAGATGAGGGGGTATCACAACACAGAACATACAGATGAGGGGGTATCACAACACAGAACATACAGATGAGGGGGTATCACAACACAGAACATACAGATGAGGGGGTATCACATAATACAGAACATACAGATGAGGGGGTATCACAACACAGAACATACAGGTGAGGGGGTAGCACAACACAGAACATGCAGATGAGGGGGTATCACAACACAGAACATACAGAGGAGGGGGTAGCACAACACAGGACATACAGAGGAGGGGGTAGCACAACACAGAACATACAGATGAGGGGGTATCACAACACAGAACATACAGATGAGGGGGTATCACAACACAGAACATACAGATGAGGGGGTATCACAATACAGAACATACAGATGAGGGGGTATCACAACACAGAACATACAGATGAGGGGGTATCACAACACAACATACAGATGAGGGGGTATCACAACACAGAACATACAGATGAGGGGGTATCACAACACAGAACATGCAGATGAGGGGGTATCACAACACAGAACATACAGGTGAGGGGGTAGCACAACACAGAACATACAGGTGAGGGGGTAGCACAACACTGAACATAGAGATGAGGGGGTATCACAACACAGAACATACAGATGAGGGGGTAGCACAACACAGAACATGCAGATGAGGGGGTAGCACAACACAGAACATGCAGATGAGGGGGTATCACATAATACAGAACATACAGATGAGGGGGTATCACAACACAGAACATACAGATGAGGGGGTATCACATAATACAGAACATACAGATGAGGGGGTATCACAACACAGAACATACAGATGTGTGTCTGTTATGTGGTTGGGGTATGATGGTGAGTGAGGGGAACTGTATATCTGTGTGTCAGTTACAGGGTCAGGGAGTGGTGGTGACAGTAATTACAGATGGTGAAATATGGGATCGGTGAGTGATAGTGAATGACGGGTATTTCAGTATTTGAGGGATGGTATCTATGAGTGGTAGTGGGTAAGAGGTTCTGTATACAGCATTAATTGATGTGCAACAGGTATTTCAGGGTGGGGGGTAAGGTAGAGTAGTGTAGTACAGGCAGCAATTCTTACACCTGTGCCTGCACAGAGGTGACCACTATTGGCCTACCAAAATATGTGTGTGTGTGGGGGGTGGTGGCTAATATATATGCGAACAGAGGATAGTTGAAAGTAGGTGCTAGCTATGCCCATCACGGTACTAGGCACAACCCCGGTACAGACCACTCCCCACAGCACTGGTCATTCCCACCCCCCACATAATTAGTCACACCCCTGTGATGCTGATCACACACCCCTGTTGCAGCATACAATAGGCCTTTGATAAATTTCAGCTCCAGGCCCATGTGGACCTTAATCTGGCACTGGGGGAGGGTAAGGGTTTGGTTTAGGGATTAGGGTGGGGCACTAGGGGGAGGGTTAGGCACTAAGGGGGTAGGGTCAGATTTAGGGTTTGGGGAGGTGGAGGTTAGGTTTAGGCACCAGGAAGGGAGAATTAGGGTTAGGGTGGAGAGATGGGGAGGGTTAGCATACCGACCAAAAGAGTGCCGGTATGCTAACCCTGTCGGGATGTCGGCATCGGGATTCTTACCACCGGGATCCCAAGCACCGGCATCTCGTATCTAACCCCTTCACTATGTTCATTATTTTCAGTTTGTTTTCGTCTTGCTGTAATACTAAACCTCTGTGCTATGCTTTTGATGCTTGTAAAGCGACTTTGTGCCGGATTCAATTAGCCACGAAAAGTGCCGTTTGGAGAAAAGTATTCGCAGATTTGCGCTTTTTCTACTTTTCTCTGTATTCAATTCCAGGACGTTTTCGCCTACAAAAAAACTTTACATTGAGAAATAGGCGAAAAAGTCTCTCCACATATAGGCAGGCGAATTGAAAGTGAAAACTGCTATTTTGGGGTGCAAATGTGGGGAGTTGATCCAGAACCCTTTGGGCACCCCCCCCCCTAATAACTAATCAGTCAAAAAAACTTTAAAACTGTGAAATGTAAAACTTTAAAAATGTAAAAAGTGTTGGAAAATGGGTAAAAAGTGGGGGGCCTGGTATTTTGGGGGCCTTACGAATGAGACAGGTGTATTTTGAGATTGCACGAGGCTGCAGCAGGTGTATTTTTATGGGTTTGTTAAATCTTCATTTTATAGACATCAAAATATACTTGTACCCATTTTCATGTACCCCCAATTTGACCTCGGTATTTATTTTTACAGAAAAAACATTGCTTTCTATAATTTTACCACACATATGCAAATATGCATATAACAACCCTTTGCATCAAAATAAGTTCACTAAATACTTTTATTAGGGCTACTACTACTATTCTATATTGATTCCCAGGGTCAATGAAGCTTTTTATGGGGTACCGACTGCTTTCCCCCCAAAAAATGTCCTTTTCACTAGTTTCGCTATGTAAAACATTCACATGTCCGCGGTTTTTGCCTGTTTTACAAATGAATAGAGCGAAAAGCTGGGACACGCATGGAGAAAACATTGCGGCAAAACAGGCAAATGAGGCTAATTCATTCCGCTTTTCGCCAGACGGTACTTTTCGCGAATAATTGAATTCGGCCCTTTGAGTTCTACTAGGGAAAAGCGCTATATAAATAAAATTATTGTAATAATAAAATATTAAACATAATGCTTGTATGATATCTCTATATATGTCTGCAATTGTTTATTTGTTCCAAATGGGCAGTGGTGACCTGAAGTGACGCAGATCCAATTGATGCGTTTGTGTAAATGTTTACAATAACGAACACACTTTGGCTGTCTCTATACTGTACCGCCATAGCGTGCCATTTTGAAATATCTACTATGCACTGAGGATTCCATTAAAGTGATGATAGTCTGCCTATTGTATGGAGTAGGTCTGACTGACCCGGCATTGATTGCCTAACATGCTATGAATTCTCAGCAGATAAATCATTAAGTCTTAGTATTTTCCCATGACTCATTTCTCCTGAATAGGATTTGCTTATGCACTAACAGAAACACTTGCCTTAACGTTTGCCTTCCTCTAGGGCAGAGGCTCCTAAACTTTCTCGGACAGCAGTGCCCTAGAATCTCAGGAATATTTTAACGGCATTCCCAGGTTAAGGTTTACCCCATCAGAGCTGTCCGGCAGACATTTATATGACCATCAGACTCCCCCCCCCCCACCCCCCCCCCCCACATGTCCGGACTTCAGGAGTGCCAGGAGGGGGGGAGCAGGTACTAATTACCCAGGCTTGTTGGGGGAGCCTGGTGGGGGCCCGGATCCAATGCCACATCCCCCCTACCTCTTACCTTTCAGCAGCCCAGCAAACACTGCTGTGTGCTAGGCTGCAGTGGAAGACCAGGGAGACTGCTCGCTGCTGCCTGTGGAGGGAGTGATCACAGTGATTGTGCCCCCCCACCCTGGAATTGCACCAGGCTGTGGGGCTCACGGCATCCCCGTCCCCAGCACACAGCGGTGCTGCAAATAGGTTTTTATTTTAATTTTTTTATTTTCTTCTAAGGGGGCGTGACCATGCCTCCCACAATTAGGCCACGCCCTTCTTCCCCCAACCCTGGGCCGACTCTCTACAGTTCTGCCTGACTTCCTCACGTGCCCTTTATAATGCCCAGCAAACACCCCATAAGCACTGAGCTTGCCCTACATGCCATTTATATGTCGATCAAATCCCCCACATACCCCTTATAATGCCCGTGATACATAGTTACTGCTGAACCCCGCTTTGGAACCAGCGGAGCCAAGAACATACTCTCCTGAGCCTCCTCCTCCTCTTCTTCTGCCATATTTGATTGAGTAGTTTCACCCAACACCCAGTTTCAGAAGCGCTGCACAAAATACTACAAACATGCCAGATGCACCCGCCAATGCACCCCTCCAAGTGTGGTGCAGCACCCCAGGGTGTCGCGGCACACAGTTTGAGAACCACTAATCTAGGGAATACACTGAATAAAGCTTTGCAAAAATATTTGAAAAAAAATAAAAATAGAGGAACTTGTAAGGAAAATAAGCCCTGGTTCCCATGCTGTAATCTCCATATGAAAATTATACTCATTAATTTTAAGCATAGCTCAAGGCAATTTCTGCAATCACTATAGAGACAAAGGCAATTTATTGTAAAGCACCAAGGAGCAGACATTTGTACTGTATACTTTCATAGGACCAGATGAAAATAAGTTAATAAATCTCTTTTAGTACCCTGTCACGGTACAGATTCTTAACTATATTATTGTGGCCTATTTCTGTATTCTGATTGTTAATATCAATTTGCTGTGCTACACATGCTAGGCTGTTATTCTTGGCAGAATTTGGACCTACCCAGGCAATTTACAGAAGCTATACTCATTAGCGCTGAACTCACATAAAATAGGCTACTAGGTTTAAACAATTTAAACAGACTTTAACATCAGACATTTAAGTGCTTACTTGAAGCTACTGACAAACTAATTATAATCACTGGGTAGTTCTATAGTAGAATATGTCTTTCTTTGCAGATTCATTGGCACTGTGGCTTGTAGTCTGTTCTAGGACAGATTTTATCCAACATACTGTACAATTGCTACATGTGTTTGCTATCTATAATTGTGTCTAGCATACTGGAATAAATATGCTGCTCAGGGCATTTTGACTTTGAGGCCAAATAAGTAATTTAACTTGGATGACACGCTCAGGGGCAGAGGTGTAGTATGTGGCCAGGGCGCCCAGAGCACGTGCGTGCTACGGCACCCCTCTCCCCCCCCAAGTGTACCATGGAGGAGGCGTGTCTAGCATGTGGAATTAAATTAAAGGGAAATAAGTATAAACTTTAGGGCCAGCATCGAACTGGGGCCTAGTGGGTTAGATATATTCCAACCCACTAAGTAATTCCACTAATAAAATCCAGTTTTGTGTGTACTTAATAAAAATACATCTTACCTATATGGTGGTGTCTCTGCAATGGGGAACCTCTAAAGAAAGTGATCCTCCCTGGGCAGACAGTCTTCGGTCAGTACTCACTTTATGTAGGAAATCACATGGTCTGGAAGATGTCTGTTTGTGTAGCAATATAACCAATGTCATCATCATTCAACAGAGGTTCAACCAGACTCGTGCCCCCTGTGTCACCTGCTGCCCTGTGTCCCCTACAGCCTCCTGCCCCCTGTGTCTCTCCAGCCTCCTGTCTTTTCAGCCTGTTGCCCCGTCACTCCCTCCTTCTGTCCCATGTCACAACCCTACCCGTCACTTCAGCCCTCTGCCATACCAGAATTGTGTATAGATTCCCTTCAGTTAATGTACCTGGACATGATGTGGAGTGAGGGCAGAAGTGTGTTTCCATTAGGGGTGAGCGGGTTCGGATTTCTGAAATCCGAACCCCCCCGAGCCCCCCCGATCCGAGTCCGATCCGAGTCAGGCTCGACTTTTCCCGCCTGACTCGGATCTGAAATCGAGGCAAAACGTCATCATCCCGCCTTCCGGGTCTCACGGGTTTTGGATTCTCTATAAGATACCCGCGTCGGCGCCATTTTCTCACTCGGCTGTGGGCAGTGAAGAGGGAGGGTGGGAGTAAGGGCTGGCTGGGCTGTGTAGTGTAGTGTAGTGCAGTGTAGTGCTGTGCTGTGCTGCGCTATGCTGCTGTTGTCCATAGGGGCTGTGTCCACTCCTCCAAAGTCCATAGGGGCTGGCTGTGTTGTGCTGTGCTGCTGTTGTCCATAGGGGCTGTGTCCACTCCTCCAAAGTCCATAGGGGCTGGCTGTGTTGTGCTGTGCTGCTGTTGTCCATAGGGGCTGTGTCCACTCCTCCAAAGTCCGTAGGGGCTGGCTGGACTGTGTTGTGCAGTCAGTTGTCCATAGGGGCTGTGTCCACTACAAACTCCTGTGCAGTGTCCCAGTCCTAAAGGGGTGCTGTAGTGTTGTCCAGGGGGTGCTCTGTCCATCAGCGCAAAAAAAATAAATATTTTTTCTGTGTTTGTGAATTGTGGGGGTCATTCAGATCCGCTCGCGAGCGCAGGACGCTCGCAAGCGGGTCGATGGTGCCCTACAGCGCATGCGCACGATGGAGGGAGCTCCGTCGTGCGCATGCGCAAGACCCGGCTAGCGACGGGATAGCCGTCGCTCCGGGTCTCGCACTAAAGGGGGCATGCTGTCGATGTTGATTGACAGCATGCCCTCTTTGGTGGGCGTGCCGGGGGCGTGGCTGCCAGACGGAGGCGTTCCATGGGAACGCCTACCGTCTGAAGCCGGCCCCACTGACATCAGTAGTGATGTCAGTGGGAGTGATTTTGGCTCTGATAGAGCCAAAATCACTCCAGGGCTTGCGGCAGCAAAACCCTACCGCAGGGTCTCCGTCGCAAAGCACGATGGTCGCGATGGTCTTGAACATCGCGACCATCATCATGGATGCTCGCTATAGCTGTGGGTGGTCACCCACAGCTATGCGAGCGGCCAAGAGGCCGCTCCATTTTCATGTAGGAGGGCCCTGATTCAGACCGAGTGCTCTGGTCAGAGCGTCCGGCTCTGAATCAGGCCCTGTGTGCGCAGTAGCCGCACGTGCATCAACAAAGTAGTGCCAAGCGTGCGCCTGTGTCATAAGTAAAGGGCCGGCTGGCTTGACCGTTAAAGGGTGCTGTAACCCCCAAAGGGCACTCCAAACAAAATAAAAAAATATTTTCTGTGTTTGTGAATTGTGTGCGCAGTAGCCGCACGTGCATCATCAAAGTAGCGCCAATCGTGTACTGTGTCGTAGGTAAAGGGCTGGCTGGCTAGACCGTTAAAGGGTCCTGTAACTACCAAAGTGCTCTCCAAAAAAAATAAAAAAAAATATATTTTTGTGTTTGTGAACTGTGGGAGACATTCAGACCCGCTCGCGAGCGGCAGTACGCTCGCAAGCGGGTCGATGTTCCCCACTGCGCATGCGCACGACGGAGGGAGCTCCGACATGCGCATGCGCGAGACCCGGGGAGCGACGGGCTTTCCATCGCTCCGGGTCTCGCACCAAAGGGGGCGTGCTGTCGATGTTGATTGACAGCACGCCCCCTTTGGTCGGCCTACCTGCCAGACGGAGGCGTTCCCTTGGGAAAGCCTACCGTCTGAAGCAGGCCCCACTGACATCACTAGTGATGTCAGTGGGAGTGATTTTGGCTCTGATAGAGCCAAGATCACTCCAGGGCTTGTGGCAGGGAGACCCTACCGCAGGGTCTCCGTCGCAAGTCCGATGGTCGCGATGGTCAAGACCATCTTTTTGGCTGCTCGCATATGCTGTGGGTGGTCACCCACAGCTATACGAGCGGCAAGGAGGCCGCTCCATTTTCATGGAGGAGGGCCCTGATTCAGAGCGAGCGCTCAGGTCAGAGCGTTCCGCTCTGAATCAGGCACTGTGTGCGCAGTAGCCGCACGTGCATCAACAAAGTAGCACCAAGCGTGCGCCTGTGTCATAGGTAAAGGGCCGGGTGGCTTGACCGTTAAAGGGTGCTGTAACCCCCAAAGTGCACTCCAAAAAAATATATATATATATTTTTTTGTGTTTGTGAATTGTGTGCACTGTAGCTGCACGTGCATCAACAAGGGAGCAGCACCAAGCGTGCGCCTGTGTCCCATAAGTCTGTTAAAGGGTGGTGTAACCCCCAAAGTGCTCCAAAAAATAAAAAAATATTTTTTTCTGTGTTTGTGACTTGTGTGCGATGTAGCCGCACGTGCATCAACACAATAGCAGCGCCAAGCGTTCACCTGTGTCATAAGTCAAGGGCCGCTTTGGACATCTGGTCCGGACTGGAGGACGTGCCAACAATTTCAGACAAGTCTACTGTCACTGCATATGATACTGTCCTCAAAACAGCAGCGACAAGCGTGCGTCTGTCTGTTAAAGGGTGGTGTTACCCCCAAAGTGCGCTCCAACAAAATAAAATAATCTTCTTTTTTTCTTTGTTTGTGTGTCAAATGTATGCGCAGTAGCCGCTCCTGCATCCTCAAAGCAGCAGCGACAAGCGTGCGTCTGTCTGTTAAAGGGTGGTTTAACCCTCAAAGTGCGCTCCACAAACAATAAAAAAATTCTTTTTTTTCTGTCTTTGTGAAATGTGTGGGCTGTAGCCGCACCTGCATCCTCAAAGCAGCAGCGACAAGCGTGCGTCTGTCTGTTAAAGGGTGGTGTAACCCCCAAAGTGCGCTCCACAAAAAATAAAAAATTCTTCTTTTTTTTCCCTGTGTTTGTGAATTGTGTGGGCTGTAGCCGCACCTGCATCCTCAAAGCAGCAGTGACAAGCATGCGTCTGTCTGTTAAAGGGTGGTGTAACCCTCAAAGTGCGCTCCACAAACAATAAAAAAATTCTTTTTTTTCTGTCTTTGTGAAATGTGTGGGCTGTAGCCGTACCTGCATCCTCAAAGCAGCAGCGACAAGCGTGCGTCTGTCTGTTAAAGGGTGGTGTAAACCCCAAAGTGCGCTCCACAAAAAATAAAAAATTTCTTCTTTTTTTTTTCTATCTTTGTGAATTGTGTGGGCTGTAGCCGCACCTGCATCCTCAAAGCAGCAGCGACAAGCGTGCGTCTGTCTGTTAAAGGGTGGTGTTACCCCCAAAGTGCGCTCCAACAAAATAAAATAATCTTCTTTTTTTCTTTGTTTGTGTGTCAAATGTATGTGCAGTAGCCGCTCCTGCATTCTCAAAGCAGCAGCGACAAGCGTGCGTCTGTCTGTTAAAGGGTGGTGTAACCCTCAAAGTGCGCTCCACAAAAAATAAAAAATTTCTTCTTTTCTTTTCTATCTTTGTGAATTGTGTGGGCTGTAGCCGCACCTGCATCCTCAAAGCAGCAGCAACAAGCGTGCGTCTGTCTGTTAAAGGGTGGTGTAACCCCCAAAGTGCGCTCCACAAAAAATAAAAAATTCTTCTTTTTTTCCCTGTGTTTGTGAATTGTGTGGGCTGTAGCCGCACCTGCATCCTCAAAGCAGCAGTGATAAGCATGCGTCTGTCTGTTAAAGGGTGGTGTAACCCTCAAAGTGCGCTCCACAAACAATAAAAAAATTCTTTTTTTTCTGTCTTTGTGAAATGTGTGGGCTGTAGCCGTACCTGCATCCTCAAAGCAGCAGCGACAAGCGTGCGTCTGTCTGTTAAAGGGTGGTGTAAACCCCAAAGTGCGCTCCACAAAAAATAAAAAATTTCTTCTTTTTTTTTTCTATCTTTGTGAATTGTGTGGGCTGTAGCCGCACCTGCATCCTCAAAGCAGCAGCAACAAGCGTGCGTCTGTCTGTTAAAGGGTGGTGTTACCCCCAAAGTGCGCTCCAACAAAATAAAATAATCTTCTTTTTTTCTTTGTTTGTGTGTCAAATGTATGTGCAGTAGCCGCTCCTGCATCCTCAAAGCAGCAGCAACAAGCGTGCGTCTGTCTGTTAAAGGGTGGTGTAACCCTCAAAGTGCGCTCCACAAAAAATAAAAAATTTCTTCTTTTTTTTTCTATCTTTGTGAATTGTGTGGGCTGTAGCCGCACCTGCATCCTCAAAGCAGCAGCGACAAGCGTGCGTCTGTCTGTTAAAGGGTGGTTTAACCCTCAAAGTGCGCTCCACAAACAATAAAAAAATTCTTTTTTTCCTGTCTTTGTGAATTGTGTGGGCTGTAGCCGCACCTGCATCCTCAAAGCAGCAGCGACAAGCGTGCGTCTGTCTGTTAAAGGATTACATCGGTGACAGCATCCAAGTAGGCATGTCAGACAGTCCATACCTGTACTGGCAGGAAAAAGAGGCAATTTGGAGGCCCCTGTACAAACTGGCTCTATTTTATCTGAATTGCCCCCCTCCAGTGTGTACTCTGAAAGAGTGTTTAGTGCAGCCGGGAACCTTGTCAGCGAAAGGCGTAGGAGGTTGCTTCCACAAAATGTGGAGAAGATGATGTTCATAAAAATTAATTTTCAACTCTTCCAGGGAGACCAGCCTCCAGAACGTACAGAGGGACCTGTGGTGGTGGTGGTGGATTCCAGCGGGGACGAATTAATACTCTGTGAGGATGAGGATGTACACAACACTGAAGACGGTGAGGAATCGGTGAATGAGGAGGATGAGGACGACATCTTGCCTCCGTAGAGCCAGTTTGTGCAGGGACAAATTATTTGCCAGCTTGTTTTGTGGGGGCCCAAACGAACCAATCATTTCAGCCACAGTCGTGTGGCAGACCCTGGCGCTGAAATTATTGGTTTGTTAAAGTGTGCATGTCCTGTTTATACAACATAAGGGTGGGTGGGAGGGCCCAAGGACAATTCCATCTTGCACCTCTTTTTTTTCTTTGCATTATGTACTGTTTGCGGCCTAGTTTTTCAAACTGCCATCCTGTCTGCCACTGCAGTGTCACTCCTAGATGGGCCACGTATTTGTGCCGCCCACTCGTGTCGCTTAGCATAGTCATCCAGCTACCTCGGTGCAACCTTTTGGACATAAAAACACTATTGTGAGGTGTTCAGTGTTCAGAATAGACTGGAAATGAGTGGAAATTAAGGTTTTTGAGGTTAATAATAGCATAGGAGCAGAAAAATCAACACATTCTGTGATTTTAGCTGTTTTTATACTTTTTAAAAAAAAAATACAAAACCCAGAACCCAAAACACAGAAGGGTGGTTTTGGCAAAACCAATCCAGATCCAAAACACGAAGAAAGATCCAGATCCAAAACCAAAACACAAAACACCAAAAGTGGCCGGTGCACACCCCTAGTTTCCATGCCCTTAAAGCGATTCGCTCACCATAGGTTACTTATTCCTGATCGATGTATAGCAGCTAAATAACCAATATATATAATATATAATCTTAGTAGCTGGCAGGCGCAGCCGCACACCCAGTACACACCTCTTTTCTTCTTTTATTCTTGGGTGAGACCCAGCTCCTCTCTCCCTGTGTGTGACACTGACATCTTCGCTAGTGTGTGTGATGTCCTGACGTCACATGCATGAACACGTCTTCGGTTAGGCAAAACAACACAGCAGAACACGGAATGGGCTGGCTGTAAGCTGTTTGACAGCTGCTATCATAGTCAGACTTCAGTCAGCGTGGCGCCCTCTGGCGACTTCAGAGCCTGGAGCTTGTGTTCTGGTGGAACCGCCCTCCCTACACCCCTGCTAAGGGGCAAATGCTTCCCCTGAAGTACCAAAACCTGGCCCAGGAGCTGCTTCTGCTTCCCCTTATTTTCCAACATTGGCTCTTCAGTTATCTCTGCCACAAGTTATGGATGTTGGCTTTTCTCTTATACCCTCTTTTTGCCTGGCACACAATGGGCCTGATTCAGCACGGATCGCAATTGCGATTGCAGCTGCATAATCTCACTCAATGTAGCTGCGAAAATATGCTAATATCTGCCGCCTCTCAGCCAGCATA
The DNA here is from genome assembly GCA_031769625.1 of Taudactylus pleione. Classification (NCBI taxonomy): domain Eukaryota; kingdom Metazoa; phylum Chordata; class Amphibia; order Anura; family Myobatrachidae; genus Taudactylus; species Taudactylus pleione. Next base: position 9,645,465 of record JAUIMM010000099.1, read on the forward strand.
GAGACGCCCACTACTGCTTTCTCACATCCGTAATATCTCGCAGTCCTGCGTATACATTGGAACCATTGAAGCACAACGGCCCATCACACACAATTACATCAGGTCTGACCCATCGCAGAAATTGCTAGTCTCGTCTCACGCAGTGAGTACTCAGGCTGCGTAGGCAATCGCAGCGGCTAATTTATGCACGCCCATGCAACGGCGTTCAAACAGACAGACACGACTGTGTTTCTGCAACCACTTCCCCATCACCACGCCCAAACACTCACTGTCACTCACTCTTCAATGGATTGCTGTCGGCGTGCATAATCACAGTGCGACCGCCGCGCACACGCATTGCGGTTTATACACAGTACGCAACAATTGGCCAATCTGCGTACACGGTTTCAATTGCGATCCGTGCTGAATCAGGCCCCATGTCATGTCATCATAATGTCTCTTCCTCCACGGCCGTACTGAAACGAGAAGCCACCCAGAAGAGAAAACATGGGGGACTATGTAATAGGTAGCGAGCTGCAGCCGTTGCGGGAACTCCTGTGGGTCGGCTCATATTTTTTAAAGAGGCAATCATTTTAAAAGTAAAACCAGGTATATTTTTAACTTTCAGGTGGCCATGCCTCCCGGATTTGTCCACGCCCCTTGCACATACTTGCCGACAATTTTTTTCACCTCCCCGGGAGAAGTCCGGAGAGGAGAAGCAGCTGGGTGCCAATGGGGGGCGGGGCATGATGGTCCATGTCATTAAGCCACTCCCCTCGTGGAAAATTGCCACGATTCGAGCATATTTAAATAGGGGCGGGGCCAAACCACCAAGCCCTTACATGGGGACCCGCGATTGCCGCAGAATTTCTCCCCATTCTGCCCACTTCACTAGGAAGTGGGCAGGAATGCGGGAGAAATGCCTACTCTACCGGAGGTGTGGGGGGTTACCCGAAAAATCGTGAGCCTCCTGCGAGAGTAGGAATGTATGCCCTTGCAGTACCCAGGCCCTTTCCCACTCTTGACAGTCCTGTGTTTACCTCCCCCTTCAAACAATAGATGGACTTACAGTATTTTTCAGCTTTCTGGTAATGGGTTGGGCTATTTTGGGCAAAATAAATTAAATAAACTGACCTCAGTCTGCTGCCTAACATGGGAAATACTGAGACTTGGATCACAATCTTTGGATGTCCTACCCAGGGGCGTATCTACTCATTGGCCAGGATGGCACTCACCAGGGGCGCCGACCAAAGGCAGGGCGCCGTCCGGCAGTGCCACCAGTAGCCAAGGGGTGGACAAGTCCCTCAGCCCCACAAGTGTAGGGCAAGCCTCAGTGAGAGAGGTCTGCTCTACACCATTTAGAAACACACAGCCGCCAGCGGCGGCTGCGTGTTTATAATAGCAGCCAGCTAATGAGAGTCAGACAGACTCTCATATGCTGCTGCGTCATCCGCGGAGGGAGCCGGCTGGAGCTCACTAATGAGCTCCGTGTTCCGGCTCCCCCCACAACATGTAATGGGAGAGTTGTCATATGCATTGACATCTCTCCCATGCAGGAGAAGAGCAGCCAGGACTCAGGGCAGAAAGCGGTGGTCGCGTCAGGAGCGGGGATCAGGTAAGTTGAATTTTTTTTTTGTTCTGTGTGTGTGTGTAATCCTGGCGGGGGGGCGGTCATTGAAATAGGGGGTGGCAGCTACTGGGGACACTTTATGGGGGGGTGCCTGTTACTGGGGGGCACTACTGGGTTAAATTTATGGGGGTGGCCACTACTGGGAGCACTGTATAGGGGTGGCCTCTACTGGGGGCAATTTATGGGGGTGGCCACTACTGGGAGCACTGTATACAGGTGGCCACTACTGGGGGCAATTTATGGGGGTGGACACTACTGGGAGCACTGTATAGGGGTGGCCACTACTGGGGGCAATTTAGGGGGTGGGTGGCCACTACTGGGGGCACTGTAAAGGGGTCACCAATACGGGGGGCAATTTAGGGGGGCGGCCACTACTGGGGGCACTATATAGAGGGGACTACTACTGGGGGGCACTACTACTGGGGGCACTGTATAGGGGGGCTACTACTGGGTGCACTGTATAGGGGGTGCTATTACTGGGGGCAATGCAGCATAGGGGGGATTGGCCGATGGTCCCCCCCGGAGGGAGCTCCGTCGTGCGCATGCACGAGACCCGGCGAGCGACGGGCTCTCCATCGCTCCGGGTCTCGCATCAAAGTGTTGATTGACAGCACGCCCCCTTTGATGGGCGTTCCGGGGGCGTGCCTGCCAGACGGAGGCGTTCCCATGGGAACGCCTACCGTCTGAAGCCGACCCCACTAACATCACTAGTGATGTCAGTGGGAGTGATTTTGGCTCTGATAGAGCCAAAATCACTCCAGGGCTTGTGGCAGGGAGACCCTACCGCACGGTCTCCGTCGCAAGTCCAATGGTCGCGATGGTCAAGACCATCGCGACCATCATCATGGACGCTCGCTATAGCTGTGGGTGGTCACCCACAGCTATACGAGCGTCCAGGAGGCCGCTCCATTTTAAAGGAGGAGGGCCCTGATTCAGAGCGAGTGCTCTGGTCAGAGCGAGCGGCTCTGAATCAGGGCCAATAAGCTTATAGCAGGGTTGGTGCAGACATTTTGGGAAATAACTTCAATGGGTTATATATTCCACCCACAAAGGTACCACATGAGGCAGCCATCTTGGGCGCACTACGTAGGATTACCCTGGGAGGAATAGGTTACGCCTAGAAGAGATGACACAAAATGGGTGGTTGCAAAATCCTGATGCTAGGAGTAGGGTTCCAACATAATAGTCAGGTCCATGTATTTTTCATCCCATCCACGAGTGTACCAGGTGAGGCAGCCATGGTGGGCGCACTACTAAGGTTGCACTGTGGGAGATAAACCATACAAGGACCCAAAGAATATATGGGAAAACTGACACATGTGTGGCAGTATGATATAACCTTTGTGAATAGATCCACATGAAGTACATCCTGCCCATGGAGGATGCACTTCAGTGGATGTATAGCACACCAGTATAGCACACCAGTATATCATACAGTGGATGTATAGCACACCAGTATAGCACACCAGTATATCATACAGTGGAGGTATAGCACACCAGTATAGCACACCAGTATATCATACAGTGGAGGTATAGCACACCAGTATAGCACACCAGTATATCATACAGTGGAGGTATAGCACACCAGTATATCATACAGTGGAGGTATAGCACACCAGTATATCATACAGTGGAGGTATAGCACACCAGTATATCATACAGTGGAGGTATAGCACACCAGTATAGCATACAGTGGAGGTATAGCACACCAGTATATCATACAGTAGGGTGGAAGTACATTTTACGAAACAGGGAATAGTAAATACAGCAAACAGTGCTGCAGTTCGGGCATGAGATTTACGGGTGACTGAAACATTTGAAATATGAAGTGCACTGAATGAATACACCCACGTGTTTGTTCATCCTGCACAAGAATGAACCATCTGTGTAGCTCTGGGTTACTGTATGTTTGGGAAACCCCTAATTTCTCCATTTGGCCGCTGTCTAGAATTATACAGTACATTTACCTTCACTGAAAGACCCTTTGGATAAAATTTACTAAGCGGCGGGTTCTAAACACCAGCAGTTTGGCGGCGGTTTTGCCGGGATTTACTAAGGCCAAAACCGCTTCAGAACCGCTGTAAAACCGCAGTCAAAATACATTTTAGAATAGAATAGAACAGGGCTAGCACTAAAATCACTAGTCAGTGGTTTGGTGTCATTTAGAAACCGCCGGGGTTTAGAGCCCGCCGTCAAACCACCACCAAACCGTCGGGGTTTCCAACCCGTTGCTTAGTAAATTTTATCCTTTGTCTCTATTATTTAGAATGTACAGACTTTTTGATTACAAAAAATAAGGACTTTGTTATACAGCTTCAGGCTGTTTAGCTCTGAGAGTACAAAAGTTCTGATATGTGATATTGGCAGGAAATTGCAATTTACAGTATATATCAACAGAGGTGCTATAAACCAATGTAATAAAGCATTCACACACACACAAAAGAAAGATATATGTTATACATTCCTGTTTTCATCAAACTCTCATGATTCATTTATGAAAAATAAGCCTTTTAAAAAAATATTTTAGGAGACAAAATATGTTTCATAAAACGGATGGTCTTAAAGCAGTAACTCCATCAAAAAAGTTTTTGTTTTTAGAAACCATTCTAGTAAGTTATGAGCTTGGTAATTAGGTTTACACATGCTTTTTGTCTTCAGACTGCTTTTAATGATTGATATATTTATAAATTATCCTCAGTATAATGAACTACTATGGCATATGCTGTAGTGGGCAGACAAGTTTGGCATGACCATCTGTTTTCACTGTGCCATCCACCCCCTCATTCGCCCCCCTCTACCGACACATGTTGGGTCTGATCCGCTCGCAGAAACTTCTGCTACTTTATGCAAATCCCGCTACAAGCTCTGGACCTGATTCAGACCCGCTCACGAGTGCACAGAATTCGCAAGCGGGCCGATGGTCATTGACAGGTTGCCCCGTTTTGGAGGCGGGCAGGGGGGGTGGCTGGCCAAACGGAGGCGTTCCCAAAGGAACGCCTGTCATTTGGGGGTGGCCCCACTGACATCACGAGTGATGTCAGTGGCGAGCTTCCGGCTCTATTAGAGCCGAAAGCTCACTGGGGCTTGCGGGAACGAGACCCTACCACAAGGGTCTTGTCGCAAGCCCTGATGGTCTTGACCAGCACCTGGCCGCTCGCTAAAGCTGTGGGTGGTCACTCACAGCTATGCGAGCGGAAAGGAGGCTGTCTTTAAAAAAAAATAGGGAAGCCCTGATTCAGAGTGAGCGCTCTTAAAGAGCGTCCGGCTCTGAACCAGGTCCTCTGTTCGGCCAAATGTGCAAGGACAGAGACGCCCACTTTTGGTATTCATGCACACTGTAATACCAATTGGTGTTAGCTGTCACAACATGGAAACTTCCACCAGTTCTATGGTGGGTGCAGGCTCTCAATCTGACTATGGACTCCAATGCGTGTAGTGCTGTGCTGCTGTTGTCCATAGGGGCTGTGTCCACTACTTCAAAGTCCATAGGGGCTGGCTGGACTGTGTTGTGCAGTCAGTTGTCCATAGGGGCTGTGTCCACTCCAAAGTCCTGTGCAGTGTCCCAGTTCTAAAGGGGTGCTGTAGTGTTGTCCAGGGGGTGCTCTGTCCGTCAGGGGTGCTCCCCCGAAGTGCTAAAAAAAAAAAAATTTCTTCTGTTTGTGAAATGTGTGCACTGTGACTGCAAGTGCATCAACAAAGGAGCAGCGCCAAGCGTGCGCCTGTGTCCCATAAGTAAAAGGCCGGTTGGCTTGTCCGTTAAAGGGTGCTGTAACCCCCAAAGGGCACTTCAAACAAAATAAAAAAATATATTTTTTTGTGTTTGTGAATTGTGTGCGCAGTAGCCGCACGTGCATCAACAAAGTAGTGCCAAGCGTGCGCCTGTGCCCCATAAATAAAGGGCCGGCTGGATTGACTACTAAAGGGTGCTGTAACCCCCAAAGGGCACACCAAACAAAATAAAAAAATATTTTTTTGTGTGTTTGTGACTTGTGTGCGCAGTAGCCGCACGTGCATCAACAAAGTAGTGCCAAGCGTGCGCCTGTGTCCCATAAGTAAAAGGCCAGCTGGCTTGTCCGTTAAAGGGTGCTGTAACCCCCAAAGGGCACTCCAAACAAAATAAAAAAATATATTTTTTTGTGTTTGTGAATTGTGTGCACAGTAGCCGCACGTGCATCAACAAAGTAGTGCCAAGCGTGCGCCTGTGTCCCATAAAAAAAGGACCGGCTGGGTTGACCGCTAAAGGGTGCTGTAACCCCCAAAGGGCACTCCAAACAAAATAAAATATTTTTTTCTGTGTTTCTGAATTGTGTGCACTGTGGCTGCACGTGCATTAACAAAGGAGCAGCGCCAAGCGTGCGCCTGTGTCATAAGTAAAGGGCCGGCTGGCTTGTCCATTAAAGGGTGCTGTGACCCCCAAAGGGCAATCCAAACCAAATAAAAAAATATTTTCTGTGTTTGTGATTGTGAATTGTGTGGTCTGTAGCTGCACGTGCATCAACAAAGGAGCAGCGCCAAGCGTGTGCCTGTGTCCCATAAGTAAAGGGCCGGCTGGCTCATTTCTTAAAGGGTGGTGTAACCCACAAAGTGCACTAGTCTCCAACAAAAATAAAAAATTATTTTCTGTGTTTGTGTGCGCCTTAGCCGCACGTATATATCAATATAACATAAATGGAGGACCAAACTTTCTCCGATAAAAATAAAATAGGGAAAGATCAAGAACCACTTCCTCCTAGTGCTGAAGCTGCTGCCACTAGTCATGACATACACGATAACATGCCATCAACGTCGTCTGCCAAGGCCGATGCCCAATGTCATAGTAGAGGGCACATACAATCCCAAATGACAAAGTTCAGGAAAATGACCTTGAAAAAAACATTTAAATCATCTGAAGAGAAACGTAAACTTGCCAATATGCCATTTACGACACGGAGTGGCAAGGAACGGCTAAGGTCTTTCCCTATGTTCATGACTAGTGGTTCAGCTTCACATGACGATGGAAGCCCTCCTCCCGCTAAAAAAATCAAACGAGTTAAGCTGGCAAAAGCACAGCGAAGAACTGTGCGTTCTAAGAAGATATCACAAATCCCCAAGGAGAGTCCAAGTGTGGTGGCGGTTGCGATGCCTGACCTTCCCACCACTGGACGGGAAGAGGTGGATCTTTCCACCATTTGCACGCCCCCTGCAAGTGCTGAAAGGAGCACCCACAGTCCACTTGCTGACATGCAAATTGAAGATGTCACTGTTGAAGTACAACAGGATGAGGATACTGGTGTAGCTGGCACTGAGGAGGAAGTTGGCGAGGAGGATTCTGATGGTGACGTGGTTTGTTTAAATCAGGCTCCAGGGGAGACAGTTGTTGTCCGTGGGATGAAAAAGCCCATCACTGTCATGCCAGGGCAGAAGACCAAACATTCCACCTCTTTGGTCTGTCAATATTTCTATCCAAATCCGGATAACAACTGTCTTGCCATGTGTACCATATGTAAAGGTGAAATAAGTAGGGGTAGGGATGTTAACCACCTAGGAACATCCTCCCTTATACGGCACCTGCAGCGCGTTCATAAAAAGTTCAGAAACTTTGGCTAAGACCATAAGCAGTCCAGGGACACCTAAATCCCTTTTTCCTGTTTTATTCAAGGAATCGGTGGATGAGGAGGATGAGGACGACATCTTGCCTCCGTAGAGCCAGTTTGTGCAGGGACACATTAATTGCCAGCTTGTTTTGTGGGGGCCCAAACGAACCAATCATTTCAGCCACAGTCATGTGGCAGACCCTGGCTCTGAAATGATTGGTTTGTTAAAGTGTGCATGTCCTATTTATACAACATAAGGGTGGGTGGGAGGGCCCAAGGACAATTCCATCTTGCACCTCTTTTTTTTCTTTGCAGTATGTACTGTTTGGGGCCTAGTTTTTCAAACTGCCATCCTGTCTGCCACTGCAGTGTCACTCCTAGATGGGCCACGTGTTTGTGCCGCCCACTCGTGTCGCTTAGCATAGACATCCAGCTACCTCAGTGCAATCTTTTGGCCATAAAAACAATATTGTGAGGTGTGAGGTGTTCAGAATAGACTGGAAATGAGTGGAAATGAAGGTTATTGAGGTTAATAATTGCATAGGAGCAGAAAAACCCACAAATTCTGTGATTTAAGCTGTTTTTATGCATTTTTTCAAAAAAATACAGATCCAAAACACAAAACCCAGAACCCAAAACACGGAAGGGTGGTGTTGGCAAAACCAATTCATATCCAAAACACGAAGAAAGATCCAGATCCAAAACCAAAACACGAAAAGTGGCCGGTGCACACCCCTAATATATATATGTATACACATATATACATAACTTTTACATACACACATACATATATATACCCATATATGTGTATATGTATGTACGTATATATATGTAAAACATTGTATATATTATATATACATGTATATATATGCACACACACACGCAAGCATACAGCGGGCTGCCTGCCTGATGTGTGTGTCTATATATATATATATATATATATATATTTACATGTACTGTATATAGATCACACACACACACACACATATATATATATATATATATATATATATATAGACACACCCACACATAGACATAGGGATGACCACCCCTGTCGCCCTCCCTATAATCCTGCCCTGAGGAGGATAGCTAAGAACAATGGGTTTCAGTCAATACATCTACAATAAAAAGGTCGACAATGTCTGGATAGACACCACATGGTAGACAGGGACAAAAGATTGACAGCTACAAAAGGTCAACACACAAAAGGTCAACATGGATGAAGATAGACATGTACAAAAGGTTAGGGTTCAGCTCTAGCAGGTACAGTTAGGGTTATGCACTTACCCAGGCGGTTAGGGTTAGACACTAGTAGGGACGGTTAGGGTTATGCACTTACCCCGATGGTTAGGGTTAGGCACTAGGAGGGTTGGTTAGGGTTAGGCACTTACCCTGACGGGTAAGGTTAGGCACCAAAAAAATGACCTGTGTCGACCTTTTGACTCTGTTGACCTTTGTTGATCTTCATCCATGTTGACCTTTTGTGTGTCGATTTTTTGACCATGTCAGCCTTTTGTCAATATATACCTAATAACTGTCTACCATGTGGGGTATATCTACTGTAGACATTGTTGATCATTTTCATGGAGCTCTTTTATACCAAACCTGCTTAGAGGCTGGATATTGAAGTGACATTTTTACCATTTCCAGCAGCTAAGCTATTCCAGCCAGACTGCCAAACCCACAATGTTTTTACAGGCCAGCTCACATTCCCAGAATGAAGCTGTGCTGTGGGTACTGTCTGTTATGCTTCAATGCAGCACGTATTAACGTTAGCACACATAGAAGCGTATTGCACTCATGCATATTTTGTTGCTCATAAATTACCTATATGTACGTAATATAAATTTTTACCTTCATATATCACTTTTTGACTTTTTCGTTGTACAGTGAAGAACTCACTGTGTCTTTCCAAAATATTACCGTTACTTATTACAGTGGGAGATGCCGGGCAGTAGTCAGTAGTTCTTCAGTCATCACAGAAAGCTCTCATGATTTGTGATAAATAATTCAGGTCTGGAAAAAAAAAAATATAGTTCAGTTGATATTGATAAAAGAAGTTACGGATGACAGTACCCAGCATAGTGTTTATAATTAACCCGTAGGGGAGTTTGGATCTAAGTAAAGTGCAAAGCAGTAATGCAATAATGTATAAAATATAAAACAAATAAAATTTAGTTTGACTGCATATACAGCATTGAGATGTCTGTTGGCATAATAAATTGCCTTTCTATTTCAATTTCAGATTTATTTAATAGATGTTCACTTTTAGACACAACACACTTTGCTCCACACTAAGGGCTAGATTTACTAAGTGACAGTCTTTGAAAGCCAGACGCTACTCAACGTGTTTGACCTTAAAGAGGCACTAATGTTAAGTGCAAAGCTCATAGTAAGTAAAAGTTGCTGACTTTCTGGCGGCCCCCTCCGGGGCTGTGCAGGGAAGGGGGGGAGGAGTCAGTGCCAGATTAAGGTCTACATGGGCCTGGAGCTGAAATTCATGAAGGGCCTATTGTGTGCAGGGAAGTATGACCAGCGCTGGCACCTACCTTGAACCATACATGCCAATATTCAGTTCCCTCCTTCCGGGAGGGAGCTGAATGTCTGTGCACAGCGGGGGGCGTGGCCGGGCGATGATGCGGTTTTAGAGGCGGAGCGTTCGATCGCGTCATCGTGGCTCCGCCCCCTCTTCACAGTGCCGAAAATATTGGCATTGTGAAGCAGGGGGCGGAGCCACAATGACGCGATTCAGCGCGAATCGCGTCATCGGGCCCCCCGCTGTGGGGGTTTCTTGTAGTAGCTGGGGGGGGTCAGGCGGCAGCCGGGAGGCTTGCCTGCCTTTCCGGGGGATTGGGAGCGGCACTCGATATTCGGGAGGCTCCCGACCAAATCGGGAGGGTAGGCAAGCCTGCCTTGAACCACTTTATAGTGGAGTTAGTAAAAGACATTTTTGGAGTTTGTTTTGTAAAATATTGAGAACATGCCTGGCAGCTCCTTAAATGTCCCGCATGTGCAGTAGTGTCCGCCGGCGATACGGCATGCGTTCCAGCCGTGGAACGCAGGACCGTAAGTGAGGTCACTTTCTGTCTCAATGTAATGTCATATACAGAGAATAGCACAGTCAGCTTAAGGGGCATATTCAATTAGACGCGAAAAGCCATTTTCGGTGGAAAAGTATCACTGTTGATGTCATTTCGTCACGCGAAAATTTATCCCCGTATTCAATTCCAAAGACTTTTCGCGTATGCAAGGTTAGAAACCTGTGAGCTGGATTCATGCTTAGAGCTGCACTGCAATCTATACTTACAATATATTGAATGGCTTGAGAAAGGTTGGAAATACTGACCGAAAATTCGCTGCTACTGTACTTACTTTTGGTGCCATAATGTTAGCATGGAATAAGTAATACCCATGACTGCATCTAATGATGAGTGCCTGCATATTTTATTTATATACTGTGTATATATATATATATATATATACACAGAGCGTCACTCTTAGGCTAAATAAAGATTTTCTGAGACTGGATGCAGTATCAACATTTCAGTCTTCATAACTCACATACTGTACCTCCCAACTGTCCTGCATTCAGCAGGACAGCCCCTTTTTTTGGGACTGTCCCACCCGTGGGCCACAGTGCCCTGCGGTGGGGGGTGGGTAGTGGGGGGGAGCACGCACTGCAGGTGAGCAGAGAGAGAATAGAGGTATCTATTCACGGTGTGGGGAGGAATCCCGTGGGCAGCTCAGGATCTCAGAGATGCTGGGCATGCCCATTAGTGATGTAAAAGGGGCATGCCGCTAGGCCACACCCATTTACAGACAGCTCTTGCCCCTTTTCGGGAGCGCAGCGCGCTGAAGTCCCGACCTTGGAGACTCAAATGTTGGGTGGTATGAACTCATAAAGGCCGGTACACACTAGACGATATTTAGTGTGTACCGACCTCATTGGTGGCGGGACTCAGAGGGGTGCCGGCATCAGCAAGTGCATACACACTTGCTGATGCCGGGAATGATGGCGGGGGCCATGCTGCACTCGGCAGCATGGCCCACGCTAACGATTTTGCGCATCGTCAGCGACATAGTGGGTACACACTGCCCAATGTGGATGATGTGTTGGCCAGATCAAGCGACATATCATCTAGTGTGTACCAGGCATTAGAGTGCCGCACCTCTGCTCCGTAGATATTTCTGACTGTGAGGGCACCAGCTGCAGGTTCTTTAATTGTTGGGAGTGCCAGACCATGGGAAAAAAAATTGTATACACATATATACATATATATATATATATATACACATACATATACACATACATACATACATACAAAGGTGTGCATAAAACCGACCTGTGGGTTGCTTTCAGCTGTCAACTCAATCAAGAGAGGTGGGTGGGGATGAATGGACGAGGGCCCTAGCATGAACTGGGGGCGGAGTGTCGGCCAGTATGGTGGCGGAGCTTTGGCCAACATGGGGGTGTAGCTTTGGCCGGTATGGGGCGGAGCTTTGATGACATGGGGCGGAGCTTCTGCGACATGGGGGCTGGATCTTAGGATTGGCAAGGAGAGAATACTCACATAGCCCAGGGGCAGAGCTTCAGATGACGGAGCTTCGGATGGCTGATGTGGGGAGGGTAGAGGGGGTGAATGGCTGGTGCTTCAGATCCTTCCACTGTCTGCAGTCCAGACAGCATTGACAGGGATTTTTTTTCTATTCCCTGTCAAAACTGCCTGCACTGCAGTGGATCCTGTGGGCCTATTTTCACTGTGGGCTTTGAACTAATAGTTGCTCCCCTCTTTTAGGCTTAAAGGAACTGTCCCACAGCCGGATTTTATAGAGGGACTAAGCATGGACTCTCTTATGAGACTGGGATGGGGGAGTCCTGCCGTCTCATAGGTGCAGATACAAGGAGTGGCGCGGGGACCCGGCGGGAGGAGAGCCGGTACGAAGCACAGGAGAGTGGAGGCTATATAAAGGGGCCAGTAAGGTGATGGTTAAGAGATGCCATTTCCGATACCTGAGTGCAGCGGGTGTGGTGATGAAGTGCCGCTGGAGGATCAAGTTCAGAGCCGTCTCGTGACCGCCTTCCTGGCTCTGATTGACAGTGAAGAAAGGTTCCATCGTGCGCATGTGCACTGGCCCACCATCGACCCGGTTGCGAGCACACAGCGCTTGCGACCGGGTCTGAATCAGGCCCAGAGAACCTCCAACAGTGGAGCTTACCTAGGAACAGTTCATCTGATAAAACTAAACCGGGCATTGGCCCTAATAGAGCGCTCTGTAGGAACCGCTTATCTTAACTTTCCAAAAAAGTGCACCACCTCTAAAGATTTGACTGAAAGTTTAGACAGTGACTCATAGCATTATAAAACAAAGGGGAGGGGACTGCGCTCTACCACTATAGTCAGGTAAAATATTGGTAGCTGCTGTGTGTGGTGAGGGCACTACGTACCTCACTTAAAATATGCACCAATGAAAACCTAAACACTCAGCGCTTACCTTTACCTGATTTCTGTACCTATACAACCGTAGATAGTGTGTATGTCTACAGTTCTGTATGTAACCAAATGTAATTGTAATATATAGGAAATAAAAATAATAATAATAAGTATAAAGCCAATGATATAATATATAGGATGTCAAGCAATAAGAATTTATGCAAGATAAACCAGCATACGATATATGGAAAAAACTAAATATAAACCATGTATCTGATAAAAGACACATTTATTGAAGTTTATCAAGTAAACAGAAAAATATTAAAAAATCCCAAGCATGCAAGGGAATGGGGTCTGTAGCGACAACTATTTGTAATCACAATTATGGAATAGAAATAATAAGGGAATATCACTTAGTATAGGAGTATTCTATAAAGGGTATAAAATAGGGGGGGGGATCTGACCTAATTTGAATGTCTGTGCAATCCAAAAGACCAGACTATACTGGTACTAAAAACATAACATATAACATAGACGTATAGAAGACACTGTTAGTCAGTGCACAGGGGGATACGCTGAGTAGCGTTTTACTCACCCTGTAGTAAATATTTACATATACACAGTGAAGAGGTTCAATTGTGTCCAACAGGTGGATAAAGTCCTGTAATGTCCTGTAATGTCTGTGGGGGAATGCCCCTTCAAAGCCAAACCCTGGGGTCCGTAGAGTGTGGAATGGGGATGCGGGTATGATCAGGGTCCTGATCAGCGTGTCCGCTATGGATCCTGGGTAAATTACCTTTCGTTTTGCTCGTGGATGTCTCTCCTGGACTCAGGAAATAAACCAAGGTCCCGAAGTGCTGGGGGTCTGCCGGCGGATTACCAGGACGACCGCGATGTGTACTGAGCGGCTCGTGCTGGGATCAATGATTCTGCAATCGACGAGTTACGCCTGATGGCTTCCTGGTAGTCTGCCGGCAGACCCCCAGCACTTCGGGACCTTGGTTTATTTCCGGAGTCCAGGAGAGACATCCACGAGCAAAACGAAAGGTAATTTACCCAGGATCCATAGCGGACACGCAGATCAGGACCCTGATCATACCCGCATCCCCATTCCACACTCTACGGACCCCAGGGTTTGGCTTTGAAGGGGCATTCCCCCACAGACATTACAGGACTTTATCCACCTGTTGGACACAATTGAACCTCTTCACTGTGTATATGTAAATATTTACTACAGGGTGAGTAAAACGCTACTCAGCGTATCCCCCTGTGCACTGACTACCAGTTTCTTCTATACGTCTATGTTATATGTTATGTTTTTAGTACCAGTATAGTCTGGTCTTTTGGATTGCACAGACATTCAAATTAGGTCAGATCCCCTATTTTATACCCTTTATAGAATACTCCTATACTAAGGGATATTCCCTTATTATTTCTATTCCATAATTGTGATTACAAATAGTTGTCGCTACACACCCCATTCCCTTGCATGCTTGAGATTTTTTAATATTTTTCTGTTTACTTGATAAACTTCAATAAATGTGTCTTTTATCAGATACATGGTTTATATTTAGTTTTTTCCATATATCGTATGCTGGTTTATCTTGCATAAATTCTTATTGCTTGACATCCTATATATTATATCATTGGCTTTATACTTATTATTATTATTTTTATTTCCTATATATTACAATTACATTTGGTTACATACAGAACTGTAGACATACACACTATCTACGGTTGTATAGGTACAGAAATCAGGTAAAGGTAAGCGCTGAGTGTTTAGGTTTTCATTAGTGACTCATAGCATGCATGCTAGAGGGAAGATAAACGTAAAGAGTGACTTTAGATACAAGGTATACAGTATGTGTTGAAATAACATTTATAGTATTTAGGTGGTAGTTGTGCACATATATATTGTGATTTATAGCGGAGTTAATTAATTGAGAATGTGATGTTAGACATTTAATTAAAATTTTGCAGAATATTGCTGATTTGGTAGGAAGGATTTACGAGGAGGATTCCAGTCTTGACTACCCTCAGATCCAGTTGCTGATAATAAATTGATCCTTTTGAATTTCATCTTGATTGTAATAGTAAATTGCTATTGTAAACTGTCAAATGTAATGTGATGCGTTAAACTTGTGCATTTGAATAGCAGATTGTATGTTAAAATAAAGTGGTTCACAAGCGTTACATCTTCTGCGTGGATCGAATTCTGTACCTCTCCAATCCATCCGGACTATCTGAAGTAAGTGGGACTGAAGCAATACCACCAGGTCCGAGTAAGTGTTACATACATCTCTCACCAGTTACAAGTTTGCCACACAAATCCACCCTGTTTTTGGATCAGTATTTTTACAAAAATAAAATAAAAAAACTACAGATATATTCTACAGATATGTTCTGATATCAAAAACGGCATCTTATTGGCTATCAGCTATCACGTGTTTTGCATAGCCAATAAAATAAATCCAAACTAATCCGAACTTGCCATCATTTTGGCTAAAAGAGTAAAACCAAACCCGCACATCTCTAAAAAAAGCACATAATTTTGATCTGCTTACATGCAATCCAAAACTTGAGTTCAGTTTTTGAATCCGCGAGATGAACTGGAACTCGGTTCGACTCGGTACCCCTAAATTCGGTTGTCGTCGGTTCTCAGACAAACGGACCCGCACATCTCTAATTTTAATATTACTAAATTAAATCAGTGAGGTCTGATATACAATGGCTGAATACTGTATATACTTTAAATTAAAAACAATATATATTAAATGGATTTTATAGCATTAATGGTAGTTTGGATTAGTAAAGGCACTATATGCTATATAATATACACCTACTATACATCACAAGCAGTGAGCAAAATGAACAGATATTAGCTATTTTGGAACAGATGTTATGCACTGAAGGACCAGAGGAAGGCAGAACTTACACACTTTTATTCAAGATGAAAATCAAAATACATTCCAGATTTATAAGATGTGTGTACAAACTCTCTCATAGTAGCCAGTAGTGAAGCGAACGTTTTGTATTGAAAATGACTCTTGCGTGAAATGCTACTGAAATTGTTTGTCAGCCATAAATATAATAAAGTAAGAGACACACGAAAATGAATCCTGGACTGCTCAGGAGAACGGTTTCATATGGTAAAAACAAGCTGTTTAGTTTTACAGTAACTAAAAGATTAATAAGTACTGTACATTTTTCATGAGGCTATAATGAAATACATAAATTAATTTTTCACAAAGAATCGGTTGTCGTATTTATATATCTTTTATAAAATTATATGTTTTCTTTGACTTTCAGTGGGGCACTTTTAACAACATGGAAGTCATTGGTCTAAAATATATTAGATGCTATCACTCAAAGACCCGTGATGTCAGATGCCAACCAGGGTCAGATGGTGCACATAGGTCTCATTCATTTACTGGGTACAGACTGGCCGATATATTGTCTCTTCAACTGAACGGCCGATATACCCTGGGTGCTTCGGCGGATTACCAGCGATATGTCTGTGAACGACGTCAGTCACAGACATGTCGCGTCGGCTGTGCAGAACAGCCGATGGCCGATATATCTGCAGGTATATCGGCACAATCAATGTGCTTTGTGTACACTTGCTGCAGAGGCCGCCAGTGACTGACATAACAACTGGGCGGGCACATGTATATACCCACCCAGTTGTGATGTCAGGCACGACACATCGGGCCCACGATTGGTAAGCGTGTATGCACTGCGATCCCTCATCCTAGTGTGTACCCAGCTTTAGCCTGGAGACTTTGACCCAATAACCCACAAATAAAAGTTAAATCCAACAAGTAGGAGTTAATTTTTTTCATTACCTTTGTGCTTTGAAACTTTTAACATTCTGATCGATTACAGATTGTTTCAGCCCTATGAATGTTCATCATACAGTATGGTTGATGGTTCTCCTACTGATCTAAGACTTCGGTACATCAGTTTTTGAAAGGCAGAAATCACTTTTAGAAAGTATATAATCAGCCCACGATTGTTAGGGAGTATAAATCATTATTTAACCACTTAACTGACTACATTTTTTTTTCTAAAAAACGCTCAGAAATTGTCAGGTTTTTTTATGAGCGAATTAGGTGAAGAACATCTATTTAAACTTATCCAAAACGATTCCATTAAGGAAAAAAAAAACATTTTTTTTAACTATTCGTAAAAAAAAAGAAGTTTTTATCAGACATCGGAACATCGGACCACAGCTATTGGAACATCGGAAACATCGAGACCATCGCAACTTTCCTTTCCACAGCCGCTTCAGACACCAGGTACACTTTAGGGGGTGAGGGCGGGAGGGTTTATTTAGTTTTTCCCAGTGGCTACTTATCTTTGTAGCCGCTGAGTGGGGGGTCCAGGTGTGCTGACCGATCAGCAGTCATCGGCAGCACGGCAGACACTGGGGGAGGGCGCAGACAAGCAGAGGCACCGGAAGGTCCCTCTGAGAGCAACAGCTGTTGACGCTGTTTAACTGACTGGTCGCATTATTACGACCAGGCTGTGCGCCTGGTGTGGTCGGAAAAATGCGACCAAGCCAGGCAAGTGGTTAAAACTGGTGCTTGCTGTTTTCATGATCCCTAATGTTTTCCAACATTTGTCCCCCTCTTATTGGTTTATTTTGCAATGGGACTGATAGTACTTCAATAAGGGGGCATAGGCAGTACTGTGGTCTTCTGGGCAGATTTAGGGTTCTCTCATCTATTAGTGGAGGGATTTCACTTTTTCTCTATGTATTCTCAATGAAGCCCTTTCGCATGCTATTTTTCCCCACAACTATTAGAATAAAACTATGCACATATGGGTATTTATCAAAGCTACTGTAGGAGAGAGATAAAGAACTAACCAATCAGCTTGTAACTTACAGTTTACAAGCTGTGTTTGAAAACAGTTAGGAGCTGATTGGTTGGTACTTCTTCTCCATTCACTTGATTTCTTGAGAAAAACAGTGAGATATATATTCTCCTCTTCTGATATATAGCAACATTACCTTTCACTTTGGCAATTCCAAACGAAGCATACACATATATAGAAAAGAAATATAGAATTGAACAATGCTCATACATGCAATCACCACTACAATAATCTAATAGGTGACCCAATACAGGTCTCTGGGTACTATATACAGTACAATGAAATATATTCCAGCAGGCTGTCACTAATCTGTTACTTCCCTCATTCACAGTGTGGACAAGCCTGTTGTTTGCCAGGTATCAATGGAAAAAAGTACAGAGGAGAGGGTGCCCCAAATAAATGAATATAGCTTTTATGGCTGTGTACTAATAAATATATACTGCAATAAATCAAATGCTTTCTCTTGGTCCTGAAAGATTACCTTGCTCTAGTAATCTCAGTATTGTTGCCAAATTGTTGCCAAATAATGAGAATACAGTACACATAGTTATGAGAGAGAGAGAGAGAGAGAGAGAGAGAGAGAGAGAGAGAGAGAGAGAACAGTCCTTATAGAGCAATATCTACTTCCATTATGACAGCTCTCATGAAAACATATATATAGTATGAACACGGGTTCAGTATGAAAGCATGTCTGGCGGTTGAAATCCTGACGGCGGAAGACCGGCAGTGAAGATCCCGACAGGTAAGTATTTCAACTATTACTAACCTAACCTCCCCTAACCCTCACTGTAAGTGCCTAAACCTAACCCCCCCCTTCCCCACAGCCTAAACCTAAGTCTCCCGAGGGGGGTGCCTAACCCTAAGTCCCCCCCGGGAGCCCCTAACCTAACCCTCCCCCCCTGCGGCTATCCGTGCAGGCGCCCAGCTTACCTACGATCAGTATGCCTGTCATCGGGCTCCCGGCATAGGTTAAATGACAGGCGTCAGGATTTCGACACCTGTCATTAGACTCCTGCCGGGATCAGACAGTCGGGAAGCCGGCGGTCGGCATTTCGACCGTCGGCTTCCTGACTGCATCCCATGTACAAATATACAGTACTGTGTATTACCGTTTTACATTAACCAAGCAATGTCCAAACATTGTCTAAACTCCTGCTGTCCCTCATCCACCATAACGATCACAAATGACTACAAAGTCTACCATACAGAATAGATTTTGCATATAATAAATCCTGCTAGCAGCCACATCTAATAAAAACATTCCCAACCTTTGTTTATAATAACTCATTATTATATAACCAAGGGACAACTGAGCAGTATTTTTGAAGAAAAAGGAAAAGCTTAAATGAATACAATTTGGAGGGTATATATAGGTGATAGTAACCCGGAACATGCAGTATAGGTAAATGTATATAATGCACAGTGTTCTTCCATGAAGACATGCACATTTTAGTCTCAGGCCAGACATTCGCATAAAGAGTTGGACTGTAAATAATGTAGATTATAATGGATATTACATTTTATAAAGGAAAAACAAATGCATTTATACATTCTGCATTGAATACTGTAAAAGTAAAATGGCTACAGTAACAGTACCTGTGCATTTCCCCTAAATTATGGGTATGAACCGACAAAATGTGTACAGTCCGTATCGGCCATAACAGATAGCTAAAATTACATTGTGTCTCTTGGCACGTGTAGGCTGTTTCAGACCATTATTACATCCATTATTTCATTTATTGATTATAGTAGCACTGCCAATAAGAGAGCCAGGTCAAAGAGCTTATTTACTGAGTGCAAATGAGGTCTGGGGAGCATTGAGACATTACATTTCCTCAATGTGATGACAGCATGTTACATGCATTAGAATATTCCAATGCTCAGTAGAGACCAGTTGCTTTCAGCCTTTCTGTGTTAGGCTAGTGCCAGATGGAGAGAATCTGAGCTGAGTTTTTTCAATGCAGCTCTTAATCCCTCGGACACTAGCATATAGTAATGAGTGGAGATTTGTGTTTGTAGTGTTTATAGAGTACAAGTCATTTTTTATTTTTTTTTGGTGTACAGTGTCTATTCCAGTACAGAGGCCATTCCTACTGGTGCAGAAGTAATTAACGGTGGTGTCACACAGGGCAGTGTTTTTAGCAAGAAAAGTACACAGTCGCTCCCGTGATAACAAGCTGACTTCATGTGACAGAAACCGTATTCGCCATGTTTCTACATGTATACAATGATTAGATACAGACCTTTCGCTGTATTTATTATTGTGAAATTAGAGGTTATCCATAGTCCCCAAAGGTATAATACCCATCTTACCATTCAAAGAATATTTCCTTGGCTATAATAATTAGTATGTTATAGGGATGAGCGGGTTCGGATTTCTGAAATCCGAACCCCCCCGATCCAAGTCGTTTCCGAGTCAGACTCGACTTTTCCCGCCTGACTCGGATATGAAATCGAGGCAAATCGTCATCATCCCGCCTTCCGGGTCTCGCAGGTTTTGGATCCTATATAAGGTACCCGCGTCGGTGCCATTTTCTCACTCGGCTGTGGACAGTGAAGACGGAGGGTGGGAGTTAGGGCTGGCTGGGCTGTGTAGTGTAGTGTTGTGGTGTAGTGTAGTGCAGTGTAGTGTTGTGGTGTAGTGTAGTGTAGTGTTGTGCTGTGCTGCGCTGTGCTGCTGTTGTCCATAGGGGCTGTGTCCACTACTTCAAAGTCCATAGGGGCTGGCTGGACTGTGTGGTGCAGTCAGTTCTCCATAGGGGCTGTGTCCACTCCAAAGTCCTGTGCAGTGTCCCAGTCCTAAAGGAGTGCTGTAGTGTTGTCCAGGGGGTGCTCTGTCCGTCAGGGGTGCTCCCCCCAAGTGCTAAAAAAAAAATATTTTTTCTGTGTTTGTGAATTGTGTGCACTGTGGCTGCACGTGCATCAACAAAGGAGCAGCGCCAAGCGTGCGCCTGTGTCCCATAAGTAAAAGGCCGGCTGGCTTGTTCGTTAAAGGGTGCTGTAATGCCCAAAGGGCACTCCAAACAAAATAAAAAAATATATTTTTTTGTGTTTGTGAATTTTGGATCCTATATAAGGTACCCGCGTCTGCGCCATTTTCTCACTCGGCTGTGGACAGAGTGGACAGTGAAGAGGGAGGGTGGGAGCTAGGGCTGGCTGGGCTGTGTTGTGCTGCTGTTGTCCATAGGGGCTGTGACCACTCAGTCCATAGGGGCTAACTGGGCTGTGTTGTGCTGCTGATGTCCATAGGGGCTGGCTGGGCTGTGTTGTGCTGCTGTCACAGGGGCTGGCTGGGCTGTGTTGTGCAGTCAGTTGCAGTCATAGGGGCTGTGTCCACTCCAAAGTCTATAGGGGCTGGCTGGACTGTGTTGTGCAGTGTCTCATAAAGGCTGTAGTCCTAGAGGGGTGCTGTAGTGTTGTCCAGGGGGTGATCTGTGCATCAGGGGTGCTCCCCCAAAGTGAACTCCAAAAAAATGATTATTTTTCTTTCTGTGTTATTGAATTGTGTACGCAGTAGCCGCACGTGCATCAACAAAGTAACGCCAACCGTGCGCCTGTGTCATAAGTAAAGGGCCGGCTGACTTGACCATTAAAGGGTGCTGTAACCCCCAAAGTGCACTCCAAAAAAAAAATATATATATATTTTGTTGTGTTTGTGAATTGTGTGCACAGTAGCCGGACGTACATCAACAAAGTAGCACCAAGCGTGTGCCTGTGTCATAAGTAAAGGGCCAGCTGGCTCGTCTGTTAAAGGGTGCTGTAATCCCCAAAGTGCATTCCAAAAAATATATATTTTTTTGTGTTTGTGAAATGTGTGCACAGTAGCCGCACGTGCATCAACAAAGTAGCGTCAAGCGTGCGCCATTGTCCTAAGTAAAGGGCCAGCTGGCTTGACCGTTAAAGGGTGCTGTAACTCCCAAAGTGCACTCCACACAAAATAAAAAATTATTTTCTGTGTTTGGGAATTGTGTGCACTTTGGCTGCACGTGCATCAACAAAGGAGCAGCGCCAAGCGTGCGCCTGTGTCCCATAAGTAAAGGGCTGGCTGGCTTGTCCGTTAAAGGGTGCTGTAACCCCCAAAGTGCACTCCAAAAAAAATAAAAAAATATATTTTTTTGTGTTTGTGAATTGTGTGCACAGTAGCCGCACATGCATCAACAAAGTAGCGTCGAGCGTGCACCTGTGTCATAAGTAAAGGGCTGGCTGCCTTGACCTTTAAAGGGTGCTGTAACCCCCAAAGTGCACTCCAAACAAAATAAAAAATTATTTTCTGTGTTTGTGAATTGTGTGCACTGTGGCTGCACGTGCATCAACAAAGGAGCAGCGCCAAGCTTGCGCCTGTGTCCCATAAGTCTGTTAAAGGATGGTGTAACCCCCAAAGTGCACTCCACAAAAAATAAACAATTCTTTTTTTTCTGTGTTTGTGTGCGAAATGTATGCGCAGTAGCCGCATGTGCATCAACACAGCAGCAGCGCCAAGAGAGCGCCTGTGTCATAAGTCAAGGGCCGGTTTGGACATCTGGTCCAGACTGAAGGATGTGCCAACAATGTCAATTTCTGACATATCTACTGTCACTTCATATGATACTGTCACCACTGACAGAATGGTGGAGGAATTATTTTCTGAGTTTGTGAATTGTGTGCACAGTGGCTGCACGTGCATCAACAAAGGAGCAGCGCCAAGTGTGCACCTCTGTCATAAGTAAAGGGCCGGACGGCTTGTCCGTTAAAGGGTGCTGTAACCCCCAAAGTGCGCTCCGCAAAAAATAAAAAATTCTTCTTTTTTCTATCTTTGTGAATTGTGTGGGCTGTAGCCGCACCTGCATCCTCAAAGCAGCAGCGCAAGCATGCGTCTGTCTGTTAAAGGGTGGTGTAACCCTCAAAGTGTGCTCCACAAAAAAAAATAATCTTTTTTTTCTCTTTGTGAATTGTGTGGGCTGTAGCCGCACCTGCATCCTCAAAGCAGCAGCGACAAGCGTACATCTGTATGTTAAAGGGTGGTGTAACCCCCAAAGTGCGCTCCAACCAAAATAAAATAAGTTTCTTTTTTTCTGTGTTTGTGTGTGAAATGTATGCGCAGTAGCTGCACCTGCATCCTCAAAGCAGCAGCGACAAGCGTGCGTCTGTCTATTAAAGGGTGGTGTAACCCTCAAAGTGCTCTCCACAAAAAATAAAAAATTCTTCTTTTTTTTCTGTCTTTGTGAATTGTGTGGGCTGTAGCCGCACCTGCATCCTCAAAGCAGCAGCGACAAGCATGCGTCTGTCTGTTGAAGGATTACATCGGTGACAGCATCCAAGTAGGCATGTCAGACAGTCCGTACCTGTACTGGCAGGAAAAAGAGGCAATTTGGAGGCCCCTGTACAAACTGGCTCTATTGTACCTGAGTTGCCCCCCCTCCAGTGTGTACTCCGAAAGAGTGTTTAGTGCAGCCGGGAACCTTGTCAGCGAAAGGCGTAGGAGGTTGCTTCCACAAAATGGACCTGTGGTGGTGGATTCCAGTGGGGACGAATTAATACTCTGTGAGGATGAGGATGTACACAACACTGAAGAGGATGAGGAGTATGAGGACGATATCTTGCCTCCGTAGAGCCAGTTTGTGCAGGGACAGATTAATTGCCAGCTTGTTTTGTGGGGGCCCAAACGAACTAATCATTTCAGCCACAGTCATGTGGCAGACCCTGGCGCTGAAATGATTGGTTTGTTAAAGTGTGCATGTCCTGTTTATACAACATAAGGGTGGGTGGGAGGGCCCAAGGACAATTCCATCTTGCACCTCTTTTTTTTCTTTGCATTATGTACTGTTTGGGGCCTAGTTTTTCAAACTGCCATCCTGTCTGCCACTGCAGTGTCACTCCTAGATGGGCCACGTGTTTGTGCTGCCCACTCGTGTCGCTTAGCATAGTCATCCAGCTACCTCGGTGCAACCTTTTGGACATAAAAACACTATTGTGAAGTGTGAGGTGTTCAGAATAGACTGGAAATGAGTGGAAATTATGGTTATTGAGGTTAATAATGGCATAGGGGAGAAAAACCCACAAATTCTGTGATTTTAGCTGTTTTTAAGCTTTTTTTAAAAAAAATACAGATCCAAAACACAAACCCAGAACCCAAAACAAGGAAAGGTGGTTTTGGCAAAACCAATCCAGATCCAAAACACGAACACGAAAAGTGGCCGGTGCACACTAGTATGTTATAATGTCTCTGGCATGATGCTATAAATGCAGTATTATACCCTAGCTATAAATTAAAAGCATAATACAAGGGTAATCCAAAAAAAAACAAAAAAAAGACCGTTTGGCTATAAGAAATCAAGAACACTATTTTTTATTATTTGTTTTAAACACAAAGTACCTCTGTCTATTTTTTCACATAATCACCTCCTTCATTTAAGCATTTATTATATCTGTCCACGAGTTTTAGAATCCCCGTTGTACTCGGCTGCCGCCAATCCATTTAACCAGTTGTTGACTGCAGGCTTCAACTCATCATCACTTCCAGAACGTTTTCCAGCCAGGACCTCTTTGAGCTTACAGCGATCAAGGCCATATCTCTAATGGGTGCAAGGTGTGTGGTGCACAAGGGCCCCTATGTCCAGGGGGCCCCACACCGCACACCCTGCACCCATGAACACGGGGCCCCTCCTCTCTAAATACGCCCCTGAGTGTAATGGTGAAAATCACTTGTGGCAAGATACGGACTATAGGGTGGATGATCCAAAACCGCCCACAGACACTGTACAGCAAGGCCTGGGTTGCAGCAGCAGCACGAGGCCGGTCATTGTCATGAAGAAGCACAATGCGGTGAGAAAGCATTCCGCACCTCCAATTTTGGATTTCTAGCTGTAGTCGTCTCCGTATCTCGCAGACCCCCGTGTTTTGGTTTTGGGTCTATATCATCATTGTGTTTTGGTTTTGCCAAAACCACCCTAAGGTGTTTTGGTTCAGTTTTGGATTTCTTTAAATATTAATAAAAGCTCTTAAAGTCATATACTGTAACTTGGACCTGTTTTTGTTTCTAAAGTATTATTATTGCCAATAACATTCGTTTCCAGTGATTTCCAGTAAATTTTGATCACCTCACAGCACCTGAAATCACGTGGGAGGGACTTAAATGCAATCCAAAATACATAAGATCCGGTTTTTAGATCCAATTTCAAAATTGTGAGAAGACCCAAGTCAGGACTCTGGCCCTGATTCAGAGCCGGACATTCTGACAGAGCGCTCGCTCTGAATCAGGGCCGTCCCTCCTCCTTTTTGGAGCGGCCTCCTGGCCGCTCGCATAGCTGTGGGTTACCACCCACAGCTATAGCGAGCGGCCAAAATGATGGTCGCGATTGTCAAGACCATCGCGACCATCGGGATTGCGACAAGACCCGGCGGTAGGGTCTCGCTGCCGCAAGCCCTGGAGCCAAAAGCACTCCCACTGACATCACTAATGATGTCAGTGGGGCCGGCCCCAGACGGTAGGCGTTCCCATGGGACAATCACCATCACCATCAATCACCATCGGCAGCACACCCCCTTTGGTGCGAGACCCATAATGACGGCTTGGCCGTCGTTATTCGGCTCTCGCGCATGGGCACGACGGAGCCGCCTCCGTCGTGTGCATACGCACTTGGGCAACATCGACCCGCTCGCGAGCGGGTCTGAATCAGGCCCTCTGTTCTAATTCAAACCCCAATTCCAACGAGGGACTCAGGGCCTGATTCAGACCCGCTCGCAAACGCACAGCACTCGCATGCGGGTCGATGGTCCCCCACTGCGCATGCTCCGCCTCTGGCGTGCGCATGCGCAAGACCCGTCCAGCGACGGCAGCTCCGTTGCTATGGGTCTCTCTATAAGACGGGGCGGCTGTCGATGGTGAGTGACAGCTCACTAGTGATGTCAGTAGTGGACTTCCTGCTCTATTAGAGCAGGAAGTCCACTCGGGCTTGCAGGGGCCGAGACCCTACCACAGGGTCTCGTAGTAAGCCCGATGGTCGCGATGATCGCGACAGACTCCAGGCCGCTTGCACAAACTGTGGGTGGTCACCCACAGCTTTGCGTGCGGGCTGGAGAAAAACAAAAACAAAACAGAACACGCCCATCAGACCTGCGAGCTGCCTCCGGCAGTAAGTGGGTCTGAATCAGGCCCTCAGTTTGACTCGGAGCCCAAAAGTTTGGGTGTGTTTGGTTTCAGTAAAACTAAGCCCCTCATCTCTACTTCATTGATTGTAGTGCCTTTTTTGCATGAGGTCCATCAAAAGAACACCCTTACTGTCCCAAAACAACGTTAAGAGAGTCTGTGTGAATTTTTGAGTTTTTTTGGAGTTTGCTCCCTGGAGTGAAATGAAACACCCAGGTCTCATCACCAGTAATAATCTGACCAAGAAAATCATTTCCATCTGTATGTGACTGGGTCAATAATGTCAGTGCCAAGCCTATTCTCCTGTCTTGTGTTGGTCAGTTGGCTTCAGAAGAACCCATCGGGCACAAATTTTGTTATAGGCAAGATGTTCCGATCACAATTTCATCAAGCAGAGAACAAGATATGTTTGGGGAAAAAATGTGAAACTCATCAAGAGTTACTCGTCTGTCTTCAGTTTTTATCTTTCACTTGACACTTGAAGTCTCTTGTCACAAGTGATGGGAGCCCCGGTCGATCTTTGTCATGCACGTTTGTTCGTCCATTATTGAGCATTTCACACAACTTTCACACATTTATTTTGTTCATTTCCGTATCACCATACATCTGCTATAATTGACAATAGATTTCGGCAGGTGTCACTTCCTGAGCATTCAAGAATTGAGCAACACTCCTCACCGTCAGCAGGATTTGTATTGTACAGTTCTTTTTAACAATGCACAACATCGCCAAAAAAATCCAGTACAGCACGCCACTCACGGAGCACTTAGAAAACAGGTTATGGATCCCACCTGACCATGAATTGGGGAGGGTGATTGGCCTGTTTGGCAGGAATGCGCAAACCATTGTTATATACTGGATTACCAACGTAGAAGTCTTTGTTGAGTTCAGGGTCGGACTGGCCCACAGGGGAAACTCTCGGTGGGCCCCAATGCCTGAGGGCCTATCCTTTCCTCTAGGGATCAGGTTCCAGACTGTGCACTTGAATTATACAATATACATATGTAACATTTTTTGCACAGAACTATGGTGTATTTTCTACAATACATTGCTGTTATTAATCTGGTACATTACCATGCATGCACCAGCAGAATGTACTGTGTATATATTTTTAAAGGGGCCCAGATACACTCTTTAATGGTTAACCATGGAGGCTAGCCACACCCCTCTGGAGGCTGGCCACACCCCTAAGTATGGGCCCTTATCACTGCATTCCCCCGGTGGGCCCTTCATGCACCAGTCCAACACTGGTTGAGTTCCATGACCATATAATGGCACTACAGCTTCTAATATCTGTAACAATTTACAGTTGGGAGTGAGTTATCTGTTTAACATACACATTCTCCTAATGAACACTGAAATGGCGAGATAACATCTTGACTAAAATACACTAAATAAAACAGGTAATATATACAGCAGATTGAATGGGATACAGTCAATATCGGCGGTCATCGGCGGGAATCCTGACGCCTCTCACAATCCCGATGCCGGCATCCCGACTGCCGGGATACCGAAGGTAAATTAGCGGGGTGGGGGGGGGTTACGTTTAGGCAGTAGGTGGAGAGTTAGGGTTAGGCACTAAGGGGGGGCAGGTTAGGTTTAGGATGCGGGGAGGTTAGATTCAGGCACTAGAGGGGGAGGTTAGGGTTAGGTAAGAAAGATGGAAGGTTAAGGTAGGGAGAGGGGGAGGGTTAGCATACCGAACATCAAGTGATGATATGCTAGCCCTGTCGGGATGCCGGTGTCGGGATTCTGACGGCTGGGATCCCGACTGCCGACATCCCATACCCAACCCGATTGAACATGTTGATTGTGCCTGTACTATTTAGTAAGCTTAGCAGTTTAGTTTTATCATTTTTTTCAGTATTTTTACCTTCCAAGCACAGAAAGTCCTGTTTGTGCCATTCAGAACTGTAAATAATAAGTGGCTGATTTGTGTCAAAAAGGATAGATTTTATTGATGAATGTCACACAGCGGACCAAAGTGACAGATTTGATCTATCACTCACAATCCCTCTGGCCTATTTAAGCCAAGGAGATAAATGATAAACATTCAAATCTGCTCTGTGCTGTCAGCAGATAAACTGCTTCTGTGCCCTTTAAATGGTTCTTTTAAATGAAGAGAATGATGCAAGGGACTTTAAACAGAACCTTATACATTCCATGTTTTCAGGATTCGTAGGTTGAGAAGTGCTATAGTAAAGGCCTGAGAAAATGAAAGATAACTATTGTTTTTTTTTTATTATTTTTACTTACCCACCTCATCCTCAAATAATAAGAAAGGAATCCCTGTGCTTACAGTAGAATATCTAAAAACAATAGACTAGAAGTGGGCCCAGGAGGTGCAAAGAATGAAGATGTGCCACGTGCAATACTGTAAACATCTTACCAATTTTTTAGACATATCCCTTTCAATTCCTTTCAATAAATGTAGCTGTTTCTCTTCCTCTCCTACAATTCTGGTCAGTTGAGCCTCGCTTACGGCTTCAATCAGTCATGAGAGCGAAGGGACCTTGGAACCGTATTCATTAAGTATGGAGTCTTTTGTTGCCGATTATCGGGAATCTGGGATCGGGAATCGTTCCTGTTCAGTCGCACGCAAGTCCTTGAATGCCTCTGCCTGACTGACAGGCATAGGCATTTAAGGGGCTGTGGCGGGGGGCGGCCGGCGTTCCCAGGAATTGGGGCATGTCCGCCCAGTTTTCCGGGAGTGGCCAGTCCAGAGACTGCATGGACGTACGCAGTCTTCTGGGATCACAAGTAGGGGTGAGCGGGTTCGGATTTCTGAAATCCGAACCCCCCCGAGCCCCCCGATCCGAGGCCGATCCGAGTCAGGCTCGACTTTTCCCGCCTGACTCGGATCTGAAATCGAGGCAAAACGTCATCATCCCGCCTTCCGAGTCTCGCGGGTTTTGGATCCTATATAAGGTACCTGCGTCGGCGCCATTTTCTCACTCGGCTGTGGACAGTGAAGAGGGAGGGAGGGAGGTAGGGCTGGCTGGGCTGTGTAGTGTAGTGTAGTGCAGAGTAGTGTTGTGCTGTGCTGTGCTGCGCAGTGCTGCTGTTGTCCACTACTTCAAAGTCCAT
Source organism: Taudactylus pleione (assembly GCA_031769625.1). Taxonomy (NCBI): domain Eukaryota; kingdom Metazoa; phylum Chordata; class Amphibia; order Anura; family Myobatrachidae; genus Taudactylus; species Taudactylus pleione. The sequence goes on from JAUIMM010000099.1 coordinate 9,674,172, forward strand.
AGGGGCTGGCTGTGTTGTGCTGTGCTGCTGTCGTTAATAGGGGCTGTGTCCACTACTTCAAAGTCCATAGGGGCTGGCTGGACTGTGTTGTGCAGTCAGTTCTCCATAGGGGCTGTGTCCACTCCAAAGTCCTGTGCAGTGTCCCAGTCCTAAAGGAGTGCTGTAGTGTTGTCCAGGGGGTGCTCTGTCCATCAGGGGTGCTACCCCCAAGTGCTAAAAAAATTATATTTTTTGTGTGGTTGTGAATTGTGTGCGCAGTAGCTGCACGTGCATCAACAAAGTAGTGCCAAGCGTGCGCCTGTGTCATAAGTAAAGGGCCGGCTGGCTTGACCGTTAAAGGGTGCTGTAACCCCAAAGTACACTCCAGTCCAAACCAAAAAAATATATATTTTCTGTGTTTGTGAATTGTGTGCGCAGTAGCCGCACGTGCATCAACAAAGTAGTGCCAAGCGTGCGCCTGTGTCATAAGTAAAGGGCCGGCTGGCTTGACCGTTAAAGGGTGCTGTAACCCCCAAAGTACACTCCAGTCCAAACCAAAAAAAAAATAATTTTCTGTGTTTGTGAATTGTGTGCGCAGTAGCCGCACGTGCATCAACAAAGTAGTGCCAAGCGTGCGCCTGTGTCATAAGTAAAGGGCTGGCTGGCTTGACCGTTAAAGGGTGCTGTAACCCCCAAAGTACACTCCAGTCCAAACCAAAAAAATATATATTTTCTGTGTTTGTGAATTGTGTGCGCAGTAGCCGCACGTGCATCAACAAAGTAGTGCCAAGCGTGCGCCTGTGTCATAAGTAAAGGGCCGGCTGGCTTGACCATTAAAGGGTGCTGTAACCCCCAAAGTACACTCCAGTCCAAACCAAAAAAATATATATTTTCTGTGTTTGTGAATTGTGTGCGCAGTAGCCGCACGTGCATCAACAAAGTAGTGCCAAGCGTGCGCCTGTGTCATAAGTAAAGGGCCGGCTGGCTTGACCGTTAAAGGGTGCTGTAACCCCCAAAGTACACTCCAGTCCAAACCTAAAAAAAATTATTTTCTGTGTTTGTGAATTGTGTGCGCAGTAGCCGCACGTGAATCAACGAAGTAGTGCCAAGCGTGCGCCTGTGTCATAAGTAAAGGGCCGGCTGGCTTGACCGTTAAAGGGTGCTGTAACCCCTAAAGTACACTCCAAACCAAAAAATATATATTTTCTGTGTTTGTGAAATGTGTGCGCAGTAGCCGCACGTGCATCAACAAAGTAGTGCCAAGCGTGCGCCTGTGTCATAAGTAAAGGGCCGGCTGGCTTGACCGTTAAAGGGTGCTGTAACCCCCAAAGTACACTCCAAACCAAAAAAAAATATTTTCTGTGTTTGTGAAATGTGTGCGCAGTAGCCGCACGTGCATCAACAAAGTAGTGCCAAGCGTGCACCTGTGTCATAAGTAAAGGGCCGGCTGGCTTGACCGTTAAAGGGTGCTGTAACCCCCAAAGTACACTCCAGTCCAAACCAAAAAAAAAATTATTTTCTGTGTTTGTGAATTGTGTGCGCAGTAGCCGCACGTGCATCAACAAAGTAGTGCCAAGCGTGCGCCTGTGTCATAAGTAAAGGTCCGGCTGGCTTGACCGTTAAAGGGTGCTGTAACCCCCAAAGTACACTCCAGTCCAAACCAAAAAAAAAATTATTTTCTTTGTTTGTGAATTGTGTGCACTGTGGCTGCACGTGCATCAACAAAGGAGCAGCGCCAAGCGTGCGCCTGTGTCCCATAAGTAAAGAGCCGGCTGGCTCATTTCTTAAAGGGTGGTGTAACCCACAAAGTGCACTACTCTCCAGCAAAAATAAAAAAATATTTTCTGTGTTTGTGTGCGCTTTAGCCGCACGTATATATCAATATAACATAAATGGAGGACCAAACTTTCTCCGATAAAAATAAAATAGGGAAAGAACAAGAACCACTTCCTCCTAGTGCTGTTGCTGCTGCTGGGAGTTGTTCATCATCCCAGAGAGGAAGTAGGAACATCACTACTTTTACTAAACAATTGACCCTCCAACAGTCCCTAGCGATGAGGATGAAGTACGACAGCAGTCATCCTGAAGCAAAACGTATAACTGAGGCCTTGACTGCTATGTTGGTGTTAGATGTGCGTCCGGTATCCGCCATTAGTGCAGTGGGATTTAGACAATTGATGGAGGTAGTGTGTCCCCGGTTCCAAATCCCGTCTAGATTCCACCTGCATCCTCAAAGCAGCAGCGACAAGCGTGCGTCTGTCTGTTAAAGGGTGGTGACACCCTCAAAGTGTGCTACACAAACAATAAAAATATTCTTCTTTTTTTTTCTGTCTTTGTGAATTGGGTGGGCTGTAGCTGCACTTGCATCCTCAAAGCAGCAGCGACAAGCGTGCGTCTGTCTGTTAAAGGGTGGTGACACCCTCAAAGTGTGCTACACAAACAATAAAAATATTGTTCTTTTTTTTTCTGTCTTTGTGAAATGTGTGGGCTGTAGCCGCACCTGCATCCTTAAAGCAGCAGCGACAAGCGTGCGTCTGTCTGTTAAAGGGTGGTGACACCCTCAAAGTGTGCTACACAAACAATAAAAATATTGTTCTTTTTTTCTGTCTTTGTGAAATGTGTGGGCTGTAGCCGCACCTGCATCCTTAAAGCAGCAGCGACAAGCGTGCGTCTTTCTGTTAAAGGGTGGTGACACCCTCAAAGTGTGCTACACAAACAATAAAAATATTGTTCTTTTTTTTTCTGTCTTTGTGAATTGTGTGGGCTGTAGCCACACTTGCATCCTCAAAGCAGCAGCGACAAGCGTGCGTCTGTCTGTTAAAGGGTGGTGACACCCTCAAAGTGTGCTACACAAACAATAAAAATATTCTTCTTCTTTTTTCTGTCTTTGTGAATTGTGTGCGCAGTAGCCGCACGTGCATCAACAAAGTAGTGCCAAGCGTGCGCCTGTGTCATAAGTAAAGGGCCGGCTGGCTTGACCGTTAAAGGGTGCTGTAACCCCCAAAGTACACTCCAGTCCAAACCAAAAAAAAAATTATTTTCTTTGTTTGTGAATTGTGTGCACTGTGGCTGCACGTGCATCAACAAAGGAGCAGCGCCAAGCGTGCGCCTGTGTCTCATAAGTAAAGAGCCGGCTGGCTCATTTCTTAAAGGGTGGTGTAACCCACAAAGTGCACTACTCTCCAGCAAAAATAAAAAAATATTTTCTGTGTTTGTGTGCGCTTTAGCCGCACGTATATATCAATATAACATAAATGGAGGACCAAACTTTCTCCGATAAAAATAAAATAGGGAAAGAACAAGAACCACTTCCTCCTAGTGCTGTTGCTGCTGCTGGGAGTTGTTCATCATCCCAGAGAGGAAGTAGGAACATCACTACTTTTACTAAACAATTGACCCTCCAACAGTCCCTAGCGATGAGGATGAAGTACGACAGCAGTCATCCTGAAGCAAAACGTATAACTGAGGCCTTGACTGCTATGTTGGTGTTAGATGTGCGTCCGGTATCCGCCATTAGTGCAGTGGGATTTAGACAATTGATGGAGGTAGTGTGTCCCCGGTTCCAAATCCCGTCTAGATTCCACCTGCATCCTCAAAGCAGCAGCGACAAGCGTGCGTCTGTCTGTTAAAGGGTGGTGACACCCTCAAAGTGTGCTACACAAACAATAAAAATATTCTTCTTTTTTTTTCTGTCTTTGTGAATTGGGTGGGCTGTAGCTGCACTTGCATCCTCAAAGCAGCAGCGACAAGCGTGCGTCTGTCTGTTAAAGGGTGGTGACACCCTCAAAGTGTGCTACACAAACAATAAAAATATTGTTCTTTTTTTTTCTGTCTTTGTGAAATGTGTGGGCTGTAGCCGCACCTGCATCCTTAAAGCAGCAGCGACAAGCGTGCGTCTGTCTGTTAAAGGGTGGTGACACCCTCAAAGTGTGCTACACAAACAATAAAAATATTGTTCTTTTTTTCTGTCTTTGTGAAATGTGTGGGCTGTAGCCGCACCTGCATCCTTAAAGCAGCAGCGACAAGCGTGCGTCTTTCTGTTAAAGGGTGGTGACACCCTCAAAGTGTGCTACACAAACAATAAAAATATTGTTCTTTTTTTTTCTGTCTTTGTGAATTGTGTGGGCTGTAGCCACACTTGCATCCTCAAAGCAGCAGCGACAAGCGAGCGTCTGTCTGTTAAAGGGTGGTGTAACTCTCAAAGTGCTCCAAAAAATAAAAAACTATTTTTTTAATGTGTTTGTGACTTGTGTGCGATGTAGCCGCACTTGCATCCTCAAAGCAGCAGCGACAAGCGTGCGTCTGTCTGTTAAAGGGTGGTGACACCCTCAAAGTGTGCTACACAAACAATAAAAATATTCTTCTTTTTTTCTGTCTTTGTGAATTGTGTGGGCTGTAGCTGCACTTGCATCCTCAAAGCAGCAGCGACAAGCGTGCGTCTGTCTGTTAAAGGGTGGTGACACCCTCAAAGTGTGCTACACAAACAATAAAAATATTCTTCTTCTTTTTTCTGTCTTTGTGAATTGTGTGCGCAGTAGCCGCATGTGCATCAACAAAGTAGTGCCAAGCGTGCGCCTGTGTCATAAGTAAAGGGCCGGCTGGCTTGACCGTTAAAGGGTGCTGTAACCCCCAAAGTACACTCCAGTCCAAACCAAAAAAAAAATTATTTTCTTTGTTTGTGAATTGTGTGCACTGTGGCTGCACGTGCATCAACAAAGGAGCAGCGCCAAGCGTGCGCCTGTGTCTCATAAGTAAAGAGCCGGCTGGCTCATTTCTTAAAGGGTGGTGTAACCCACAAAGTGCACTACTCTCCAGCAAAAATAAAAAAATATTTTCTGTGTTTGTGTGCGCTTTAGCCGCACGTATATATCAATATAACATAAATGGAGGACCAAACTTTCTCCGATAAAAATAAAATAGGGAAAGAACAAGAACCACTTCCTCCTAGTGCTGTTGCTGCTGCTGGGAGTTGTTCATCATCCCAGAGAGGAAGTAGGAACATCACTACTTTTACTAAACAATTGACCCTCCAACAGTCCCTAGCGATGAGGATGAAGTACGACAGCAGTCATCCTGAAGCAAAACGTATAACTGAGGCCTTGACTGCTATGTTGGTGTTAGATGTGCGTCCGGTATCCGCCATTAGTGCAGTGGGATTTAGACAATTGATGGAGGTAGTGTGTCCCCGGTTCCAAATCCCGTCTAGATTCCACCTGCATCCTCAAAGCAGCAGCGACAAGCGTGCGTCTGTCTGTTAAAGGGTGGTGACACCCTCAAAGTGTGCTACACAAACAATAAAAATATTCTTCTTTTTTTTTCTGTCTTTGTGAATTGGGTGGGCTGTAGCTGCACTTGCATCCTCAAAGCAGCAGCGACAAGCGTGCGTCTGTCTGTTAAAGGGTGGTGACACCCTCAAAGTGTGCTACACAAACAATAAAAATATTGTTCTTTTTTTTTCTGTCTTTGTGAAATGTGTGGGCTGTAGCCGCACCTGCATCCTTAAAGCAGCAGCGACAAGCGTGCGTCTGTCTGTTAAAGGGTGGTGACACCCTCAAAGTGTGCTACACAAACAATAAAAATATTGTTCTTTTTTTCTGTCTTTGTGAAATGTGTGGGCTGTAGCCGCACCTGCATCCTTAAAGCAGCAGCGACAAGCGTGCGTCTTTCTGTTAAAGGGTGGTGACACCCTCAAAGTGTGCTACACAAACAATAAAAATATTGTTCTTTTTTTTTCTGTCTTTGTGAATTGTGTGGGCTGTAGCCACACTTGCATCCTCAAAGCAGCAGCGACAAGCGAGCGTCTGTCTGTTAAAGGGTGGTGTAACTCTCAAAGTGCTCCAAAAAATAAAAAACTATTTTTTTAATGTGTTTGTGACTTGTGTGCGATGTAGCCGCACTTGCATCCTCAAAGCAGCAGCGACAAGCGTGCGTCTGTCTGTTAAAGGGTGGTGACACCCTCAAAGTGTGCTACACAAACAATAAAAATATTCTTCTTTTTTTCTGTCTTTGTGAATTGTGTGGGCTGTAGCTGCACTTGCATCCTCAAAGCAGCAGCGACAAGCGTGCGTCTGTCTGTTAAAGGGTGGTGACACCCTCAAAGTGTGCTACACAAACAATAAAAATATTCTTCTTCTTTTTTCTGTCTTTGTGAATTGTGTGGGCTGTAGCCGCACTTGCATCCTCAAAGCAGCAGCGACAAGCGTGCGTCTGTCTGTTAAAGGATTACATCGGTGACAGCATCCAAGTAGGCATGTCAGACAGTCCGTACCTGTACTGGCAGGAAAAAGAAGCAATTTGGAGGTCCTTGTACAAACTGGCTCTATTTTACCTGAGTTGCCCCCCCTCCAGTGTGTACTCCGAAAGAGTGTTTAGTGCAGCCGGGAACCTTGTCAGCGAAAGGCGTAGGAGGTTGCTTCCACAAAATGTGGAGAAGATGATGTTCATAAAATGAATTATCAACTCTTCCAGGGAGACCAGCCTCCAGAACGTACAGAGGGACCTGTGGTTGTGGATTCCAGTGGGGACGAATTAATACTCTGTGAGAATGAGGATGTACACAACACTGAAGAGGGTGAGGAATCGGTGGATGAGGAGGATGAGGACATCTTGCCTCCGTAGAGCCAGTTTGTGCAGGGACAGATTAATTGCCAGCTTGTTTTGTGGGGGCCCAAACGAACCAATCATTTCAGCCACAGTCGTGTGGCAGACCCTGGCGCTGAAATGTTTGGTTTGTTAAAGTGTGCATGTCCTGTTTATACAACATAAGGGTGGGTGAGAGGGCCCAAGGACAATTCCATCTTGCACCTCTTTTTTTTCTTTGCATTATGTATAGTTTGGGACCTAGTTTTTCAAACTGCCGTCCTGTCTGCCACTGCAGTGCCACTCCTAGATGGACCACGTGTTTGTGCCGCCCACTCGTATCTCTTACCATAGTCATACAGCTACCTCGATGCAACCTTTTGGACATAAAAACACTATTGTGAGGTGTGAGGTGTTCAGAATAGACTGGAAATGAGTGGAAATTAAGGTTATTGAGGTTAATAATAGCATAGGAGCAGAAAAACCCACAAATTCTGTGATTTTAGCTGTTTTTATGCTTTTTTTCAAAAAAATACAGATCCAAAACACAAAACCCAGAACCCAAAACACGGAAGGGTGGTTTTGGCAAAACCAATCCAGATCCAAAACACGAAGAAAGATCCAGATCGAAAACACAAAACACGAAAAGTGGCCGGTGCACACCCCTACTCACAAGCCAGCCAGCCTGAGTAAGCTGAGGCTTATTTAGCTGTCCGGCCACCCGGCGCCGTCCACCATCGTGACCATCGACCAACGATGGTCGCGATGGTGATCACAGCCTGCGACCTCTGTCGCAGTGCTGGGATCGCAAATGCAGCAGGGGTGTCATACACCTCCTGCTGCATATGCATTATTGCAAGGATGACAATTGCAAAGCTGCCTGCGTGCATACAGTACATCATATCTGTAGCCTGCGTGCAGCTTTGCAATTGCGTTCCTTGCTGAATCAGGCCCTAAGTACTATATAGAGATAAAAAATGGTTTGAGGCCCAAACACCACGAGCACTGATCTGCTATACAATTCAAGACCTTTTGGTGGTCATAAAGGAGTTTAGGAAAAGGTTAGCAGATGCACTGTATGGGCTGTAGGCCGCATTCTCCCCTCATTTGAGTCCGTGGCCCTTTTTCTCAGCAGTGGTACTTCTCCCGCTTGGAGGCAGCACTTCCACCATGGAAGTAGCAGATATCCTCTTTTGATGCTTTGTGCCCCCACTCTTGCTGCTACTTAACTTAGCTACTAGGAGCTTTCTATATAACAGATTTCATGATAAAATATACCATACTTATGTGTAGTGTTCACTGTGAAATTAATATATGTCCTCCATTACATCTAACTACCAAATTCAGACTTTAGTCAAATACTTAACAATTAGCAAGTCCCAAATGCTCTGCTGACATGACACAGAGCAAGGCAGAATTTTGCCAACAGATTAGCCTTAAAGCAAAAATCCCATGAAAAGTGTCCACAGTCATGTACACTTTATGTAGTGAGCAGAGGTTTTCGGAGACTCTTGAACTCTACGTGCACTCTATACAGGGCCGTAGCTAGGTTAGTGCGTCCGGTGCCATCGCACAGGGCACCACAGGTCAGGGGGCGATGTTTGGGCCTGTCAAATTTCTGTTTATTATCATTCTTGCTTATAGCTTCCTCTTATTTCATCCCCAGCATCTCCTGGCCTCTCCTATCTCTTCCCTGGCCCTTCCCCATGAAGCCATGGCCCTTTTTTGGGTGCATTATGGGTCTCATTCAGACCCAGTCGCAAGCACCGATGTGCTCGCAACCGGGTCGATAGTTAGCCCTGCGGCCGCACTGCACGTGCGCAAGCCCCGGAGTGACAGAGAAATTTTCTCGCTCCGGAGCTCTCTACAAAAGGTGTGGCTGTCGATGTTGATCGACAGCTCACCCCGTTTTGTAGGCGGGCCGGGGGGGTGGTTTCCAAAACGGAGGTATTCCTTAACGAACGCCTACCATTTTGTGGGCGGCCTCACTGACATCATCAGTGATGTCAGTGGGGAGTTTCCTGCTCTTTCAGAGCAGGAAGCTCCCTGGGGCTTACGAGTGCCCAGACCAACCTTAGGGTCTGGTCGGTCGTTAAGCTGTGGGTGGTAACACATAGCTTAGCGATCGACAAGGAGGCGGTCGTTCAGGATGCAAGTGGCCGCCCTGATTCAGTTAGACCGCTTGCAACTAACGACCGCCTCTGAATGAGGTCCTGTGTCCCTTTGAAAAATGAGGGGGGCACCAATGCTCTTTGTGGCACAGGACACCAAAAAGTCTAGTTATGGCTCTGACTCTAAAATTATCCCCTTCCTTCGCCCCTATCATATGAAATTCTGGGAGCAGACTCTATGACCCTACCACAGCAAAATATGCGCTGTTAAAATTAGATTTTTATATATTTCAGTGCCTCACGGATACCTTGGCAACAAATTAGGAAGAGATTATCATATTTGTCCCAAGTTCTAAGGGGTAGATTTGCTAAGGAGTACTTTGTCAAAGCAATTAATCACAGGCTCTGGTAAGGAAGGTCATGGTTAAGTTAAGTCAGTTACAAGGAGACAGAAAAGAACTTAGACAGCAGTACAGTATTTAAAGTGAGCTGTACATTATTCTTTTAAATTCAGCATAACGTCTGAGGACAAAAGTGGGGAGATAAATTGTGGACCCATACATAAGCCAGGGCCAAGGGGAAGGATGGCCCTGTAATTAATTATGCTGAAAGTACGTGAGGAGTGAAATAAAGGAAAAACATAATGGCTCTGATTTTGACATGGACGTAGAGGGCTGTATCTTTTACCATAGTTGTGACTTCGTCTTTATGCTAATACCGCTACAAAGGCAAGATCAAGACATGAACATATCCTGTAGTATCCTAAGTTATATTCTGGTGTCCACGGAATATTAGAAATCATTTAATTGATCTGTGTCTGTTAGTATTACTTTCAGTTAGAGACGAGCGGTTCGGATTGCTTGGAATCCGAACACACCCAAACTTCCGGTATCCGAATAAATCCGAGTGAGGGCTCGGGTCTTCCCGTCTGACTCAAATTCAACAAAAGGGCAAAACGTCATCCTCGCGGCGTCAGATTCTCGCGGGTTTTGGATTCTATATAAGGCGAGCAGGACATTTTCTTGTCAGGAAAGCTGCTATATGCTGCACTGTACTCTGCTGTACAGGCATACTTGCCTACTTTTGAAAAAAGAATTTCAGGGAGATTGTTAAAGCACCACCTGTGAGCGTGGCGGTAAAGTGGGTGTGTACTGCTACATCTGAGAGGCGTGTCATAAACCTGACTTACATCCAAATGTAAATGAGCCCCAAAGCAGTTAGTAAGATCTATTTGTTGATGAAAACACACTGACACTTTTCAGACAATGCATGTAGCCATAGGGATCATTGTGTCTTTTAAAGATTGCAGTGAAATACTAATGATCCCATTTTAATGAATATATCTCTGCTTTCTTTTTTATATAACTGCTTCATAATGGAGGTAAGGTGCAATCAGGGAGATTGCTAGACTCTTCAGGGAGACAGGGAGATTGCTACTATTTCAGAGAGTCTCCCTGACAATCAGGGAGAGTTGGCAAATAAGTGTATAAGCTGTGCTGTGTCCAGACTCAGGAACAAGGCTATGCTGCTCTGTGCTGTACTCTGCTGTATATAGGCTGTGCTGTGTCCAGACTCACAAGTTGCTGTGCTGCTCTTAGTCAATGTGTATAGGGGGGCACGCCGTTGTATGCTGCGCTGTACTTTGCTGTATATACAGTAGACTGTACTGTGCGTCAGTAAAGACGTTCACATGCATATATAAGCCCTGTGATGCCACGCAGTTTGAATTGAGCTGAGATATAAAAAAAATCTAAATAAAATAAAAAAGTTAAATTCTATTGTTTTTACTGTTTGGTGCGCTTTACCCTATTGTGCTTTGTTCACGTGCATATAAAGTGTCAGCCATGTGCCACGTTTGAAGTTGAGCTGCCACATGTTTGTTCCGCCCACTGCTGTCGGTGCAACCATTTGGCCTAAACTGGGTGAAAACGATATTGTAAACTGTGAGGTGGTCACAATTGACTGGAAATAAGTGGAAATTAATGTTATTGGGATTAATAATACTCATAGGCACAAATTATGTGACTTTAGCTTTTTTTTGCCCATTTTTGAAAAAAAATCCAAAACCAGCCATGGCGGTTTGGCAAAACCAAAATCAAACCCCAAACCAGCTGACGAATTAGAACCAAAACCAACACCAACAAAAATGGTCTGGCGCACGTCTCTACTTTCATTATTTATTTGTATTATACGCTTTTGTGTGGTTTTGCAGTTAATTGCAAATTGTGAAACTTCAATATTAGTCTACCGAAAATAAACTTAAATTGCACTGTATATTAATAATTGTTGTACGTCATTAATATAATGAAAGTGACTGTGAACGCGTTGGGTATGATATAGCGGCGGCTCAATAGCCACCGGTTCAAATCTGTGGAGTCCCGACAGTGGAGGTAAGTACCCTAACCCTTCCCCTCGCCCTATGCTAACCCTCTCTTAGTGGTGCCTAATCCTAACCTCCCCACCCTCGGTGGTGGCTTACCCTAACCTCCCCCAGTGGTGCCTAACCCTAATCCCCCCTCACCGCAAGTTAACCCTAGCCCTCCCTTAGGATGCCTTACCCTAACTCCCCCCTGGGGTGCCTAATCCTAATCCCCCAACATCCAGGTAAGTACCATACTTACCGGTGTATGGACAATTGGGATTCCGGCGTTCGGTATGCCGATGTCAGTATCCTGATCCCATTCAGAATAGCGGCGTCAGGATTCTGGCATCGGTACTGTATATCGATGACTGGAATCCCATGCGCTGGTATTTTAACTACTGTACATCCCATACTTGGTAATGGGCCTGAAAACATCTATCACCTGTATTAAATTGACGTTATCTCTGAAACTCTGATAAATATTAATGTTGTCCCCATACACTAATATCACAGATATCCCTTGCTTACCTTCCTCTGGCGGAGTGGCCCGCTGTCCCCATACACTATTATCACAGATATCTCCTGCTTACCTTACCCCGGCGGAATGGCCCGCTGTCCCCATACACTAGTATCACAGATATCTCCTGCTTACCTTCCTCTGGCGGAATAGCCCACTGTCCCCATACATTAGTATCACAGATATCTCCTGCTTACCTTACCCCGGCGGAATGGCCTGCTGTCCCCATACACTAGTATCACAAATATCTCCTGCTTACCTTCCTCTGGCGGAATGGCCCGCTGTCCCCATACACTAGTATCAGAGATATCTCCTGCTTACCTTCCTCCGGCGGAATGGCCCGTTGTCCCCATACACTAGTATCACAGATATCTCCTACTTACCTACCTCTGGCGGAATGGCCCGCTGTCCCCATACACTAGTATCACAGATATCTCTTGCTTACCTTTCTCTGGCAGAATGGCCCGCTGTCCCCATACACCAGTATCACAGATATCTTCTACTTACCGTCCTCTTGCGGATGGCCCGCTGTCCCCATACACTAGTATCACAGATATCTCCTGCTTACATTCCTCTGGCGGAATGGCCCGCTGTTCCCATACACTAGTATGGGGACAGAATTCATCAAGCTCCGAAAATACAATGTTTTCGGAGCTTGATTGTGGGAACATTCACCATCTTCGCCATTCGGATCCCTCCGCCCCTGTCTGGCTCCTTCCGCCGGACGTCAGGGCTCTTGTGCACATGCATGACCTGTAAAAGATTCACTGCTCCTAAAGGAGCATTGAAGCGCTCCAGGGAGACAGTTGATTTTCGGATCAGCTGTCTCCGTGCCGAAGCAATGATGAATTGCTCTGGTGCTCGGGTCGAGATGGATTGTTAATTATAGGGGTCCGTTCGGATCCCGATAATTAACATAGTGAATAGACCCCCTAGAGACTTTAATTTGATTGACTACTGACTCGTGCAATCTTTCATCCGTAAACCAATCAGACGTTTGCATTCATTACCTTATCTGCACTAGAAAAATTACAAAATCTGATTTGTAAACCAAGCAGTTTTCCATTTGTTTATAAAAGGTTCTAATTCAGGATTCAGGACCTCATTCAGAGGCGGTCGCTTGGGAGCGATCGGTCGCACCCAAAGTGACCGAGAATATGAGCGCTCAGTCGCAAAGCACATCGTAAGCGCGGAAACACCCACAACAATGAAAGCACACCTCCTATCTCTACGGCCTAATTCAGAGTCGGTCGCAGGCGGCAACCTACGTCAGCACGATTAACACCTGTTACATTGTTAATTGCCTACAAACATCGGTTGAGGCAGTAACCATCGCCAGCACTCGCAATGCCTAAGGTAGACCCTGGGCTCGTTATTGCAACGAGATGACGTGTGTGATGGCTCACTCAGTAATATATGCACTCCCTTAAAATGCCCTTTTTAAGATCAACCACGCCTGCGTGCGCACCACCACACCCCCGTTCACAAGCACCTTCCCCTGTTACCACCCACAAACGGCACGAAATGTCAATCACAGCTACGACCTCGTAGTGACTAGCGAGCAAGAGGATTGCGGTCGGGAAGACAGGCTTGCGCACACACACTGCCAGGTACACGCATGCGCAGTTGAAAAAAACATCGCTCGCTACGTCCAATCGCTTCGTGCGACCACCTCTGAATGAGGTCCTCAGTGCCTGCTGACTGGTTAGACAAAAAACAAATTCTATATACAGTACATACAGACAAATGTACCATGGACTTTTAGACAAATAGATGTGCTGCTTTGTATCAAAATAACCGCACTGTTGTGGATGGGTGATGATGAGATTAGCAGTCAGGTAGTGTGCCCCCAACGTATTTTCACACAAGGGAATGGGTTGACATTGTGCAGTTTTATCCGGCATATCCTCCTCCCTTCAGGAGCCGCCTAATTCTGCAATACGTCTTATACAGTATGTGCTCTGGCCCTGATTCAGAGCCGGACGCTCTAACAGAGCGCTCGCTCTGAATCAGGTCCGGGCTTTTTTTTTTTTGAACAGACTCCTGGCCGCTCACATAGCTGTGAGTGACCACCACAACTATAGCGAGCGGCCAGGTTGATGGTCGCGATGGTCTTGCGACGAGACCCTTGTGGTAGGGTCTCGTGGCCGCAAGCCCTAGAGAGCTTTCGGCTCTAACAGAGCCGGAAGCTCTCCACTGACATCACTTGTGATGTCAGTGGGGCCGCCCCCAAACGACAGGTGTTCTCATGGGAACGCCTCCATTTGGGCAGCTACCCCCCCGGCCCGCCCACCAAAGAGGGCAAGCTGTCACTCAACATCGACAGCTCGCCCCCTTTGTTGCGCGACCCGGAGCGGCGGAGTGCCAATCGCTATCCGGGTCTCGTGCATGCACTCTGGGCCACCATCGACCCGGTTACGAGCGCTCAGCGCTTGCGACCGGGTCTGAATCAGGCCCTGAGTTCGGAATCAGTTTGGGGTACCAAGTCAAACTCAAGTCATTATAGGTCTTCACATATTTATCTTGACACCTGTATTATTTTCTGCTTTCAATATGGGTGATACCACAATGGAATTAGGACTAATAATTCTGCCTAATAATCATTCTTACTAGAGATGTGCACCGGACCATTTTTGCTGGTTTTGGTTCTAATTCATCGTTCAGTTTTGGTTTGACCAAAACCCCGTCACTGGTTTTGGTTTTGGATTTTTAAAAAATATTTACACAAAAAGCTAAAATCACATAATTTGAGCCCATTTTTGTTACTGGAGTATTAGTAACCTCAATAACATTAATTTCCACTAATTTCCAGTAAATTTTTACCACCTCACAGCTCACAATATTGTTTTCATCCAGTTTAGGCCAAAAGGTTGCAACGAGCTAGCTGGCAGTTTAACTTCAAACATGGCACATCTAGGACACAGAGTTCTTTTTCGATCTTGCAGTTCAGTTCAAACTGTGTGGAGCCACAGGGCTTATATATGCCCGTGAACTAAGGGCCTCATTCAGCTCGGATCGCAGGTCTGCGTTCGCACGCACCCAGTCGATGTTTGCAGTCTGCGCATGCGTATCCACCACAGTGCAGCGCATATGCAGTGGCACGGAGAAATGACTGACAGCAAGCACCATTTGGGGGTGGAGGGGGAGGGTGGTCGAAAGATTGCAGGCGTGCCTGTGCATTTGATCGCCATTACAGGGGCGTGCATAATTAAGCCCCAGCCAGAGCTCTACATGGCGACAGGAAGCTTCGCAGGTTGTGAGTCATGTCAAGCTCAACTACAACTCTGCGTATGGGCCCGATATTACTCAATGTTACCGATGTTTTTGCTGACTTCCAGATGTATGTTATGGGAAGTGGGTGGTTTTATAAGCTGGTGAGCGTCTTGGTATATTACTGCGATCACATTCATTTGCTTATTTTTGCACCGTTCTGGTGCGTGCGATTACAGACCTGCGATCCAAGCTGAATGATGCCCAAAGTGCACCAAACAGTACAATTATTTAATGCATTTCTTTATGTCACAGCTCTATTCCTGCGTGGACAGGGGCCACAGGGATGGCCTTATACATGCACGTGAACAAAGCGCGACAAACAGCACAAACAATACAATTATTTCATTTAATTATTAGATTTTTTGATGTCGCAGGCGTAGGTCTATTCAAACAGCGTGGAGTAGAGTAGGGATGCAGTTTATAGACCGGCAGACGAAATGCCGCCGGTCTATATTCCGGCACGAGAAGCCCGACAGGGGACTTCAGATAGGCGTCAAAATACCAACGCCTATCTGAATCCCGACGTCGGAACGCTGAAGGACGACAGCCCGAACGAGGTAAGTCTGGGGCGTCCTTAGCGTTAGCCGCAGGGGGGGTGGGTTAGGTTTAGGGAGTGTAGTGGGGTTAGGGTTAGGATTTTTGGGGGGAAGGTTAGGGTTAGGCACACCTAGGGGGAGGGTTAGGCACCCCCGGGGGTAGGATAGGGTTAAGCCCCCCCCACCCGGGAGGGTTAGATTTAGGGTGCGGGAAGGGGGGTTAGGTTTAAGCACCCCCTGGGGGGACATAGGGTTAGGGGTTAGGCACTACCCTGGGAGTTTTAGGGTTAAGGTCCCCTAAGGGAGGGTTAGCGTTAGTAGGGGGAGAGGGGAGGGGAGGGTACTTACCAGCCGGTGTCGGGATCTCCTGCTGCCAGGCTTCTCGTGTCGGGATTTGAACCGGCGGCTAAATAGCTGCCAGTTTTACATACTGCTTCCCTGGAGTCACAGGGCTTATATATGCAGTGTTTCTGATGGTCACAGCACTGCCACTACAGCAGAGTACTGCACAGCATACAGCAGCGTGCACCCCCAATACACATTGACTAAGAAGCACAGCCACTTGTGACTTGTGAGTGTGGACACAGCCTATACAGCAGAGTACAGCACAGTATACAGCAGTGTACACCGCCTATACACTACACCAGTGGTCGCCAACCTTAATTGGGGTGTGAGCTACTTCAGAAAAATGAAGCTCTTCATACAGCAGCGTGCTTAACAAGGAATTGGCACTGAGTTCCGTTCACAGCGCCTTATATAGAATAAAAAACCTGCAAGATGACGTTTGGCCTCAAAGTGGAATCTGAGCCAGACGGGAAGACCTGAGCCGCCACTGGGATCTACTCGGATTCCCGATGCTCAGGTGGGTTCGGATTCCAAAGAATCCAAACCGCTCATCTCTAATCAGGGGCATATTTATAATGGGTGCAAGGTGTGCACACGGGCCCATGGGTCTAGGGGGGGCCTGCACCGCACACCCTACACCCATATTATACTTACCACTCCGGAGACCCACATCGGCGCCGGTGTCAGCGCTGTAAAAACCCTGCCGCAGTGCAGCACTGATAGATTCTGGGCACTAGAGTGTGCCCAGAGTCTACAGCGCATGCACAGGTCACCGGAAAAATGGCTGTGGCCATTTTTCCGGTGTTTTGCGCATGCGCAGTATGGAAAACACCGGAAAAAGGCTGCCGCGGCCATTTTCCTGGTGACCTGCACATGCGCTGGTGGGCACACTCTAGAGCCCAGCGTCAGTGCTGCGCTTCGCTCAGTGCGCTGCTGGCCGATGAACTGAAAGGGAGGGTCCTGGGATGGAGACTGCACATGGGCCCCCTCCTCTCTTGAAACGCCCCTGTCTCTAATTCTTACCCATGTTCACAAATATATGACATACTTAATGCAAAGTAAATGTATTGTATTGAATCTGTATAATGATTCATTTCAAATAAGGCACAATACAAGCAATGTAATCATACACATTGAAAGGTAGAACGTCTGTGACTTTTACTAGCAAGACAACTAATAGCATTGAATTATTTTTGATTACTTTAGCTTTTAACAGACTTCCCTCTTCACATGTCAAGTTTTAATGATCCACGTTTATTACTTTGCTCTGCAGTATTAACCCCTTGGCACTGATAGCTCTATAACTCTCGATTTTTGTCATTAATGTTATTTAAATGAAACCTCAGAGTGTTTGGCATCAGCGAGCTCTTTGCCATTACCATATCAAGCTTGGAAATTAAGATTAAGGGTGCAGCGCTGTAAGAATTTTAATTGTGCTCTAAAGGTTCTTTTTTTTTTTTTTTTTTTTAGAAATAGTCCTTAACATCAGCTGTTCCTCTAAGCCAGGGATGAGAAACCTCAGGCCTGGGGGCCCCCAGAATCATTTGGTTTGGCCTTCTGCAGCCTGAATCTATGCAGCAATGTCACCTGGTTCGTCCTTAGGATGCTTCAGACGGTCACACTGCTGCCCTTACAGCTCCCTGGAGCATCCTCAGTTTGCTCCGGGCATTGCTGCAATCACTTGCAATTGTGGCCCCGCCCCTGTGTGGCATCACTAGATAATAGGGGTGTGCACCAGCCACTTTTCATGTTTTGTGTTTTGGATCTGGATCTTTCTTCGTGTTTTGGATCTGGATTGGTTTTGCCAAAACCACCCTTCCGTGTTTTGGGTTCTGGGTTTTGTATTTTGGATCTGAATTTTTTCTTAAAAAATAAAAAAAAAACGGTAAAATCACATAAAATGGGCCTTTTTTTGTTCCTACGCTATTAATAACCCCAATAACATTAATTTCCACTCATTTCCACTCTATTCTGAACACCACACACCTCACAATATTGTTTTTAGGCCAAAAGGTTGCACCGAGGTAGCTGGATGACTATGCTAAGCGACACAAGTGGGCGGCCCATCTAGGAGTGGCACTGCAGTGGCAGACAGGAAGCCAATCAGCGTTATGGTGCCCATTTGCTTGTAGCACGGACCCGGGAGATCCGTGCTACATGCATCTGTGTGATTGGCACAGAGCAATGACTGGTCCGTGAGACCCGTCTGTGCTGCTGTGGTACAAAAAAAAAACCTGTGTAAAAAATGAAAAAAATGGCGTGCCCCCCCCCAAAAAAGAGCAACCAGCCCTGGGCATTAGTGACCCAGTGCTGGGTGTGCTTAAATACAGGGGACACACAACGTAGGGGTCCCCTGTACTTAAGCACAACCAGCACCGGGCTAGTCAGAACCAGCACTGGTTGCCAAAATACGGGGGACAAACGACATAGGGGTCCCCCATATTCTGCGCAACCAGCTCTGGGCTCTGATCCGGTCCTGGTTCTGGAAGTACAGGGGAAAAAATGAGTACCCTACCGGCCTGGGCTGACTAGCGGTCAGGGCTGATGCTGCGGCTGGGGGGCCCGGTGAAAGGGCTCCCCTGGCTGTGGCATCAGCCCCCCACTAGAAAAAGTCCAGTGCTGGTACTGGAACATAAAGGGGAACCCTACTAATTTTTTTCCCCAGAGCTGGTTGCGCAGAATACGGGGGACCCCTACGCCGTTTGTCCCACATATTTTGGCAACCAGCGCTTTTTCTGACTAGCCCGGTGCTGGTTGTGCTTACAGGGGACCCCTACGTCGTTTGTCCCCTGTATTTAAGCACACCCAGCACTGGGTCACTAATGCCCGGGGCTGGTTGCTCTTTTTTTGGAGGGGTGCACGCCATTTTTTTAGCATGGATCTCCTGGTCCGTGCGTGCATCTGTGTCATTGAAATACACAGCAGCACAGACGGGTCTCACTGACCCATCTGTGCTCTGTGTCACTGTCAATCACACAGATGCATGTAGCACGGATCTCACAAGTCCGTGCTACATGCAAATGAGCACCATAATGCTGATTGGCTGAGAGCCGTGACAGACGGCTCTGTCAGCCAATCAGCACTTTGCCCATTAAAGGCAAAGGCATTTTTTTTTTAAATGGCCGCTCGAGGCAAAACCTCGAGATCCGACAGCAGATCTCGAGGTTTTGCCTCGGGAGAGGGATCCGGGGCAGACAAGGAGATCCGAGCTTCGGCTCGGATTGCCACGGATCCCCGAAGTTCGGGTGGGTTCGGTTCTCAGGGAACCGAATTCGCTCATCCCTACTAGATAATAGATAGCTAAAATTTGATTGGCTGCTATGGACAATACCTTCATTTTTTTTTTTTTAGAAGCCTTAGTAAATCTGCCCTTAATACTTTGAGGGCTCTATTTATTAACATTATTTTTACTAAAATAAAGTGAAAAAGGGTGTTTTCACACCCTTTTCACATTATTTTAGTATCACCTGTAGTTATTACAGGGCAATTGGAGTAGAATTCATAAAATTCTACTCCAACCCCTAATTATCACTTATTTTTAGTAAAGCAGATTGCATTTCCCATAATTGTAATGGAAAATGTGATCCGACCAGAGTTACTAAAAATAAAATGTGAAAAAATATCGGGGAAAGCCCTGTGATAATAACGCCACCTGAAGGTGGCGTTATTCAGGGTCTCCCTCAGTTACCGGACTCCTGCCGTGCTCTAACAGGGAGAGCAGAGTCGGGAGTCGGTCCCAGTAATCAGCTGTGTGGTCTAAACAGACAGCAAGCTGATTACAGTAAAAAAAAGAAAAAAAAAAAATTACTTACCTGACTCCAGGGACCGGTGATCGGGCCTCCGGTGATGTCTCCCCTCTGGTCAGCTGGTCTCCCACAGTGCACCACGGCCCGGTCATCAGGTGATCGGGCCCCAGTGCAGTATGGGAGATCACCTGACCGGAGGAATGGAGACCATCACCGGAGGCCTGGAGCATGCAGGTAAGTGCTATTAATGGAGGTGGGGGTCGCGGGGGTCCGCGATCGCGGGGGGCAGGGCTTAGCGCCGGGGGCGGGGCTTAGCGCCAGTGGGGGGGTAGCAGCGGCGACCGGTCGGCGCATGCGCGGGCACTTAATCATGGTATTTTTTGCAAAAATACCGTGATAAGGCTCCGAGGGGTATTCGCAGGGACAGAGCTTTATCGCAAGCTCTGTCCCTGCAAGGGATTTGTAGTAAATCCCTGTGATATTGCCTGAATTTGCGAATTCAGTCGGTAATATCACACTACAATCTGCATTACCAATGCGGATTGTAGTAAATAGAGCCCTTAGAATTGACTGGAAGGATATATATTTTACTCATATATTCCATTCTTTACAATGCTCCAGTGGCAGCTTTTAAGTAGGGTTTACAGGCCTGCAGCCCACTCAGTAAAATATGCACCTCAGTGACAGCCCATTGGAAGCGCTGCCTGTTAATCACGGGCAGGCAGGAAGTCCCGGGGGCTGCCAATCCAGACTGTAATTAGCAGAGAGAGCGCTTCTGATTGGAGGCCTCTCCATGCTATAACGGCAGCCCTGTCTGGCTTCTAGGGACAGTCCCTGGAAGCCTGCTTGTTGATTTGTGTGCATGTGCAGAATTGCGATCCCCTGCAAGCGCACATTTCAGAGCGGCAGAACCTCCTCCCGGGAAATACAAGGAAGAGCGGCTGCTGCATGGCACCAATAATAAATCCTGTCTAAAGCAGAGTATCAGACCTCTCCCCTTTGATAAAAAGTATACCAATTATATAATAACGCTTCTATATTTAAATACTATGGCTGGATCAAACACATTTGTTTTAACTTTCTGGATGGAAAAGAGCTGGAGACACCAGTGTTTGAATTTGTCTAAATTCCCTTCATTGATCACTGTCCTTACTTTGAAGGAATTATGATCTGGTCTAACTTTTCTGTCTGGTGCTATGATTTATGCAGTAGAACTCCTGATGAAAAATGAGAAAGAGCAGGATATGAATTTATATGCTCAGCATTGTTTCACATGAGAAGGAGATAGGAAACAAAATGGGTTGGATATACATTATGCCAGTGGTCGAAGTGGGAATTTTATAGTGGGGGTATGGAAAATCTAAGGTTGCACTTATGTGCGCACCGAAGGCGCGCATGCACCGGAAAAGGGTGCGTGTCCTTACAATGCGCTCTTTTTCAGTAGTATAGTGTACCACACCATAGTACCCCTTATACACATTATGCCACACAATAGTAGTGCCCCCTAATAAATGCCCACAGTAGTAGTGCCCTTTTTTGCAATGCCCACAGTAGTTGTGCCCTTATACAATGCCCACAGTTGTAGTGCCCTTATACAATGCCCTTATGTAGTGCCCTTATACAATGCCCCCTATGCAGTGCCCACAGTTGTAGTGCTCTTTATACAATGCCCACAGTAGTAGTTCTCCTTATAGTAGTGACCCCTACACATTGCCCCACAGTAGTAGTGCCCTTATATAATGTACACAGTAGTAGTGCCCCTATGCAGTGCCCCTGGTAGTAGTGCCCCTTATACAATGCCCACAGTAATAGTGCTATCTAAACTGCCCACAGTAGTAGTGCCACTATACATTGCCCACAATAGTAATAGTGCCCACTATACATTGCCTACAGTAGTAGTACCCCTTGTAATAGTGCCCCTATACATTGCCCACAGTAGTAGTGTCCCTTGCAGTAGTGCCCCCTATTCATTGCCCACAAGAGTAACCGTGCCCCCAATACATTGGACACAATAATAGTGCCCCTTGTATTAGTGCCTACAGTATATAGTAGTAGTGCCCCTTACTGTAGTGCCCAGAGTAATAGTGCCCATATTAGTACCCTTTGTAGTAGTGCCCATAGTACTGGTAGTGCCCACAGTAGTAGTAGTAGGAGCACCCACAGAAGCAGTAGTGCCCCTTGAAGTAGTGCCCATAGTAGTAGTGCCCCTTGAAGTAGTGCCCATAGTAGTAGTAGTGCCCCTTGAAGTAGTGCCCATAGTAGTAGCAGTAGTGCCCCTTGAAGTAGTGCCCATAGTAGTAGTAGTGCCCATAGTAGTAGTGCCCCTTGAAGTAGTGCCTAAAGTAGTAGCAGTAATGCCCCTTGAATTAGTGCCCATAGTAGTAGCAGTAGTGCCCATAGTAGTAGTAGTGCCCCTTGAAGTAGTGCCCATAGTAGCAGTAGTGCCCCTTGAAGTAGTGCCCATAGTAGTAGTAGTGCCCATAGTAGTAGTTCCCCTTGAAGTAGAGCCCCCTTACACATAAACACACAGACAAACACACATAAAAACATACTTACGTGAAGCCCCGCTCCGGTGCCCTCCGCCGTCCACCAGCTCCTTGCTCTGCACTGTGGGAGAGGACTCCCACAGTGCACAGTCCTCTCCCGTCAGCTCCGCGCTCTGCACTGTGGGAGGGGGAGAGACGTCATGATGTCTCTCCCCAGCACACACTGCAGGAGCCGGGAGGCGGAGCTCAGAAGTGAGCTCCGTCCTCCGGCTGCAGGGAAGGAGACGCCGGGCGCCTGCTGGTAACACAAACTCAGCAGGTGCCCGGCATATGGAGAAGGCAACATCAGCGCCTTATCCATATGCCTCTCGGCGGCGGGCGGGTCAGTGCTGGAAGTGCCGGTATACCATACCGTTGTATACCGGCTCACTTCGAGCACTGCATTATGCACTTACATAATATATTGGCATGTTACACTTCAAGTCTTTGCAAAAATCTCATATAGGGGTCTATGGGCCTGATTACTTACAGATTGCAAGTCTGAGTACTCACGCAGAGGGCCGATTGTTACATACTGCACAAGCGTATGCATCGCAGTGGCGATGCAGACGGTTCACAGAGTGATTCAAAGGAAGTGAGGGGGTGTTGACAGGGGGGTGGTCGGGGAAACACAGGTGGGTCAGTGCGTTTGAAAACGCCGTTACAGGGGCGTGCATAAACTAGCCACTGCATGCGATGATATTAGCAAATTCTGAGTAAGGGATACAGATGTAAGTGGCTGGCGCTACGTTCCCTGTGAAGTCCAACGATAGACCTAGAATGCAGCCAGGAACAGCAGGAGCTTTCAACAAGGACTCTCAGAAGGATAATTGTATTGTGATAGTGGTTCCGGCACTTCCTGTGAGCTAAATATAACGGAGGTTAGGAATAGAGCCGACGGCACATAAACTTCTAGTCAGGGATAGAGGGGTTAATAAAGTTAAAAATGTTTGTTGACAGTAGTAGGCAGATGCGATAGGACGTTAGGTTAGGGGCGGGGTTAGTTAGAGGGTGTAGAGAATCTACTGTGGTAAAATCTGCCTCTTTGAATTGATCTGCGACCAGGAAAGTACAGTTCTTTCTTAGCAGATCTGTCTGTTGGAATAAAGGTTCTTTATTCATCCCTACTTTCTCTTTCCCTACTTTATATCTTTCCCTACTCTCTTCTCCATACTTTCCCTATATCTACACTCTCTTTTCTTATCTAACTTTTCTTTACCTTCCAGTTGCGCTCCTACCTCCTTGCCTTGACTGTGTGGAGCAACATGAGCCGTCCCCAGCGCGCGCGCTCGGTACCCGCCCGTCTGTCAGACGGTGTCGGGTCCGGCGCGCTTTATCCCCCTCTCTCTCATGTCCTGCCCTCCCGGCGTTCGGGAGGGTCAGGTAAAGCGGCCCCCTTACAAGCAGCAAGCGCTGCGGTCCCGGGCACGCGGCCGCGGCGGTGCCGCGAAACCCCTCTGTTGCTGCCTCCGCCTGCCCCTGGATCCCCGCTGGTTGCCAGTACTAGTGCGGCCGGGGACCAGGGCGGGCGGGGATCAGAAGCGGCCGGGCGTACTACAGCGCCCGTGGAGTCGCGGGTGCGCGCTCCGGCCGTTCCCACGGACATCAGCGGGCAGTCACACCGCCCGTCCCTTCTCCCCCAGTGGCCGCTCAGAGTGAGCCGGCTGAAGTCCGGGGGGAAGGGCGGCGGAAAAGGCCACATAAGCGTGCAGGCCGGATGCCTGTCATGGCGCCGGCTTGCACGCAGGCCAACATTAATACAGGCGGGGGGCGGAGACGAAGGGGGAGGAGCCAACGCCTGCATAGTGACAGGCAGGTTAATCCTCCCCCTCTTCTGCTGCCCCCTGTTTATGCTGATAATGGCGACTCAGACATGGGGTCCCCCATGTCTGCAGCAGCCAGCTCCTCCAGGCCTGCGGGGGTGGCAGCTGCTCAGGCGTCTGCTATGCCTGCAGGGCCTGCGGCACCAGGGAGTGCTCCTTTGCTCGATGCTGGTACCATAGCCGGACTGCTGGTGTCTGTGGTGGGTGCACTGACACCGCTTTTGACCCAGCAGCCCGGAAACGCTGACACGGGGGGCCCTTCTGCGTCGGCGGCGTCCGCCGTGCAGACGCAGCTTGGCCCGCTGGTGCAGCAATTAGGCAGGATTTGCGGTCTTTCCCTCGCTCCCGTGCCCGCAGCTCCTTCCGTTTCTTTCTCTCCCTCTGCAATCTCCCTTCCTCAGCCCAATCAGGCTGCAGACACAGACAATGCGCACGATGCTGCTTCAGTCTCTTCTTTTACAGACGACAGTCTGGAGGAGTTAGCAGTGGTCGCAGCCCCGACCAGAAGTGCGACTGCTGAAGTCAGAGCTAACGCAGGCAATGGAGTTACCAATGCCCTTGCCAGTGCTTCTGGTGAGTGTGACAGTACATCTGACTGCGGGTCTACTTCCATTTCCTCCTCCTCTTCAAGCGATAGTTCGCATAAGGCTAGGCGTAAAAGGGCAAGGAGGTCTCGTAGACGTCGCTCACGTCGTCATAGGCATTCTAGCGAACGGTCCTCCGGCAGTAGTACCAGCTTAGATCGCGGAGCGGGTCCGGAGGATGTTGTACACTGCGCTAATACAGCTGTCACTCGAGGTATGCGTACCAGGGTTAAGCAGCGGATCAAAAAAGGGCGCTACGTAGATATGTTCACCCTTACAGCTACGGCGAAGAAAGCTGCTGCGACCGCAAAGACAAAAGGGGGTATTGGTCTGGAGGCCTTTAAGTCTTACACGAATTGGCTATCTGGGTTCTGCGTGTTCTCAACTTGCTATCTCAAAACCAGGCCTTCCGAGTACCTTAATGTTATACGATATTTACACCTGATACATGGCCTATTCAAGGCCTCACGCAGTACGGCGTGGCGTCAATACGACGAAGAGTTTCGTCGAAAGCAAGATCGGGTCAAGGTCATGGAATTGGGTTGTAAAGATGTTGAGGTGTGGATGGAGGTGACACAGCCTACACGCGTCCTTGCTGATCAGTCCCCTGGGCGGCCAGTTCAACCCTCGTCCCCCTCGGCACCAAGGACAGCCAGTGGAGGGCAAAACAAGCGGAAGTGTTACGCATACAATAATGGGAATTGTACCCTTGGTAACAGGTGTCGCTTTCGACACCAGTGCCTCCGCTGCGGCGCGGCACACCCCAGTAAGGACTGCTCCCGCGGTCCAGGAGGAGTTCAGGCCTCCGCTGCGACACCCTCTGCCAAACGGTCAGGGGCCGGGACTTCGCAGTAAAGTGTCAACTCCCATTCGTCTGGATGCCATGGCAAAATGGTTAGACTGGTATCCTGTGCGGGACGCCGCCGCCTTTTTGAGTAAGGGTTTTGCAGAGGGATTTTCGCTTCCAATAATACGGCCTGTCAGTTCCGGGTCCCCTAGGAATTTACGCTCGGCCTGCGATTTACCTCACGTGCTAAGGGATAAGGTTATGAAGGAGGTCGGGCTGGGTCGCATGATTGGACCTTTCCCGCAGCCTCCGATACCCGATCTGGTCCTTTCCCCTGTGGGTGTTGTCCCCAAGAAGGCCCCCGGGAGTTACCGTTTAATTCAGCACCTGTCACATCCGTCAGGCGCGTGAGTTAACGACGCCATAGATGTTGAGGTCTGCCGCGTACAGTACCAGTCATTCGAATCTGCGTTAACGTTAGTTCGCGCAGCAGGTCCGGGTTCTTTCATGGCAAAAGTGGACATTGAGTCCGCCTTTAGATTGTTGCCCCTGCATCCTGAATCATTTCGCTTCATGGGGTTTAGGTTGCCGGATGGCTACTACCTGGACAAATGTCTTCCGATGGGTTGTTCGATTTCCTGCGCGTTCTTCGAGCGTTTCAGTTCCTTTCTCCATTGGTGTGTCACGGTGGGGTCTGGGGAGACGAGCATAGCCCATTACTTGGATGACTTCTTGTGCGTAGGTCCAGCCGGTTCGCGTCGCTGCAATCGTCTCCTTTTTTCTGTGCAAGCACTCTTCTCGGAATTTGGTGTACCTATTGCGCACGATAAAACTGAGGGCCCAGCCACTAAGCTGGTTTTCTTGGGTATTGAAATTGATACCTTGGAGGGTCTTTGCCGGCTGCCGCCGGACAAGATTCGTCGTTTGCAGGATACTATCCTCCTAGCGTTGGCGGGAGGAAAGGTAACTCTTCGTCAAGGTCAATCCCTGCTCGGGCTGTTTAACTTCGCGTGTCGAGTTATCCCGATGGGGAAGATTTTTTGTCGGAAGCTACAGAGGGCTTTGGTAGGGCTACGTCAACCGCACCATTTTCTGCGGCTGTCGTCTGAACTAAAGCTGGACCTGGCGGTTTGGGAGACATTTTTGGGCGATTTTAATGGAGTGCGCGTCTGGCCTGCGGATCCTCAACCTAATGCTTGCCTGCAGCTCTTCACGGATGCTGCTGGATCATCAGGTTTCGGATCTTTTTTGGGAGGAGATTGGTGTTTTTCAGTTTGGCCGGCGGAATGGGTGCAGGCAGGATTGACCAAGAACTTGCTCCTACTGGAGCTGTTTCCCATAGTGGTGGCATTAGAGCTATGGTGTCAGCGGTTGCGCGACCGTTCCATAGTTTTTTGGTGCGATAACCTGGGGGTAGTACATGCGATCAATAACCAAAGATCGTCGTCGCTACCAGTGTTGCGGCTTCTTGCTTGGCTGGTTCTGCGCGCTTTGCAGTTTAACATATTGTTCACAGCTCGTCATGTGCCGGGTACTGATAATTCCATTGCAGATGCGCTCTCCAGACAAGATTGGCGGAGGTTCCGCGAATTGGCCCCGTACGCGGCATTAAAAGGTGAGCTTTGTCCATTTCATTGTTGGCAGATCATCAAACCAGAATGGAAGATCTCGCACGTCGGTCCGTGGCCCCACGGACGTTGACGGCCTACCAAACATCTTGGCAACAGTGGGAGACGTTTTTGCAAGGACGGAGTTCGTCAGGTAGTTCTCGTTATACTAATATGGTTGCTTTTGTTTGTTTCTTATTCGATTCCGGCAGGTCGCGGGCTTATGTTGCCCAGAGGCTTGCTGGGATTTCATTCTTTTTGCGCCTAGCTGGGCAGAGAGACATAACTAAGGGTTTTTTAATTCAAAGGGCCCTTAGGGGTTGGTCTCGCGTCAGGCCTGCCACGGATGACCAGCGTCGTCCTATTGGTCCTGATTTGCTAGCGCGTCTAGGTGAAAGTTTGACGGGCATTTGTTCTTCGCAATTCGAGGTTCTGTTATTCCGCCTCGCTTTTGCGATGGCCTTTCATGGGGCTTTTCGCATCAGCGAGCTGGTAGCGTCTTCGCGCCGCGCTCAGCCCCCTCTGCTTCGTTGTCACATTTTGCTGCGTGATACGCTGTTGTGCCGTATTCGGCGTTCCAAGACCGATCAGATGGGTAGAGGTCGCTGGGTGTCCCTGAAATCCTGTCCTGATGACGGGATTTGTCCGGTTCACTTGGCCTCCCAATATACTCTTTGCAGGCCAATGCAGCCGGGGGCTTGGCTTATGCACGAGGATGGATCTCCTCTGACTAAATTCCAATTTAGATCGGTCTTCCATCGCTGCATACGGCACCTCGGGCTTTCCACTTTTGCGGCCTCCTCGGGTCTTTCTTCACAGGAGATCCAGGCTCTCGGAAGATGGAAGTCCAATGCCTACAGAAGTTATGTTCGTCTGGAATCATAAATTGTTATACTTTATTCGTTTGGACTTGAGTGCCTTGGCCAACTCGCTGCCTTTCCGGTGGGGGTCCCGAGAGATTTTGCCCTGTTTTTTGCCATGCTTTGGACATTGATCGTTTAGCTTAATATAATATTAATGTGAACGAATGAAATATAGAAAAGATCCAGCAGGTTTTTTTTGTAGGTTTTCACCTCGGGTCAAGTCTTCCTCCCCCCCTCCCACCCTCCCACTCCTCCTTTGTGATTTACATGCTGCATATATACTTATCTATTTTATTTCTGTATATTTGCAGGTGTCCAGGACGCTAGGCCCATTTGGTTCATTGGTCACTCTTTTATTTTTTGGGCCGGGCAGTCGCGCTTTGCTGTAGATGCCTCCGTGTTCCCACGTTGGGAGAGTGTTAGGTGGTTGGGGCAGAGGGGCATGCTTTGGGAAGCTTTGTTGCGCAACTTGCACAGGTCAGTAGCTGAATTTGGTTCCCCTTTAGTGCTAATTATACATCTCGGGGGCAATGATCTGGGCCAGCAAACTTCCTTAGAGTTGCGCCATGCGATTGTTCGTGACTTGACAGAGGCGGTTCGGTTATTGCCTAACTGCCTTTTGGTGTGGTCCCCTATCATCACCAGGCTTTCATGGCTATATTGCTATAATAGTGTGGCTTTGGACAGGTCCAGGAGGAAGGTTAACAAATGGGTGGCTAGGCACGTGCTGGAATTGGGAGGGTTGGTGGTGCACCATCCTTTAATTCGGATTCAGGATGCCCACCTTTTCCGCAGGGATGGAGTTCATCTTACTGAGGAGGGAAATTTTTTGTTTCTAGAAGATATTTTTGCAGTTTTTAAGGGTTTGGTTGTTTAGCATGGTGGCGGGCTGCTTCTCTCCTGAGAGCCGCTGTGGCGGGAAAGACCGGCAATATTGAAGTGTCCATCTTGCAGCAGTAATAGCGGTGCGCACCCCTTCAATGCACTGATAGGCTGATTTCACCCTATTGGGGTCAGCGGCACCTCTCGACCGAGCAGGATGAATGGTGCATTGGCATGGGTGTTGGGGCCGCATCACTTGCTCTGAAAGGGATAGTTGGCCCTTGCAAGTTTTTAAGATCACCCTACTTTTGTCTGGGATAGTTGGCCCTCACAAGTTGTGATTTACTTCCGGCCTAAGACAAGTGGACGCTGGTTAGTTGCCGTTCTTTCTCCTGCCACCATGTCTACCTTGTAACCAAATAAAGCTGACCAATTAATTTAAACGGCATAACTTGGTCTCCTGTGTTTATTTTAGTTAAGTTTAGTTTAAGTTTATGGGTCACATCTATCATCTGACGATAGAAGTTTAATATAACGGAGGTTAGGAATAGAGCCGACGGCACATAAACTTCTAGTCAGGGATAGAGGGGTTAATAAAGTTAAAAATGTTTGTTGACAGTAGTAGGCAGATGCGATAGGACGTTAGGTTAGGGGCGGGGTTAGTTAGAGGGTGTAGAGAATCTACTGTGGTAA
Source organism: Taudactylus pleione (assembly GCA_031769625.1). Lineage (NCBI taxonomy): Eukaryota > Metazoa > Chordata > Amphibia > Anura > Myobatrachidae > Taudactylus > Taudactylus pleione. Next base: position 9,703,324 of record JAUIMM010000099.1, read on the forward strand.
AATCTGCCTCTTTGAATTGATCTCCCACCCTCCCTACCCTCTTGTGTCTTGTGTCGGCTTTATTTCATTAGCAGGGAAAGACCGGCAATATTGAAGTGTCCATCTTGCAGCAGTAATAGCGGTGCGCACCCCTTCAATGCACTGATAGGCTGATTTCACCCTATTGGGGTCAGCGGCACCTCTCGACCGAGCAGGATGAATGGTGCATTGGCATGGGTGTTGGGGCCGCATCACTTGCTCTGAAAGGGATAGTTGGCCCTTGCAAGTTTTTAAGATCACCCTACCCTTGTCTGGGATAGTTGGCCCTCACAAGTTGTGATTTACTTCCGGCCTAAGACAAGTGGACGCTGGTTAGTTGCCGTTCTTTCTCCTGCCACCATGTCTACCTTGTAACCAAATAAAGCTGACCAATTAATTTAAACGGCATAACTTGGTCTCCTGTGTTTATTTTAGTTAAGTTTAGTTTAAGTTTATGGGTCACATCTATCATCTGACGATAGAAGTTTATGAAAGTCTCTTCTTTTTTTTATTTTTCTCCCCAAAAAATATGTAAAAGAAAAAGATAATATATAGGGCTCTATTTACTACAATCCGCATATTGAATGCGGATTGTAGTGTGATATTACCGAGTGAATTCGCATTGCGAATTCAGGCAATATCACAGGGAATTACTATAAATCCCTTGCAGGGACAGAGCTTGCGATAAAGCTCTGTCCCTGCGGATCCCATCCGCACTCTTGTCGCGATATTTCGGAAAAAATACCGCGACTAAGAGCCCGCGCATGCGCCGACCGACCACCGCTACTACCCCCCCACCGACGCTAAGCCCCGCCCCCTGGCGCTAAGCCCCACCCCCCCCGCGATCACTGACCCCCGCGACCCCCCCTCCCCCCCTCCCTTCATTAGACTTACCTGCATCCTCCTGGCCTCCGGTGATCTTCTCCGGGCTTCCCGATCAGGTGATCTCCCATACTGCACTGGGGCCCGATCACCTGATGACCGGGCCCCAGTGCACTGTGGGAGACCAGCTGACCGGAGAGGAGCCATCACCGGAGGCCCGATCACCGGTCCCTGGAGTCAGGTAAGTAAAAAAAAAAATGTTTAATATTTTTTTTCTTTTTTTTACAGCAATCAGCTTGCGGTCTGCTTAGACCACACAGCTGATTACTGGTACCGGCTCCCGCCTCTGCTCTCCCCGTTAGAGCAGAGTGGGAGCCCGGTAACCGGGGGAGACCCTGGATAACGCCACCTCCAGGTGGCGTTATTATCACAGGGCTTCCCCCGGTATTTTTTTACAATTTAATTTTAGTAACTCTGGTCGGATCACATTTCCCATTACAATTATGGGAAATGCGATCTGCTTTACTAAAAATAAGTGATACTGGGGGTTGGAGTAGAATTTTACTAATTCTACTCCAATTGCCCTGTAATAACTACAGTTGAAACTAAAATAATGTGAAAAGGGTGTGAAAACACCCTTTTTCACTTTATTTGAGTAAAAATAATGTCAATAAATAGAGCCCATAGTGTAAAACCATAACAATGTTTTATAAATCATGAAAGATTGATATACACTCACCCTTTCGAAGTGAGTTATAGACGTTGGACCCAATTTTCACCGTGGTCCTGCGGTGGTTACAAAATGAAACGCTGGTCTTTAAGGTGAGGTCTTCAATTCCTCCCACACATAGTGTTGTAAATGGGGAAATAAATACAACAAGCATTCATAGTACAGACCAATTTACCCAATCCAAGATTTTACACAATATGCAGTGTACACATATTAGTAATAATCTTAACTATTAGACAACACAAAGATGAAAGTCTTCAATATTTTCAACTATTATTACTTAATTTTTTGCCAAATTTAATTCTGGTTCTATTGGGTTTTTTTTTAATACTTCCCAAAATTTATATCATTGTCGATTTTAGATACTGTATATGTCATTCTCACAACCATGGAATGTGGTAAAGGTTCAAAAGATCAAGCTGATCTTTTGGGCATGTTCAAAGCACACAGTGCGTGTGGCTTCTTTATGTACATGTAACCGACCACTCCATTGGCGGATTAAGGTTTGTGGGGGCCCTGGGGCAACAACCTTTTGGGGGCCCCTATCAATATAATTGTATTAAAAGTATGTACATTAGTATATTTGTGCAAGAGAGCTGCATGGGATATATATATATATATGTCCATCAACCGGCACTCCACAAATATCAAAGAAAATACCTTGCCTTGGTGCCCTCCCCGGGGATCTCTCACCGTATGTAGAATCATTATGCAGATCGGCAGCACTCTTAGTACTTTAATTCATGTAAAGAAAAGAATCAAATCTAGGCCATGGTATATGCCAATGTTTCAATCTCCTTTATTGTAGATTTTCCTCAGGGACCCCCCAAATACACACTGGAGGGTGGGCAGCTCAAGATAATGCAAAGCCAGTTTTGGCAAGGGCCTCCAAATTGCCTTATTTTTCCTGCCGGTAGTCAAACTGACTGTCTGATATGCCTATTTGCCATTGGACGCTATCAGTAAAAAATGTAAAATAGTCCTCAACCATTCTTTGAATGGTGACCGTATCAGATGGAGTCATGGTAGAGGTCTCATTAATTGTAGGCAATTCTTTTAGACCCATCCAGATGTCAAAACTTGGTTGTGTTGACTCATCTGCGTCACCAGTGGGTCGTTTGGGAAAGTTTAGTTTTTCCACTGCAGATGCACTTGCTGGAGAAAATGAAGCCATCACTGCATCACGTGCCACTTGAGCTGACAATTTGCTTACCAACAGCTCTTTGCATCTCTTCAGATCTGTGTAAATTGGGAAGAAAGACACAATGTATGACCTTATATCTTAAATCTTGTGTTTGCTCTATTAAGCTTGTCTACATATCTGTGATTAAGTGGACAGTGGGTACAACGACATTTTGGAGGCCAATAATTAAGTTTTTTTAATGTCCATGTACAGGTTGGGAATTGCTTTTCTAGTAAAGTGGAATCTTGATGGGATTTGGTAGCGGGTACACAGGACCTCATTTAACTGTCTAAAATCCACTGCATTATTGGTGTATATTGGATGCTCTTCTAATACCAGCATAGATGTTATGGTGTCAGTTATGCGCTGTGTAACTGGGTGACTGCTGTCATATTTGCTCCCCCTTGCAAAGTATTGTTTAACAGTCAATTGTTTTTTAAAGTACTACTAGTAGTCTTCCTGGTCCACTTCTGGGATGAAAATCCACTCCCAGCAGCAGACATAGCGCTCAAGGATTCTTCTAGGGCAAGGACTGATGTGAATGATTTAAATATTTTTTAAATGCCTCCCCTCCTCCCCTCCCCTCCTCCCCACCCTCATAAATTTGCTTCGGAATTAAAAAAATTAAATTAAATATACTACTAAACAAATCTTCCTTTCCCTGCCTTCAACTACATACATACTTCAACTCCTTCAGGCCTCTTGAATAATAGAAACATTTGTTTCCTGATGTGCCATGTTGAAAGTTGAACTGCCACAGCTGCCAAAAATGTCCAGAAATGTGTATGGCCACAGATAGCATCTCCTGCATGCCCCTTTAATTTAAAAAAATATTCTGAACCACCAAGTTGATTTTGTGGACAAAACATTGGACATATTAGTCACCCATGCTTTCCCCTTCTCCCTCCTTAAATTTGCTTCGGAATAAAAAAATTTAATTACATTTACTACCAATCAACCATTCCTGTCCCTGCCATCAACTATGTACATACTCCATCTCTCTCAGGTCTTTTGATTAATGAAAACATATGTTTCCTTATGTGCCATGTTGGGGGTTGAACTGCCACATGTTTGTGCCGCCCACTGCTGTTACTTAGTCAGCCAAATAGCTTGGTGCAAAATTTGGGCCTGAACCTGATGAAAACAATATTGTGAGCTGTGTGGTGGTCAAAATTGACTGGAAATGAGTGGAAATTAATGTTATTGAGGTTAATAATACTGTAGGAACAAAACAAAAAAAGCCTAAATTACATGATTTTAGCTGTTTTATGATTTTTTTTAGAAAAAATACAGATCCAAAACTAAAACACGCAAGGGGCAGTTTTGCCAAAACCAAATCCAGATCCAAAACACGAGGAGATACAGATCCAAAACCAAAACCAAATCACGGGGGTCAGCACACAACCCTAGTAGCGGCTAGTGGGGATAGTGCTGCTGTAGGGCAGCAGCATTGTCCGGGGACATTGCACGTGGTACCCAGCTTAAACTCCCTGCTTGCAAGCTCACTGCTCCCCCTCTTAGGTCCCATGATGTTTTCATGCCAACGCCATTCTCAGTCTCTATAGTGAAGGGCATGTGACACGTCCACTTTCTAGTACTTGTGGTCAGGTGACCAGTGACGAGTGTAGAGAATTCAACCTGGCTGCTGTTATTTAAGGCTCACTCTGGCCGTTGCAAGCTGCCAGAGTATTAAGCTTCACATTCCTAGGGACTGATTATGAGGGGGGGAGCAAAGAAAAACAAAAAAGTAGTAACTGTATATATGTAATAAACCATGTTGCAATGCAAAGGTGGGATGTAGTCACCATCCTGGCAGTCAGAATGCCAAAGCTCAGAATACTGGCTCCAGAATCCCGGCCGAAGGTAAGTATTAGGGTTTGTGGGAGGGTTAGGTACTAGGGAGAGGGTTAGGCACTCGGGGGGGAGGGTTAGGGTTAGGCTGCGGGGGGGGGTGGGGAAGGTTAAGATTAGGCTGCAGGAAAGGTGAGTTATTGTTAGGGAGAGGGTTAGGGTTATGTTGCAGGAAAGGTGAGTTAGGGTTAAAGCTGCAAACACACACAACGATTTTGTTATCAACAATTTTCTGAACGATTATCTGTCAGATATTTTATAGTGTAATGAACGATTTTTTTGAACTACAAACGATTTTTGCATATTCCCTTAATGAAATAGTTGAGTTGGTCAGTCTGACTGAACTACAAACTACAAACGTGAACGCGCATGAACGATAATCGTTCATCGTTTTAACTCAGAAAGTGAACGATTTTTTCAAGGATTGAACGATAAAAAAATATCGTTAACGATAATCGTTCAAAAAATTGTTGTGTGTGAATGCACCTTAAGAGTTAGGACACTTACTGTACCTACCTGGGATTCTGACTGTCGGGATTCTGCTGTCGGTATTCTAACCACCGGCATCCCGCACTTACCCCACAAAGAGTATATATAGATTCATCCACAGAGAGGCACTCCTTGTTTTTTTTTATCAAAGTAGCAAAATCTTTACTGCATAATGGGCAGCATTATTTTTACACTGCAATTTTAAATCTCTCTGCACATTTTAAATCTGCCTCACTTACAATGCATCATGGTTTTCCAAGGTGTAAAGTTACTTGGTCTGTTTGGTTTTGCTCCCAACTCATAATCGCCCACCTAATCTCCAGCACCCTTATACAATACTTTGATCTCATTGTATATGAACCAGAGTGTTTCTGACCTGCATTATTCCATTGGCTCTGAGCTGTTCCATATGTTTCTGACTTGGCTGTACTCTGATCAGTCTTTTGTCTGCTCCTACTGTCCTAGATATTCCTGACATGTTATAAGACCTAGGTTGCTGAATAATCTGTATTTATTGCACTCGGTACCAACTCAGGGGGCCTCTAGGTGCAAGATGGGAACAATACTTACTTCAAGTATGTTAGGGGGATTTTTTAACCAGTGTTCAATCTAAATTGCATCCATCAATTTCTACACTGAGAAAACCAATGCGGCTCATATTATTTCACTATTATTAAGTCAAGCTCTATTGTGGGCTTTCCCACTCAGGGAAAGGAATGACTCCCCCATGTCATGAGTGTAAGGCTTTCCTGTGCATGTTCAGGAGGTTTTTTGCTGAACCCCAGTGCCGTAACTAGGGTAGTGTGACCAGTGCCGTGGCACAGGGCACCGCAGGGCAGGGGGCGCTGTTTGGGCCTGACATTTTTCTTGTTTATTATCATTCTCACTTGTAGCTTCCTCTTCCTCTATCCCCAGCATCTCCTGACCTCCCCTATCTCTTCCCTGGCCCTTCCTCATGAGGCCATGGTCCTTTTACAGGTGCACTATCATATGTCCCTATTTAAAAAAATGGCAAAATAGCAGCTATTGAGATCATTTAAGTACCGCAAATACCATCAACTGACCTATTCGGGGGTAACTATAGTGATCCCCAATGTCAGTGCATCATTTGTGGGGTGTCAGACTGATTTCCCCAAATCTGACAGCACTTTTCGCATGTTAGAGTTTCGCTGGGTCCCGTTTTCGGCAATTTCTAATTGAATACGGGGATAAGCGGGGATGCTTGGGATACTTTTTCGCATTGAAAACCAGCGATGTCGCGAAAGTCCAGCATGCGAAAAGTACGGGACTTTTCCTGGCTATTTCTATATACTTTTAACCAAATACTTTGCTTGCTTTTATACTATCTGAATAATCATTTTTAAATAATAGAATAAAGGTTATATTTTAACATTTGTGCACCATATACAGATCCCTTTCTTTTTTATCTTCTAAATTGTAGGTCTCAAATTCTGCCTGAAGAGCGAGATAGAAGATTCAGGGGTCAGTGTTCGGAGACAGAGTGAAAAGTGATAAGGTGCCAGCCAATCCGCTCCTAACTGCTATCTCACAGGCTGCGTTTGAAAAATGACAGTTGGGAGCTGATTGGCTGGCACCTTATCACTTTTCACTCATGTCTCCTAACACTGCTTAGTAAATAGACCGCTCAGTAATAACCTGTGTCTATATTGCAGAATGGCTGGACATGTGATTTCCTGTTGCTCCAAACACCCAGAACAACAAGGAAATGGGAAATCTTATCTGGTACTTGGAGGGCCATGTTAGGCCATGTAACCCTAACCTTCCTCCCCAGTGCCTAACCCTAATCCCCCCTCTAAGTGCCTAAACCTTACCCCCCCTTCCCCGCCGCCTAAACCTAAGTCCCCCGGGGGGTGCCTAACCCTAAGTCCCCCTGGGGGTGCCTAACGCTAACCTCCCCTTCCTCTAGCCTAAACCTAACCTCCCGGGGGAATGCCTAACCCTAAGTCCCCCCAGGAACCCTAAACCTAACCCTCCCCCCCGCGCAGCTATCCGCACTCGGCGCCCAGCTATCCACACTCTGCGCCCGGTGTCCCTTCGATTGGGATGCCGGGCGTCATTCTCCCAGCATATGTCTAATGACAGGCGTCGGCATATCGATGCCTGTCTTTAGACCCTTGCCGGGATATGATAGTAGGGAACCGGGCTTTCGGGATTAGGTCAGCCGGCTTTCCCACTGCATACCACTCAGTTCACAAGTGAGGTGTCACTATAGCTGGCTCAAAGATCTATTACTCATTAAATCTGGAGTGGATGGAAACTTTATTTCCTCATCTATAGTCACCAGGTTGAAATTACCTTAATCTGAAATTAATAGGAGTAGAATCTCTGACGCTATTGTATGGGTATGACCCATACTGTCTTGACCAGGGCTGTGTGTGTCCGGGGCCAGAGAGCCTTACCTGTTCGGATGCTGTGGCGGGGTCCCTCTGGCGGGGGCATCTGGAGGTCAGCACTGCATACCTCAGGGTCATGCAGGCACAGTGTCAGTTTGGGTCACTTTAGGCAGAGCTGCAGCTTGACATGGGCGCCGCCATCTTGGATTTCATCAAGTGACTAATTTCAGCCAATCCAGCCAGAGCATTATCAGGAATCCTAGCAACCATGCACTTCTTTGGTATTTAAGGGCTGCTGAGCAGTCCTTTCTTTGCCAGTGCAATGTTTATCCCAGTGCAAGCTGGGTACTAGTTCTCTGTGCTCCCTTGCTGTTACCTGTTCCTAGCTGTAATCCTCAGACCCTGCTCGCTCCAGTCACCCCTGTCAGACCTCTGTGTGACAGCAGTGCTACTCCAGGCTACCACCCCTAGGGGGACTTCTGCTGATATCCGAACAGTCTGTGCTTCTCCCCAATCATCCGGTTACCAGTCGCCTCTACCCTGCATACCTATCGTGTAAACTTCCATCTGGATCGCCACCTGTTAGTGGGCCACCCATGAATAATACCCCTCTGAAACCTCTCCTGGTTCCACTCCGGGTCCAAGTCCTCTTTCACCCATGACAGTTTGCACTGGCCAAATGAATTCGGCCAGTGGACAGGATCCCAGAACATCATCAGCCGCCTGGAGGCATCGTCAGCTGCCTGGAGGGTCTGGAAGCTTAGCAGAGACAACTGGCCCAGTTTTTACAGATGTCTCTCTGCACAGGAGATGTCTCTCTGCCAGGATAATTTACAGGATTCGCTGGTCACCGTGAATATGCCGACCTCCACTAGCCAGCCAGTTTCCCCAGTCATTCCCGCTCTGACTGCCCCATCCCATCTACATCTTCCGACGCCTAATAAGTTTGATGGGAACCCGAAACTGTGCAGGGGATTCCTCAACCAGTGTGACGTACACTTCACGCTGCAACCAGCGAACTTTCCTTCAGTTAAAGCCAAGGTGGCCTACATTGTGTCCCTTTTGTCTGGGTCCGCTCTGGACTGGGTATCTCCTCTCTGGGAAAGATCCAACCCTATCTTGGACAGTTATCCTGAATTTCTGGCCTCCTTTAGGAGGATTTTCGATGAGCCAGGGAGAACAACTTTGGCTACTGCTGAGTTTATGTGACTTCGCCAAAGCAACTGTCCCGTGAGCCAGTACGTCATTCAGTTTCAGACACTGGACTCAGAATTGGGATGGAATGAAGAGGCTCTGATAGCGGCTTTCTGGAGCGGCCTCTCAGAGTGAAGGATGATCTGGCGACGAGAGACCTTCATTCTTCCCTGGATGGGTTTATTTCAGTCTGTAACAAGGTGGATCTGAGATATAGGGAACACCAAGTCGAGAAATCTAAGAGAGACCGCTATCAGTTTCACCCGTATAATGCTTCTAGTACTTCCATGCCAGAACCTGTTGGTGATGAGCCTATGCAGATTAACAGAGCCCATTTATCTTCCAAGGAGCAGCAAAGATGTTGCCGAGAGAACTTGTGCTTGAATTGCGGTGGAAATCGTCATATGGTGGCATCCTGCCCTCAGCACCCGGGAAACTCTCGCTCCTAACTGGCATCGGGGACACCAGGTTAGGAGTTATGACACTGTCTCCAGCCAAGAAAGAATCTAAGCTGTCTCTCTCTCTGGAGATGGGACAGGATAATAAAACTGTGCTTTCTCTCCTTGATTCAGAAGCAGCAGAGCATTTCATCACAGCTGAACTTGTCAAGAAATTCCAGATACCCGTCAAGACACTTGACCTTGATATCGCTGGGTCTGCAGTTGACGGAAGCCGAATTCATAATGGAACTGTATCTTTTGTTACCTTCCCTGTACGAGTCCGCATAGGGGCTCTTCATACCGTGTCTGTACAATTTCTATTCATCCCCAAGTCCTCGCATGGGGTTATATTGGGATACCCCTGGTTATGCCAACATAACCCTAAGATTGACTGGGACTCTATGCAAATTTGTCATGGGGAGAGGCTTGTCATTCATCTTTTTTACCCTTCTGTTAAGTCTGTGAGAAAAATACACATACCCAAATATGTGCAAATTCCTTCCCAATATGCTTCCTTTTGTGATGTCTTTTGTAAGGCTGGAGCTGACTTGTCACTGCCACATCGAGACTGGGACTGAACGACATTACTGTAAAAAATCACGACCCCTTGCCGCTTATTACCGAACTATTTGAGTCAAGGGCACTACCATTTTTACAAATTTAGGTTTAAGAGGGGCCTACAACCTCATCAGAATACTCGGGATGGACATTTTGAATATCTGGTTATGCTCTTTGGCCTATGTAATGCCCCTGCGGTCTTCCAAGGTTTCATAAATGAGATTTTCAGAGACCTGCTGGATTTTTTTCTTCCTCTCCAGAGGAGCATCAAGAACATGTAAAAGAGGTCCTATCTCGCTTACGAAAGAACTGTTTGTACTGTAAGCTCAAGAAATGTGTCTTCAGGGTGTCCTCCTTCTCTTTCTTGGGGTATATCATCTCCGGCTCAGGATTGAAGATGGATACCCAAAAGGTACAAGCCGTTCTTGACTGGTCCTGTCCTGGCTCCCTTAAGGCGATCCAAAGATTCCTGGGGTTTGCCAATTATTATAGACATTTTATCAAAGGCTTCTCCACCTTAGTAGCACCAATATCTGCTCTGACTCGTACGGGGGCAATCCCCTCTCAATGGCCTCCGGAGGCCGAATCTGCTTTTCAATTATTAAAACAAGCATTTGTCTCCGCTCCAATCCGAAGACAACCTGACGTGGATAGACCTTTTCTGTTGGAGGTGGATGCCTCTTCAGAGGCAGTTGTACAGTAGCTATCCTCAGAAATTTCTGCCAGCTGAGAGAAATTACCCTATCGGGGAGCAACAACTGTTAGCTGTCAAACTTGCCTTCGATGAGTGGCGGTATTTGCTTGAAGGGGCCAAGCACCCTATCACCGTCTATACAGATCATAGGAATTTGCTCTTACTAAAGAACATTCATTGTTTTCATCCTCGTTTAGCCTGGTGGGTGATCTTCTTCTCTTGTTTCGATTTCTCTTTAACCTTCCATCCGGGAGCTCAAAATCTGAAAGCAGACGCCATGTCATGATTCTTCTCATCTGAAAGCACTACAGAAGATCTTGGGGAGACACCTGTCCTGGAACCCAAAGTGTTTGCTGCTACTAATCTTCAACCACCTCTGGGAAAGATCTTCGTGGTCCCGAATCTCAGGAAACAACTTCTAACCTGGGCTCAAAAGTTTGACTTTTCCGGACATACGGGTAATCACAAAACATTGGAATTTCTCCAGAAATCTTATTGGTGGCCTGCCATGAAGGCTGAAATCTCTGAGTTCACCTCCTCCTGTACCCAGTGCACTCAGCGTAAGATTCCCTGGCAAGTACCCGCAGGTGAACTGAGACCTCTGTCCATTCCGACTCGGCCTTGGACCCACTTGTCCATGGATTTTATAACTGACCTGCCTGATTCTAAGGGTTACTCTCCCATCTGGGTCGTGATACTGTAGATTGTTTTTCTAAAATGGTGCATTACATACCCCTCAAAAAATTACTGTCCGACCCTGAACTAGCCCAGATTTTCATCACCCATATATTTCATCTGCATGGACTCCCAAATGGGATCGTTTCTGACCGGGGAGTTCAGTTTGTGGCAAAATTTTGGAGAGCCTTATTTTCTGCTCTACAAGTCAAGTTGAAATTCTCCCCAGCCTATCACCCCCAAACCAACGGGAGCACAGAAACAGTGAATCAGGATCTAGAAAAGTTGTTAAAAATGTACATGTCTTCCACACAGGATGATTGGGTGCATTGTTTACCCTGGGCGGAGTTTGCAAACAACAGCTCATATCATTCTTCTCCCGGGCAGACTCGTTTTCTCACAGTTTAAGGTCATCATCCCAGAGTTCCTGAGTTCCAAAGTCTTCCAGCCTTTGATGTTCCAGCTGTATCCACCTCTCTGCAAGATTTCTCCTGAATTTGGGCTCAGGTTCATGCCTCTCTACTGAAAACCTCCCATCATTACAAATTAGGGGCTGACAGGAAGAGGAGGTTCATTCCTAGTATGAAAGTGGGGGACCAGGTATAGCTTTCCACCCATAACCTACAACTCCGAGTGCCTTCTATGAAGTTTGCTCCCCGCTTTATCGGCCCATTTACTATTACAGAGGTGATCAATCCCGTGGCCTACAGACTACGACTTCCAGCATATCTTAAAATTCCAAACTCCTTCCACATCTCTCTTCTCAAAACATTAGTTTTAAATCGATTTCTTCCAACTCTGCCTCCATCTCCCAAGATCCACACCGAGAGAGGGGTGAGGTTTGAGATTAAACAAATCCTGGAATCCATGATACTGCTAAGGACAACTCCAATATTTGTTGGGCTGGAGGGGATACGGTTCCGAAGAAAGGTGTTGGGTAAAAGAAGAGGACGTCAAGGCTCCCCATCTTCTTTGCAAGATCCATTCTGAAAATCCTGAAAAACCCAAGAGGTGCCCGGAGGTCACCCATACAGGAGGGGGTACTGTCATGAGCAGGGCTGTGTGTCCGAGGCCAGCAAGCCTTACCTGTTCGGACGCTGTGGCGGGGTCCCTCTGGCGGGGGCGCGGGTATCTGGAGGTCAGCGCATACCTCAGGGTCATGCAGGCACAGAGTCCTGAATGCAGGTGTCAGTTTGGATCACTTTAGGCAGAGCTGCAATTCAACATGGGCGCTGCCATCTTGGATTTCATCAGGTGACTCATTTCAGCCAATCCAGCCAGAGCATTATCAGGAATCCTAGCAACCATGCACTTCTTTGGTATTTAAGGGCTGCTGAGCAGTCCTTTCTTTGCCAGTGCAATGTTTATCCCAGTGCAAGCTGGGTACTAGTTCTCTGTGCTCCCTTGCTGGTACCTGTTCCTAGCTGTAATCCTCAGACCCTGCTCGCTCCAGACTCCAGTCACCCTCGTCAGACCTCTGTGTCACAGCAGTGCTACTCCAGGCTACCACCCCTAGGGGGACTTCTGCTGATATCCGAACAGTCTGTGCTTCTCTCCAGTCATCCGCTTACCAGTCGCCTGTACCCTGCGTACCTATCAGGTATACTTCCATCTGGCTCACCACCTGCCAGCGGGCCACTCATGATTAATACCCCTCTGAAGCCTGCATCCTTCCAGTACCAGCAATCTGCCCTGAAAACCTCTCCTGTTTCCACTCCGGTTCCAAGTCCTCTTTCACCAGTGACACATACTTGTGATACAGTACTAGCTGCCCCAAATCCTGTAATACTTGGGCTTCCTTGCTTTGAATCCACACTGCTACCAGAGATTGGCATACAGGACAAATTCTGTCCTGAGGCTTCTCTTGTCACTTCAGTAGTTTTGCACCAGTAATATGTATTAAGAGCCCTAAACTTCTCACAGCCTCTATAACACCTGTTCTTCCTCAATACTCTGTATTCTAATGTGTATTTGGCAATCAGATAGTTGAAGAACTGAATTGAGATTATGGCTGATTACATTTAAGAGAATTTATAGAGAGGCTTCATTAGGAACTTTCAAAATTAAACCTTAGGGGAGCATACAGTTTAATCAGAATCTGATATTGGGACAAGTGGAAAACCACCTTCAATACCGGGTTTGGATATTTTGAATACCTAGTCATGCCTTGTTTTTGCAATGCTCTTGAAGTTTTTCAAAAATGTGTCAACAAATCACTCAGAAATGTTTTTATCATTTTGTGGTGGACTATTTTGACAATATGTTCATTTTTTTCAGAAAAGAGCATCACAATCATGTAGCAGAGATTCTCTCATATTGTACCTTCAAGTTAATCATTAATTTAGCAAATTTTAAAAGTGTGTATTCAAACAGAAATAACTATCACTCCATGGGTACATTGTCTATGGAACCTGTTAGAAAATGGATACGGAAAAACTTACTGTCTAAACGTATCACAAAAATGTGCTTTACCTGCAGTCTATTCAATGTATGAATCCATGCCAAGTTTGTTGGTCATTGTTCTTCTCTAACTTCAACCTATTAATTCCATTCCAACCTGGACATATAAATAAAAAAATAGGCACTTTATCACTTTCATGTGATTCTCAAGATTCTGAATCATCCACCAATCCAAAACCCATTGTGGATCCAACTTATGTCTCACTGGTAGGGATGACTTCTGTTCCAACCAAATTTTGATCTAAATTCTTTCAATGTAGTCATCTCTACCTATTTACAGGTCATGCTGTAGCCAAGAAGAGATTGGAACCTATTCTCTGAAGATATATTTGGTCTACTTTTTGAAATCATGTTCTAGATTATGTTGCAGAATGTACAACGTGTACCCAGCCCAGTATAGAGGACCAACAAAAGTCCTCTTAGGTCCATTGCTTCCATTAAGAGTACCTGAACACTCATGGCTACACATGGACATGTGGACAGGTGCTCAAAAGCTGCTCATTTCAGATCTCTTAGGGGACTTCATTCTATTCGAAAACTGTCTGCACACTCCATCAAGGAGATTTTGTGCACATGGCTCTCTACAAGAAATAACTGATGATCAAAGGGTGAAATTTGTTTTGAAATTTTTGGATAGCACTCTATGGTTTAACATTACATTAAACTTTTCAACTGAACTCCATCCTTATTCTAATGGCCAAACAGAATGGTGGAACTTCTGCCTTGGGCTGCATTTGCCAAAAAAAATTGTTTCATTAGACCAACCCAAATGAACCCAAGAAATTAGCAGAGCTAATAGCAACATATATTCATATATTGTAACCTATAGAAGATGCGATCAAAGAGTAAGAAATGCACAATTTGTCAAACACTTCACGACATGAAACAAGGTTCAAACATTTCAAATTGTGCTACTTTTCTATTTAGTATGCTGTGAAAGCAATCTATATACATTTCTCCGATGTAGACAGCTGAACATCAAGTTATACAGTGTACTTTTAGAGAATCAGTAAAATAGCAAGGGATTGATTGTTTGCCATCTGTCGCTTACTTAAATTATAATTCAAACATAACCAGGCTTCATAGATTTCCTCTGCACTTGAAGTGCATATTTATTCTCAGACCCCATGCTATTAAGCTGTTGTACTATTACATTAAATATTAAATATTTTACAACCCATAATGTGATCAGATGTTCATAATATTCAACATCCAGTAAAACAAAGTTATAACTTTCCACATGGGAACAAAAGTCATTGCTAAATTCTTTTTAAATGTTTATCAATGTACCGGATGCAATACCTTAGGTGCCTACCCACAGATGTTACTCTATGTCCTCCACCGCAGAGAAATGAGAGCTGAAATTGCCATTTATATTATTTTACATCTTCAGCTTAAAATTGGTTTACATTAGATTTTGCGGTACTTGTGTACTTTACGGACTCATTGCAGAGAGAACCCAAGTGTCCTACACTCATTATTATCATCAATCATGGTAATTTCTAAATCCCTGTCACGAAGAGGACCCTGACATCATCAGCCAGTGTCCAGCGTCATTCCTAGGGTCCAGTGTCATTCCCTACCATCCAAGTGGGCATAGACGGGGAATATAACCTTGTGGTGAGCCTGAAGCGTGGCGAGCCCGCGTGGAGACAACTTTCTCTTTAGGTGGGGACAACTTTCGGTACTTGTGTACGTAAATTACACAAGTACCATTTAAAATATTTCATTGGGTTCTCTCTGCAATGAGTCCATAGAGTAAACAAGTACCGATTTTGCTTTGCCAATGTATAACATAAGACTAGCATAAAAGTCTGAAAGATTACTGTAGATTATAAAATCACAATTTGTGATTAAAGGTGCCATCCAGAGTCGGCTCTACCATTAGGCAGCTTTAGGCAGCTACCTAGGGCGCCAGTATCTGGGGAGGCACCGCAGAGTCTGTCTATTACAATATTAAGGATGCTCTGAGAGACATTCTTGTACTAAATGCAGGTGATGGCTGTGAAACTTTTAAGACGCCCCCTCCTCACTTTCACCTGAGGAGCTGGAAAATGGGTCTTGGTGGAAGTGGGGAAGGGCGGGGGCGGTTAAGTAGGCTGAATGTTTGCCTAGGGTGCCGAGACACCTTGCACCAGCCCTGGTGCCATCACTAATGTCAATAGCAAACAGTGGGGCTGATTCAGGTTTGGTCGCAAGAGCCATCGCTGCTGCTAACCTGGTAGCAATAGTGATCCTTTCAGCTGGCTGAGTGACCCATGGGGGTCATGCAAGCTGGCCACCGCAGATGAATCTGCTGCCAGTCTGCGTGCAGGATCGCAGATCTGTTCTGCACATTTGCAGAATGGGTCCTGCACCTGCGCAGATTCCCGATAATCAGGAATCTGCGTTAGGATCCACAAATGCGTCAAAAGGTGAATCAGCCCCAGTAACCACAATGACCTGTACTAAGAAATACCATTTATAGTATAATATCCCACCCATTGCATAGAACAAGCTGTGGTCTCTAAGAAACACAGTTGGTGGGCCATTGACCTAAATGACTGCCATGTTAATAGTATTACCCAGAATTCTATAATCCTTTATAGAGTATCTTATTTTCATATTACCCTAAGGGTTTACAATGTGAAAAACTCCATGATCCTTCACAATATGTTCTATGTCTACATTCTATGCTAGTAATACAACTGCAACTCATACATTAAAAGTAATAACGTTAGGATATTTTATTTCGATTTAGGGGTCTGTGGCCAAAATGAAAGATTAACTTTCATATGGTCAGAGAATTACGTGTTTCTAAAAATTACTATTGCAGGATTTAAAACAAGCTCCACCCCAAATATTAATCCTTGTGGTACCCCCTGCAGTGCAAGACTACCACTGTATTATTTTTAAGGCAATGGTAAATGGTATCTGTGTTCTAGCGCTAATAACCTGAGCAATAAAACCATGAGTCAGGACTCCAAGGCAAATATTACTGTCCTATAGACACAATAAATTTCAGATTTGAGGGTTCTCATGTTACCGGAGATGATGCTAGAGCTGATTCAGTAGTGGGGTTAGTGTGCATGAAGCTGGGTGGATGGATGTAGGTTCTATGCACGAGGTGAGGCTAGAGACTAATGGTAAGTGGTAGACACTGGATGGAGAAACTGGACCTGATAATATTATTAGAAGCCTCAGATGGATGAGACTGGTGTACCTCAGCAAAAGACCCAACTGGGACTCATTTGATGGATGCCGGAATGGGATCAGCTAATATACACGGATTCCAGTCTGGGATTGGCTAGGCTCAATTACCAGGCTGAGACCAGCTAAGAAACACATATGCCAGACTGGAACTGGCTAGGCTCAATTACTGGGCAGGGATCAGCTAATGTACACAGATGCAGGGCTGGTACTGGGTAAGATACAGGGATGCTGGGCTGGATCGGCTTGGCTCAATTATTGGGCTGGGACCGGGTAATGTACAGCGATGCCGGTCTGGGACTGGTTAGCCTCAATTATTGGACTGGGGCTGGCTAATATACATAGATGCTGAGCTGGGACCAACTATGCTGGATGAGTGAACCAAGCTGGAACAGGTTTAGCAGAGGTCAACCAGACTGGAACTAGTACTGCAGGAATTAACCAAGCTGGAACTGGTATTGCAGGAGTTAACTAGGCTGGGACTAGTATTGCAGGAGTTAACCAAGCTGGGACTGGTATTGCAGGAGTTGACATGATGAGGAAAAGATTCCTCAGAGAGCGCCATAAAACCTGGAGCCACTGGATGCAAGGACTAACCAATGTTGCACTGGCAGCTTGACAGAGCAATAGGAAATAATTTTATACCCCTTGCTACACTGGGATTGGAGGGCTGAAGCAGCTGACTGGGTCCTGCTGTGCCATTGGGAGATCGGTGGTCAACTGACCCAATCCAAGATGGTGGGAACCGCAGGCATGCTGGAACCTGTGCTGAAAGAAGGACACCCATCTGACAGGTAAGCTGGCTGCCCGATGTGTCCAATTTATAGTAAAATAATTATGTGCCACAGTTCCCTGTCTGGATAATCAGCACTTGCTAAGGCTATAATAAGACTGGATGTTTAGAGGGTAAAAACCCAAACCACTGGTGATTTGTTCTGATTTGAAATCCTCTAAGCTACATGCAGTTTATGGCAAACCACTTGGGAAACATCTGGTTTTACCCTACATTGTGTAAGAGTCCAGGGCTACTCAGCATCAGACCCGTTCCTCCAGGAAGGAGGGGGTTTGAACTAGCAGACCCTCTGCACCTAAAGATACCCAACCCAATTTTAAGTAGCACTGGGTCCCTCCTGGTAACTCTGGGCACCATAGAAATAGTAAGCACTGTTAGCATTTTTACTAATTGAAAGGAGAATAAAACATAGAGTCCCCATTACTAGATAACTCTATAATAGCCCCTCCACTTACCAAATAAATAGATACATCTAAAACAGTGCACCTTATTGAGTAAATAATTAAATATATATTAGGGATTAAGATTGCGCATGAAAGAAATGATAAAAATATTGTCAATTTTTTTATTTTTTATTTCAATGTTTCTGTTTTTATGTCATCAATTACTTCTGACAATGACGGGAGGTTAAGCCTGCTTCTATTACATGTGTTAGTTGTGCGAGTTTGAAGCTGTTACTACATTACTCAGGGTTCACCTAGTAAAGTTATTGCTCACCAATGTCCAATTGGACAGTGCAAATTGCATCCCAGTAAAAGTGACCCATTCTCTGGCTCCTCAAGTACATTTATAGCAAGAAACAAGCTATGAAACCTACTGCAGAGAAGTGAATTCCAATGACAAATGTATAATCGTCACTCCTTTATTTCATTTAAACGATTCTGTCCCCCCAAAGACATTTTGGTTTTGTTGTATTAATTCTCTCTGAGCAAGCAACATTTCTGTACGTAATCACACCAAACCACTCATGTTTCACTTGTTAACACTTATTTATTCCCTATTGTCTCACATTTTTGTCAGTGTATATTACTGACATATTTGGATACATTTTCCTTTTTTGAAATAAATAATTATCTATAATATGGGAAATGGTATGCTGAATTTTAATTCAAATAATTTAGAAATAAAATAAAGGCCCCCATACATCAGCGACAGATTGCGCAATTCCCCGGTTCTCAGACGCCGGGGTCGGGAGGTCAAATCCAACAAGTTGGATTTCCCTGATTTGCTGATCACTACCAATATGTAATCGATGTCTAAAAATTGGGTATATATAACATAGAGAACTTCCCTGATTCCCCAACAGATTGGCCTTCATCGATTGCTGCTGAAAGGCGTTAGTGACTGGCAGACGGACGGTTCCATTCAGATCGGGGAAACGGTCGCCTGATGTATGGGGCCATTTATGTCTTATGGTACCCATATATCAGCGATGGATTGTTGCAATTCCCTGATCCCCAGACGCCAGGGGCAGGACATTGGTGAAATGCAACATGTTGGATTTCCCTAATTTGCTGATCCCTCCCAAAAAATGATCAGGGTCGTCAAATCGGGTATATCTAACATAGAGAACTTCCCTGATTCTCCAACAGATTGGTCTTCATCGATGACAAAATATGATCGGGATCCACAAATCGGGGATTTTTAACAAGAAGAATTTCCCTGATTTCCGGTTGGATTGACTATCATCGATGGCTGAAGATTTGCATTTCCGACTGGCAGATCAGCGGGTTCCGGTCAGATCAGTGAAACGGCCACCTGAGGTATGGGGCCCTTTATTCTAACAATTTGCTGTAATACAGATGAAAATTGCATCTTGTTCATCATATTTGTTGGATTTAACCAGTTGCATGATCTTAGGGCCTGATTCAGACCCACTCGCAAGCGGCTGTCCGCTCGCAAGTGGGTCGATGTTTTGCACTGAGCATGCGCACGACGGAGGGAGCTCTGTCGTGCACATGCGCCAGACGCGACGAGCGAAGGAAAGTCCTTCGCTCGTTGTGTCTGATCAAAGGGGGCGTGCTGTCGATGTTGATTGACAGCACGCCCCCTTTGGTGGGCGTGCCGGGGGCGTGCCTCCCTGACGGGGGCGTTCCTAAGGGAACGCCTACCGTCAGAAGCCGGCCCACTGACATCACTAGTGATGTCAGTGGGAGTGATTTTGGCTCTGATAGAGCCAAAATCACTCCGGGCCTTGCGGTTGAAAAACTCAACCGCAGGCTCTGGCTCGCAGTTTCGATGGTCACGACCATCGCGGCCATCAAACTGCACGCTCGTATAGGCTGTGGGTGGTGACCCACAGCTATACGAGCGTCCAGGAGGACGCTCCATTTTTATGGAGGGCGGCCCTCATTCAGAGCGTGCGCTCTGCTCAGAGCGTACGGCTCTGAATGAGGGCCTTAGTTTGCAGTTGAGGGCACTCAATGAGAGTTTCTTTCTACAGCATCTGCTGATTTATTGGTATATTGCTAATTCTGTCTCTTGGGTTGCACCACTATCCTAATTGTGATGTAATATTACCGCTTTCAAATTTTTACACAATATTGGTGGTTTTACTGCAAAAATGTATTCTACCTTATCTTGTACCAAAATGACCGCTTCTGGAGCCGTGTGCCCCCTTGGATGATGAAGTATTGATCTCGCTGCGAGGGATACTTAAGTATCCCACTCGCAGCGGGGGAAACTTGACAAAGGAGCGATTCATCATTGCTCCAGTGCGGTGTCAGCTGCTCCAAAAAACAGCTGTCCCCTCGGTTATTATCACAGCTACAGAAAAAGCAGCGTTACTTACCTCCTCCTCATCGGCCTGACTACGCATGCGTGACCCGAAGTCACTCATGCCCAAAGCCGCCGGTGAGGTAGTGAGGATGCGGTGGAGGGATCCGCTCAGATCCCTCTTCACATTCCTGGAACTCTTTCCCAAAGGAAGAAGCAGGGATCCGAGAACAAGTGATGTCTCAAAATGGCACTTGTACTCGCAAGCAAACTCCGCAAACTTTCAGTTTTCGGGTGTTTGCTGAATATCAGGTGGTCTATTTGGGACCACTGATGATGAATAGCCTGGTAACTAAAATATGCGGAAACTAGCGTTTTCGCATGGTTATCAGGCCATTTATCGATGATGAGTAGGCCCCTCAGATTGAAGATAAGAAACATACAACTAATTAGATCAGCCAGCTAACAAGACGCCATATTAATGATGTGCAGTGCAACTTGTGCTGGGCTGCAATAGGAGTTACAGACCTCTATTCATCTCCATCACTTCAGTACTGGGTCACAGGATCCACCTCACTCTATCTGACCAGCAGTGTCGATTGTTTCCACTGATCCCGGCTTCAGATGAGAGGTCTCTGATCGCTATCCCCACTGGTAGACAATGTCTGTTCCTCCTGTTAGCGCTGTGACGCCACCTACCCTTCAGACTCTGCAGCGCAGGTACCTTCTGCCCACTCCAGTACCTTGTAGACCCTCACTCCCGTTACCACTCAACTCCTCTGCAGTGACAGTTGTAGTGGCCCTCAACACTGCTCACAGCTGTAGAATCGCTCATCTCCCTCAACAGTCCCGAAACCATGCGCCAGTTACAAGACCAGCATGGCTAAATCATTTCGCCTAATATGCCATTTTATATACATTTTGAATCTTAGGGTATATTTACTAAATTGTGGGATTTTAGAAGTGGAGTTGTTGCCCATAGCAACCAATCAGATTGTACTTATTATTTATCTAACACTTAGAAGATAATAGCCAGACTCTGATTGGTTGCTATGGGCAACAACTCAATTTGTAAAAACCAGCACTTTAGTAAATATACCCCCTAGTCCAGCATTACATAACATTCAATCATATATAGACAAATACAGCCACTTATTAATGCACATAAAATATCAATTAAACATACAGTACATGGTATGATCATGTCGGGGTTGCTAGTCGCATAAGGGGTTATACTTCCATTTAGTTTGTAGTGAATGCAATTCAAATTAATAGAGCTGAGGTGGATGCAAAGAGGCCTACACGCACATGCCCTTAATCCAATTGTCACTCTTTCTCATATATGTACAAACACTGATATGACATTATTATATGTGCCCGCTAATATTTTTATTAATTTTGGAGCAGAGTAAGTAAGGGTTTCAAGCATTCCCATTATGTGCTTTTTCTCTCAGGAGCTCTTATATTTCCATACGTTTTTTATTTATGTCAACTTTTTTTGCTCAATTTAATTTCCTCTAGGGGATTTTTTCTTTACTCATTTTACAATTTAATATACATTATTTTCATTTTGAGCAATTATATAAACAAATGCAGCAATTACTTTTATACTTGTAAGATCCTTCCTGTTCTATTTAATTTATTTTATCATATAATGGAAATATGTGAGTTAACCTAAATAAATCAAGTTAAAAAAAAGGTGCATTCAGTGCAATACATATTGTAGTTCTTAGGGGTAAATATACTAAAGTGATAGTTTTTAAAAGTGGAGACGTTGTCCATAGCAACCAAGTAGATTCTACTTAACATTTAACTAGCACCTTCTAGAAGATAATAGCTAGAATCTGGTTGCTAATGGCAACATCTCCACTTTTAAAAACTCTCACTTTAGTAAATGTACCCCTTAGAGTTTATTGTGCATCACTAGCAATTGTGCATCACTAGCAATTGTGTAAATTCTCTATGATTAGAGGTAGAAACACAAATATTAACAATTCAAAATGTCAAGTTATTCTTATTAAATATTATACATCATTCTTACTATTCTGTAAAATGTTATATTTTGCGAAGTACTTGTAAGAAAGAATACAATCGCTGCTTAAATATTATTTTTATTATTATTATTGTGTTGTGCTTAAAAGCAAGAAAAGGTATGAATGTATTTGTAGAGATGTGCGCCAACCCCCGTGTTTTGGTTTTGGATCTGCCCTGGTTTTGGATCTGGATTGGTTTTGCCAAAACCTCACCTCCGTGTTTTGTTTTCGTATTTTGGTTTTGGATCTGGATTTATCTTTAAAAAAAAAAAGCTAAAATCACATAAAATGGGCCTTTTTATGTTCCTACAGTATTAATAACATCACTAACATTATTTCCATTCATTTCCAGTTCATTTTGACAACCTCACAGCTCACAATATTGATTTTTTTCATCTAGTTGAAGGGCCAAAAGGTTGCATCCAGCTTGCTGGCTCAAAACTGATTGATATAATTATCAATAGAGATGTGCAAAGATAATGGTTGGGATACCCTTGAGGATTGAAGAATTGATAGTTGGTGCAGCCCCTGGCTGTAAATTTGATTATAAACTAATTAAAAAACAATTCATTGGTGCAGCCCTGGGCTAAATAATTCATAATAATTTAATTAAAAAAGTAAAAAACAATTCATGAGGTGCAACCCCTGGCTGAATAATTAATAAAAAGAAATTAATTGGTGCAGCCCCTGGCTGTTAAATTGATAATAAATTAATTAAAAAACAATGCATTGGGTGCAGCCCCTGGCTGAATAATTAAAAAAGCAATTCATTGGTACAGCCCCTGGCTGTTAAATTAATAAATTAATTAAAAAAAAAAACATTTCATTGGGCGCAGCCCCTGGCTGTAAAATTGATAATAATTTAATTTAAAAAAATTCATTGGGTGCAGCCCCTGGCTGAATAATTAATAAAAAGAAATTCATTGGTACAGCCCCTGGCTGTAAACTTGATAATAAATTAATTTAAAAATAAATAATTGGTTCCTAAACCAACCATAACATTAATTTAAAATGTCAGACATCAATTCCCAAATCAGCACATAATGGAATGGAAAAAGGTGCAAGACGGAATAGTCTTTGGGCCCTCCCACCCACCCTTATGTTGTATACGAAACAGGAAAGTTTAACAAACCAATCATTTCAGCGACAAGGACTGCCAGTTGTGGCTGAAATTATTGCTTTGTTTGGACCCCCATAAAACAAGCTGCCAATGTGCATTGGACATGGAAATGAAAATGATCCCATACACAAACTGGCTTTACATTACAAGTTGTCGTCACCCTCGTCCTCGTCATCCCCATCAGTGTGTACATCCTCTCCTTCACACAATATTAATTCATCCCCGCTGGAATCCACCATAGGTGGCTCTGTAATTTTTTTATGTAATTGTTGGTCGAGGTCTTCTACATGGAATTTGTAATTAATTTGAATGAATATTATCTTTTCCACATTTTGAGGAAGTAACCTCCTACGCCGATCACTGACAAGGTTTCCAGCTGCACTGAAAACTCTTTCAGAGTACACACTGGAGGGTGGGCAACTTAAGTAATGCAAAGCCAGTTTGTGTATGGGACTCCAAATTGCCTCTTTTTCCTGCCAGTACTGAAAGGGACTGTCAGACATGCCTATTAGGATGTTACCTCTGAAATAGTCCTCCACCATTCTGTGAATGGAGACCGTATCACACTTAATCACGGTTGAAAACATGTCACTAGTAGGCAGTTCTCTCAGGCCCGACCAGATGTCATTTTTGGGGAACGATCTGCAAGACCAGCAGGCATTCTGTAAGGAAAATTGAGTCTTTTCCTGGCAGCTGCAGAAACTGAAGGAGGAGATGATGGCGTTTCACGTGCAGCTGCAGCTTACAATTTTTTTACCAACATCTCTTTGCACAGTTTTAAATTTGGGTCTGTTGGAGGTTTCAATAGATTGACAACTCTTGTATCCTGGTGAAGTGAATCAAGGGCTTGATCCACCAGTCCGACATACTTTGCGCAATCGCTCTGTTTCATATCCTCCTTCAGTTTCTCCAGCTGTTTTTGCATAAGTCTGATGAGGGAATGCCCTGACTCAAGCTTGCAGTGCCTGAAATAACTTCACGTGTGGCAAGTTCAAAGGGTTTGAGAACTTTGCACAACACGGAAATTATTCTCCAATGCGCTTGAGTAAGGTGCATTCCCCCTCCACGTCCTATGTAATAGTCAATTGTATAGGCCTGGATGGCCTTTTGCTGTTCCTCCATCTGCTGAAACATATAGAGAGTAGAATTCCACTGAGTTACTACCTCTTGCTTCAGCTGATGGAAGGGCAAATTTAACAGTACCTGCTCGTCATACAATCTTCGACAAGCGGTCGCCGAATGTCTAAAATGTCCGGTTATTTTGCGGGCCACCGAGAGCATATCCTGCACGACCGTGTAAGTTTTTAAAAAACGTTGCACCACCAAATTAATTGTGTGAGCAAAACATGGGACGTGCTAGAATTCGCCCAGATGTAATGCTCTCACAATATTGCTGGCATTGTCCGAAATCACAAATCCTGAGGAGAGTCCAAGTGGGGTAAGCCATTTAGCAATGATTTCCCTGAGTTTTTCTATGAGGTTCTCAGCGGTATGCCTCTTAGTGAAACCAGTTATACAAAGAGTAGCCTGCCTCTGTATCAGCTATCTTTTGGTAGATGTTACTGCTGCTGTTGTAGGCAATACACCTACCCAGTGGGCTGTCACAGTCATGTAATTCTTAGTTTGCCCTGTCCCACTTGTCCACATATCAGTGGTCAAGTGGACAGTGGGTACAACGGCATTTCTGAGGACATTAATAAGGTTTTTTTTAATATCCTTGTACAGACTTGGAATTGCTGTTCTAGCGAAATGGAATCTAAAAGGGATCTGGTAGGGAGGACACAGGACCTTAATTAACTGTTGAAAACCCACTGCAGTAATGGCAGATACTGGACACACATCTAATACCAGCATAGCTGTTATGGCGTCAGTAATCTGCTGTGCAAATGGGTGATTGCTGTCACACTTGTTTGCCCTTGCAAACGATTGTTTAACAGTTAATTGTTTTTTGGAGTATATGCTACAGATTCAGTCTTCCTCCTGGTTCCCTTCTGGGAGGAAGATCCACTCACAGCAACAGCAGCAGCAACAGACGTAGTCATCAAGGATCCTTCTGAGGAATCACGGATAGCAGAGGAGTCAATCATGCTTCGAATAACAACATTGGATGCAGCAGGACTACTCCCGATGATGAATGAGGATGTTGATGATGCAGGTGTTGGTGTTGGAGATCAAAGACGCTTGGATCTCACAGAGAGGGAGCCGGTAGGTAACACTGGACTTGTTACATTTTGAGTTTTGGAACTTGGCGACATGCACTTTGATATTTGATGAATGCACTCCAAGTGATGTAACAAGGGGGAGGTTCCTAGGTGGTTTAGGTCCCTCCCTCTACTTACTCTTGCTTGGCAATGGTCACATATGGCTTGACAACTGTTGTCCGGATCGGGGTGGAAATAATTCCACATGTGAGAAGTGGATTTTTTTGTCTTTTGTCCCGGCATGACAATGGGCTTAGGATTTTAAATCCATGGGCAACAGCTGTTGCCTTACTTACACAAAGGACATCCTCAGCATCAACATCCTCATCACCAACATCTTCATTATCAACATCCTCATCATCCTTAGCACCTTCAACTACCAAAATATCCTTCTCCTCCATGTGTTATTCCACAGAAGCATCCTCAATGACTACGTCCGCAAGATGTTGACAGCCCTTCCCCACATTTACAGATGGCACACAAATGTTGGAATTTTCAGGATCCTCGAGTACACTAGTATTTAGGTCTGGCTCACACATGGCAACGGCAGACACACTTGCACTCTCCTCAGGGATTTGTGATTTCAATTTCTCAGGGCACACAGTTGTTTTTTCCGAAGGGCTATCAGAATCAGCAGTCTTCCTAAAGAAAGGCCCTATACCTTTCCTTGCCACTTCGTGTAGTGAAGGGCATATTGCCAAATTTTTTTTTTTATCTAAAGGCAAATTTCCTTTCAATTTTTTTTTCTTAACTTCAGTACAAATAGCATATCGATGGTGTGGTAAGCCCTGGGGCATGGGCCTTCATAGAGGACGAGGAAGTTGATGGCCTTGCACTGCTGGCGGCAGCTACAACATGTGGTTCTTGGCCTTGCTCTCCTGTCGTGTGACAGCCATCCATATTTTCTGCAGTCTTGAAGCAGTGTCACAAGTGCCAATAGTGTAGCCAAGGTGCGGTTACAAAATTCACATACGTGCAGTCGTGCACACACACAAAAATATTAGACAAAAAAAGACAATTGATTGTTATTATTTTTTTTTCAGCTCCAGAAGAACTTGGGCCCAGAGCACCGATTGATCACAACTGGAGTCAGGCAGCACTAGGTTGCAACTTGCGTTGCTGGCTCTATCTTGTGTGGCTAAGCCTAACACGCACAGACACACACAATTATTAGAAAAAAAGACAATTGATTTTTTTTCAGCTCCAGAACTTGGCCCAGAGCACAGATTGATCATGACTGGAGTCGGGCAGCACTAGGCTGCGTTGCTGACTTGCTAGATCTTGTGCGGCTAAGCCTAACACGCACAGACACAGACAATTATTGGAAAAAAAACAATTGATTTTTATTCAGCTCCAGAACTTGGGCCCAGAGCACCGACTGATCACGACTGGAGTCAGGCAGCACTAGGTTGCAACTTGTGTTGCTGCCTGGATCTTGTGCGGTTAAGCCTAACATGCACACACACACAGAAAAATATTACACTAAAAGACACTTTTATTTTTATTTTTTTTTACAAAATAAAATATAATATGAGATATGGTAAGAACTTACCCTTGTTATCTCTATTTCTACGAAGTCCATAGGGTTCCACAGGATACCTTGGGGTATAGGTGTGACGTCAGTCGCAGGGCACCAAAGAGTTAAGCTTTCAGCCTCCCAGGATGCACTAGGTCCCCCTCCTATACCCCGCCCCCGGGCCAAGGCACCTCAGTTAGTTACCAAGCCATAGGCCGGAGGAGGAGAAGGAAGAGAGAGAACAAAGATCTGGACACATACAAGAATCACATTCTCACCAGAGGGAGACGGAAAACCGGTGACCAGAGCAAAGCCCATCTGCAGCACAGGTGCGACAGGGCGGGAGTCCTGTGGAACCCTATGGACTTCGTAGAAATAGAGATAACAAGGGTAAGTTCTTACCATATCTCATATTTTCTACTTCAGGGTCCATAGGGTATCCACAGGATACCTTGGGGATGTCCCAAAGCAGTATCCTTTAAGGGTGGGGACGCTCCTGTGCAGAAAGGAGAATCCGCCGCCCGAAGGAAGCATCCTGAGAGGCGAAGGTGTCAAACCTGTAATACCTCACGAAGGTATGGACAGAAGACCACGTAGCAGCCTTGCAGATCTGAACTGCCGAGGCACCACGTCGAGCTGCCCATGAAGGACCCACAGACCTAGTGGAATGAGCCTTCAGAGAAGGAGGGACCGGTAGGCCTTCATGAAGATAAGCTTCAGAAATAGCCATACGGATCCAGGCTGCCAAAGTTTGCTTTGAAGCAGGCCAACCCTTTTTACAGAAGCCATAGAGGACAACAAAGCGTCCGACTTCCTAAACAAAGAAGTGCGGTCAACATAAGTCCTTAAGGCCCGCACAACATCCAAAGAGGCCTCACCCACGGAAAGACCCGGTGAGTTAAAGGCCGGAACAACTATTTCCTCGTTAACATGAAACTGGGAAACAACTTTGGGAAGAAACTCGGGCCGAGTGCGGAGCACTGCCCTGTTCCCATGAAAAACCAAGAAAGGGGGTCTACAAGAAAGAGCCCCTAACTCAGAAACACGTCTGGCTGAAGCAACGGCCAGAAGGAAAACAGTCTTAGCTGTTAGCCATTTAATATCCACTGAGCCCAGTGGTTCAAACGGCGGTCCTTGGAGAGCCCTCAGGACCACAGCCAAATCCCAAGGCGCCACAGGTGGAACAAAGGGCGGCTGAATACGGAGAACACCTTGCATAAAGGTGCGCACATCCGGGATTGTAGCAATCCTACGGTGAAACCAGACAGATAGGGCCGAAACCTGTACCTTCAAAGAAGCAAGGCGAAGCCCATGATCTAGTCCCGCTTGCAGGAAGGCGAGAATCCGAGACAGACGAAACTCCCGCGGTGCATAACCTCTCGGTCGACACCACTGGAAGAACGTATGCCACACGCGATGGTATATCCTCGCGGAAGACGGTTTCCGAGCTCGTAACATGGTACGCACCACAGAGCTGGCAAACCCCCAGGACCTCAGCATGGCCGTCTCAACAGCCACGCCGCCAAAGACAGCCGAGTCAGGTCCGGGTGAAGACAAGGACCCTGAGACAGAAGGTCCGGTCGTAGCGGCAACCGCAGAGGACTGTCCACGGACAGACCCTGAAGATCTGAGAACCAGTGCCGTCTGGGCCACGCGGGAGCTATCAACAGGAGTGTCCCTCCTTCCTGTTTGAATTTCCGGATTACCCGTGGAAGAAGGGAGACCGAAGGGAACAGGTATGCGAACCTGAACGTCCACCGGACGGACAGAGCATCCACCAGAGACGCCCCTTCGTCTCTTGTGCGAGACCCGTACACCGGCAACTTGTTGTTGTGCCGGGACGCCATGAGGTCGATTTCTGGAAGACCCCACCTGTCCACCAGTAGTTGAAAAACGTCCGGGTGCAGGGACCATTCCCCTGGATGAACGTCCTGGCGACTTAGAAAGTCCGCCTCCCAATTTAGCACTCCCGGGATGAAGACCGCTGATATGGCCGGAAGATTGCGCTCCGCCCAAACCAGGATCCGAGAGACCTCTACGAGAGCCGCCCGACTGCGAGTTCCTCCTTGCCTGTTTATGTAGGCCACGGTGGTAGCATTGTCCGACTGGACCTGCACCGGGTGACCCTGGAGAAACCGCTGTGCCTGCAGGAGAGCATTGAAGACCGCACGGAGTTCCACGATATTTATTGGAAGCTCCGCTTCTGTCGGTGTCCACCTGCCCTGGAACAAGTGTGGACCCGAAACTGCTCCCCAGCCCCGAAGACTGGCGTCCGTTGTCAACAGGACCCAATTTGGAACCCAGAACGGACGTCCCTTGTTGAGGTGGGTCGTCTGTAACCACCACGCAAGGGACAGGCGAACCTCCGGGGTGAGCACAATCGTCTGGAACTTCAGAGACTGAGGCAGCCCATTCCACTTGGACAGGATCAGGTGCTGCAGAGGTCTGGAGTGAAACTGGGCGTATTCCACCATGTCGAACACCGACACCATGGAGCCCAGTAACCTCATCGCCGAGTGTAAGGACACCCGGCGGCTGTGCAGACAACTGCGCACCCTTGACTGTAAAGCAGAGATCTTGTCCTCCGTCACGAAGATCCTTTGCTGTCCCGAGTCCAATAAGGCTCCAAGATGCAGAATCCTCCGAGACGGGATTAGAGTGGACTTCTGCCAGTTGATTAGCCAGCCGTGCCGTTGCAGCAGTGCAATGGTCAGGTCCAAGTGGTGTAACAGGAGCTCTGGAGATCCTGCCACCAATAACAGGTCGTCCAAGTACGGCAACATGTGGACTCCTTGCAGCCGCAGAGAAGCCGCCATGACCGCCATAGCGTCCTGTATGTCCAATGACACCATGTAGTCCCCAGGTTCCAGCGCCAGAATGATGGACCGTAGGGTCTCCATCCGAAACTTCGGGACCCGCAAAGACTTGTTGAGTGCTTTGAGGTTGAGAATCGGACGATATGACCCATTGGGTTTCTGTACCAAAAATAGATTTGAATAGAAACCCTGGCCCCTCTGGGAGAATGGAACAGGCACTATAACTCCAGCCTGGAGCATAGTGTGCAATACCTTCCGCAGCTCCGTAGCCTTGTTCCGGTCTGATGGTAGACCCGTGGTGAAGAATCGAGCCGGGGGTCTGTGCCGGAAGGAGAGGGCGTACCCGTGAGAGACCACCTCCAGAACCCAAGTGTCTGTCGTAGTGAACGACCAACACCGGGAGAACTGCAGCAGGCGGCCTCCCACCCTGGGATCCCCCAAGGGGAGACCCGGACCGTCAGGCCGCAGGCTTGTCATCTGGCTTGGGGGCCGGACGTCTGGTACTCCATGCCTGTTTCCGGGGCTTGACCGATTTCTTAGGGCCAGCCTGTCGAGGAAACGACTGTGGTTTGGGCCTGCCCTGGGCCCTAGATGACCGAAAGGACGATGGTCCAGAACCAGAAGGAGCAGCGGCCGACGGGAGACAAGCAGATTTGGCTGCCGCCAGCGTGGCCACAATCTTATCCAGATCCGGACCGAAGAGAACTTCTCCGGTAAACGGCAACGCTTCCAGACCTTTCTTGGATCTGCGTCCGCCTTCCAGGATCGCAGCCACAAGGTGCGACGAGCAGCTACCGCTGCTGAAGAAATTCTAGACACCAGAGTACTAATGTCTAGAGCCGCCTCGTTGATGTAGGTGGCCGAATCACGGAGATTGCCAAACAACTCCGCTTGTTCGGCCGGACAGTCGGATTCAAAAGAAGCCTCTAATGAATCCGCCCAGCGCTCCATCGCTCTGGCAACCCAGCAAATGGCCATAGCCGGCCGTGCTGCCCCCCCTGCAAGGGAATAAGCGGACTTCAGGCAGATTTCTACCTTGCGGTCCGTAGCATCCTTAAGGGAGGACATGGATGGCATCGGCAATGTGGCACTACGGACAAGACGGGTCACGTGAGAATCCACCTGTGGAGGGGATTCACACTTAGCAAAATAATTATCCGCGAACGGATAAGCCACCGCCAGGCGTCTCTGCGGCTGGTATCTTTTGCCAGGTTGTTTCCACGCCTCCTCTAAATGGTCCACCAACTGACCCGAAAGAGGAAAGACTGTGGCATCGCCCTTCACATCTTTGAAAAAGGCATACTTAGATTTAGCCGCTGGGGGAACTTCGTCCTCAATCACCAAGGCTGTGCGGACCGCCCGAATAAGTCCAGGAATATATACTTTGGACTTAGCATCAGCGTCCTTAGTATGGAAAGGTTCCTGATCGTAAGGATCCAGAATCTCCCCATCATCAGACGTCCCTTCGTCATCCTCATAAGGAGCGGACAGAGACGCCACCGGCCTTTTATGAGGCCGCATCACAGACTCCCCTTGCAACACATCCGACAAGTGCTGTAAAGAACTCGTCAGGGAGTTAACGCACGCTGGCTCCTGAGAACCCGGGAGCGGGGAAATAGGGAGACTGTGGGGTACCACCAATTGTCGTGGGAACCCCTGCATGGGTGACGACACCACAGACTGCTGGGACAAACCCATCGGAGTAAACGCGGGCTGCGGAGCTAACTGGCCCACTAAAGCTGTTAACGCCTGAGCGAAACAAGCCCAGGGCGGCTCCTGTACTGGTGCTGTAACCGTAATAGGCCGCGCCATGGACAAACACTGCCGGCAAAGGCCCTCCGCGCTACCCTCCCCCTCCGCTAATGGTACTTTGCACGTGGTACACTGTAGCCGGAGGGGAAAATCACTTTCAGACATGATGGCACCACGTATGTGACCTCTCTCACCAATTAAGTATTAAATAGGCGAGAGACCACCCTGCAGCACCGCACCGCAAGGGCTTTAGCAGAAAGAACAGGGACAGTAATAAAGCTGACAGTTTAGAGAAGAATAGTTACAGGCAGCGCTAGCACAGTCACATACAATGCAGAGAAATAACAATTCCTGCACTAACAGCGCTGATCACTCAACTACACAGACACAGGGCCTGGTAGGACACAGCGCTGCATACACAGACCTGAGCCACAGCGGAGGAGAGGTATGCGGGGGGACCCAGACCACGATGCTTCCTTCCAGACTTCCAGCAGCGTTCACCATGCGTTGCAGAGAAGATGGCCGCCGAGGAGCAGAGAGAAGCTGGCCTGGGGGAGGAGCGCTGACACAGGACCAGTCAGCACAGTGCAGAGAGGGCTGTGTGCAGCGGGGGAGGCGCCGGCTGTGAGACAGGGAAGGCGCGCTCCCCTGGCATGCATTTAACCCCTGGGACGCCGCAGCGCTACCGCTCTGCTGCGGTCCGCTGTCCCAGGGGGTAGTGGAAGCGCAGGTTGGTCGCCTGGCTCCACGCTGCAGCCAGTCCCCAGGGAGCCCCCTGCCTGGGGACTTAGGACCATGTGATCAGCGGGGACCCACCGCGGGACCCCGCTGCTTACCTCCGTCCCCCTTGAATCCGGCCATGGTCCGGAGCATCTGGGGTCACCGCTAGCTGTGACCCCAGACGCCCACCAGCATCCCCGGATCAGTACCGGCGTTCTGGTACCGGCGGGGTGTAGGGAAGACAGCATGGACGTCAGGACTGACTGTCCATGCTGTTCATCCAGATGTGCAGCCACAGCTGCATGAAGAAAAAGCTTCAGGGGCTCTTCTAGCCCCCACTCCAACAGGTGCACCCGACTCCGGCCGGGCACCAAACTAAACTGAGGTGCCTTGGCCCGGGGGCGGGGTATAGGAGGGGGACCTAGTGCATCCTGGGAGGCTGAAAGCTTAACTCTTTGGTGCCCTGCGACTGACGTCACACCTATACCCCAAGGTATCCTGTGGATACCCTATGGACCCTGAAGTAGAAACAGCACCACTCTCCCAGCCCTACACTACCCACCCTCCCTGTTCAGTCTCCACAGCCGGAGTGAAATGGCATCCGCCGCGTGGTCCCTATATACTACATTGATCATTGAGACGTAAGCTTGCGAACCGCGAGATTTCTGACTCTATGGTTTTGCTACGGTTTCGAGATCAGAGCCAGGCGGGAAACTCTGAGCCTGCTTGGATCCGACTCGGATCTGCAAAATTCCGGTGGGCTCAGTTCTCTGAGAACCGAATCCGCTCATCCCTAATTTTTAGTTATGTTTGACTAGAATCAGAGCAGTTATTTTTAGACATGTGTGGTTCGGTTCTCTAGAAACCCAAATCCACCTAAATTTCATGAATCCGGACAGATCCGAGTAGCGGTTCTGATCTTCCCGCGGTTCGGAATTCAGATTTTAAATGCGAATTTCCAGGTTGTGGATTGCAAAAAACCTTTTATAATTTTTTTAAAACCCAGATTCAAAACTAAAACACGTGAGGGTGGATTTGCAAAACCAAAACAAAAAGATAAATCCAGATCCAAAACCAAAACACGGGGGTCAGCGCACATCTCGTTATTTTTATTCTCATGTCAGTGCATAATGCATGTCTGTGTGTAACCACTTTCGAAGTGGATATAGCTAGTGCAATATGCACCTCAACATATCATAAGAATGATAACAGCAGGACAAAGTATTTCAGGGAATAAATGTGGTGAGGTAGTGAGGAATGAACTTCTTTTGACACGGGTATTGTCATGCTGGGAGGAAGGAAATAGAGACATTTGAAAAGCCACACAATAAGAATATACAGAGGAAGAATTAGGTATGGTATGTCGGCATGGCCATAATATCGACGTTGTCCTTGTCGACATTCATCTTGTAGAGTAGACAGTAGCAAAATGTCGACATAACAGCGGTGACTTACTTGATCCCGACAGCTGCAGCGCCTCCATCGGCATCTTCTGGGTCCCGGTGGTCATGTGACTATGACTCCTGGGTTAGACCTCTGATCCTCCCGAATTTGGGTGGGCATTTCTACCATAACTGTAATCCCTACCCCTAACCCTACCTTTAGTGTCTAACCCTATCCCCCTTTCAGCCTATCCCTAACCACCCCCACAACCTAACCCTAATCAGGGGCTGGCTGGCAACTTTCAGCCTAGGGGGCAAACAAGAGCAAGTGGCCCAGTTTTTCTACCAGTGAATGCAATTTTAAAAATGGGCGTGACAATAATGTTGGGGGTGTGGTTTGCGTAATGTGGGTATGGTTTAAATAGCAAATGAAATCTGAAATTTTTTTATGACAAAGAGCTATAGTAAAAAACAAATATATCATATACCAGCCCCATATGACTAATGCTGGGTGCACACTGACAGATATATTGCCTGTTCTATATATTTGTAGATCATGATCGGTGAGTGTGTAAAAATGATATGTCTATTAACTATGTAATTCACAGACGTATCGCATCTGCCCTGCAGCACAGTTGATGCTGATATGTCTTACAGAGTTATTTACATGTGTACGGGTGACCTGCCGACCGCCCTTACCCTTGCTGCAGGGGTCTGCCAGTGACTGATATCTCAACTGGGTGGGCAAATTTAAATGCCCAACCAGTTGTGATGTCAGTGCAGACACATCGGCCTGAACGGTTGGTAAGGTTCTATGCACTTACCAATCGTTAGATAGGTCGACCTGTCGGCCAGGTGTGTGCCCAGCTTTAGCTGAGACATGAACATCAGGGCCAATTTAAGGCTGTTTATTATGGTGGCCAGATTTTTTTCTTTAAAAAAAAGCTTACACTGTGCTTGGGTCACAGTGGAAATAATGGCCTCTTCATGGTAAAGTGCTATCCAGCTGTGGCCACTACCATCTGCCTGTGTCAACCCACCGGTCTGCCCTAGCCTCTGTTTAAGCCTCTCACTAACAATTATAAAATGAGCAGCAGCTTGTGTTTGTAGCATCTAATAATGCCTGTCCGGCGAATACTGGCCCAAAGCATTCAGTTTGCTCCATATCCTTCAGATAAAATCATGTGCTGTCTGGTATTTCGCAGTCACAAGGGTAAGCTGTACATCTAGGTCAGTGTGGGCTAACCTTGACACTCCAGCTGTTGTGGAACTATATATCCCAGCATGCCCTGCCACAGTTTTAGCATGCCCTAATAGCAAAACTGTGGCAGTGCATGCTGGGTTATGTAGTTCCATAACAGCTGGAGTGTCAAGGTTAGCCAACACTGGTCTAGATGTTCCTCTCCAGCTTGTGTGGATTAGGCTGCTGAAGGCATGAATTGGGAGCCCTGGGTTTCACCTTCTATTGCGTGTGCCTCCCAGGGGCTGGGTTGAGTAGTTGCGCCCGGCCCTTTGTTCCACCTCCCCTCTTTGCGTTGTGTGTGTCTGCTGTGGAAAAGGTGGGGTGCAAATCATCTATTACAAAACAAGCAGGGTGATTTCACAATTAACAAAATGGACAGTGGGTACACACACATTTTATATATATATATATATATATATATATATGCAGTGGTCGAAGTGGGAATTTTGGAGTGGGGGTATGGACAATTTAGAAGTGGTGGCAGCGGTGTAAGTAGTAAGAACGCGCCAGTCACAATATAAGTGTGCTTAGTCATGCGTCACAAGGGGCATGTCAGCATGATACACCACCCGTTTCTTGTCACTCTGGGAGCATTCCTGTACATTCCATTACAAATACACCTTAATTATAT
This sequence comes from Taudactylus pleione, assembly GCA_031769625.1. Taxonomy (NCBI): domain Eukaryota; kingdom Metazoa; phylum Chordata; class Amphibia; order Anura; family Myobatrachidae; genus Taudactylus; species Taudactylus pleione. The sequence goes on from JAUIMM010000099.1 coordinate 9,738,903, forward strand.
GGTGGTTTCTCGGCAACGGGGAATATCTGAAGAAACTGATCCACCCTGGGTAGATAGTGTCTTCAGTCGGTATTCACTATTCATGTAGGAGATTACATGGTCTGCAAGATGCCTGTTTGTGTAGGAATATATAAGTTATAACCAATGTCATCATCATACAACAAAGGTTCAACCAGACTCGTGCCCAGTGTCACCTCCTGCACCCTGTATCCCCACCAGCCTCCTGCCCCTTGTCTTTCCAGCTTTCTGCCATCTGCCCTGTCACTCCAACCACACACATTGTCCCCACAGGAAATAATAAACACATGGGGCCAAATGTAATAGGGTGAGAGTTTAGAAAAGTGAGAGTTTCTGACACTTTTTAAACTTTGCTAATGTAATAGAGTCCAAAAACAAAGTAACAGAGCGAACTTGCATGTTTTTTTAGATTTAAAAAACTCTCACGATTTAAAATCTCATTCAGATGTTTTCCCATTTTGAAGATAAAACTCAACCAATGTGAGAGTTTACTGCTAAACTCTCACATTTTCTAAACTCTCACCCTATTACATTTGGCCCATAGGCTTTGTACAAAAAAAAAATACACATTGGCAATGATAAAAATACACATAGGCCCCCACAGGAAATAAAAAAAAAAAACACATAGGCCCCACAGAAAATAAAAGAAAAATACATAGGCACCAACAGGAAATAAAAGAAAAAAACACATAGGCCCCACAGAAAATAAAAGAAAAATACATAGGCACCAACAGAAAATAAAAGAAACACACATAGACTTTGTTTAGAAAAAAAAATACACATTGGCAATGATAAGAAAAAAAACACATAGGCCCCCATAGGAAATAAATAAAACACATAGGGGGAATTCATTTCTTCTGTGTGGCGTCAAAGCTAATGGGCGGATGATGGAGCAATTCAATTGCTGCTCCGTCAGGCGCCCATGTACAGTTATAATAACTGATGGTATTACTCACAAGTTGCATCAATCTGACTGAGACGATTATAGTGATTGGGTGGAGTGGGATCTTGAAGCATGATGAGCAGGGAGCAGTGTGGCAGCAGAGAGGAGGATGGGGGGGGCGGGTCAGTAACTAAGAGACCTTGGCAGCAGGAAGAAGCTCCAGCACCTGCTTTGCTTGGTGCAGGCGGCACTGTAGGGCTCCGCATGTCAGCCTTGCTGCAGGCGGGCGTCATCTTGGAGCATCAGTATTGCTGGGGGTAGGCGGCACAGCAAGACTCCACAAATCCGCTTTGCTGGGGGTGGGGGGGTTACAGATGACACAGCAGGGATCCACAAGCCAGCATTGCTGCCAGTGGGAAGTTATTCCAGCGGGGCAGCCCTGCAGTCTGTGTAATAAGTGTGTGGAAGCTGAGACTATATAAAAAAAAAATTATATATATATATATATATATATATTAGGGATGTGCGCCGGACCATTTTTGCCGGATTTGGATTTGGATTTGGTTCTAATTCGTCGTCCGGCTTTGGATTTGGATTTGGATTTGCCAAACTGCGGTGACTGGCTTTGGATTTGGATTTGGATTTGGATTTGGATTTTTTTACAAAAATTGACAAAAAAAGCTAAAATCACATAAATTGGTCTTTTTTTTCTTCCTAGAGTATTATTAACCTCAATAACATTAATTTCCAGTCAATTTAGACCATATCACAGCTTATAATATTGTTTTCAACATTATTGGCCAAAGGTTGCAGTGAGCTGACTGGTTACTAAGCGACAAAGCAGCGGCACAACGACACAGACACCACAGTATAAAGCACATCTATGACACATTGCCACACAGCAGTGGCAGAAATGAAAAGTAGTGCACCCACCCAGTGGGGTACGGCCAGCAGAGTCACAGTACTTGTTTACAAAGTGGGCTACGGCCCTAGGAGTCACAGTGCACAATCTTATTAGCATTACACCGCACATAGGGCCTGATTCACATTACACCATAAAGTAGTGTCTCTTATTTATGTTACGACACACAGTAGTGCCCCTTTTACACAATGCCCACAGTAGTGACCCTTTTACACAATGCCCACAGTAGCGGTGTCCCTTACACAATGTCCCCCAGCAGTGGTGCCCCCTATGCAGTCCCCTTAGTAGTACGGTCCACTATGCAGTGCCCCCAGTTGAATGCTCCCCAGTAGTATGCCCCCCATTAGCAGGCCCCCCCAGTAGTATGTCCCCCATTAGCAGGCCCCCCCAGTAGTATGCCCCCCATTAGCATGCCACCCAGTAGTATGCCCCCCCAGTAGTATGGCTCCCCCAGTAGTAGGCTGCCCCAGTAGCAGGCCCCCCCAGTAGTAGGCTGCTCCAGTAGTAGCCCCCCCTGTAGTATGGGCCCCCCCTGTAGTATGGCCCCCCCTGTAGTAGGCCCCCCCAGTAGTATGGCCCCCCCAGTAGCAGACCCCCCCCAGTAGTATAGCCCCCCCAGTAGCAGGCCCCTCTGTAGTATGGCCCCCCCAGTAGTATTGCCTCCCCCAGTAGCAGACCCCCCCCCAGTAGTGCAGACCCCCCCCCCAGTAGTATAGCCCCCCCAGTAGCAGGCCCCTCTGTAGTATGGCCCCCCCAGTAGTATAGCCCCCCCCCAGTAGCAGACCCCCCCAGTAGTGCAGACCCCCCCCCCCAGTAGCGCCCCCGGACCTTTGACAAGTAAAAAAATAAAAAAAATAAAACTTACCTGTATCCCCGCTCCCGCGCCGTCCGCTCTGTCACACGCTGAGGAGGGAGCCGGAAGACGGAGCTCATGTGTGAGCTCCAGCCGGCTCCCTCCGTGCAGCAGCCAATGAGAGTCTGTGTGACTCTCATTGGCTGCTGTAACAAACACACAGCTGCCGCTGGCGGCTGTGTGTCTGTGTAGGGCAGAGCGCTATCACTGCGCTCTGCCCTACACGCGAGGAGACCTGATGTCGGATTCTCTAGTGAGAATCCGACATCAGGCGGCCGCCGTTCGGCCCCGAACGGGGATCCGAGTCAGGCGGTGAACACCCGAACAGGGTTCGGGTGGACTCGGATCCCCAATGTTCGGAGCGGTTCGGATTCCACAGAATCCGAACCGCTCATCTCTAATATATATATGTATATACATGCACACAGACAGACACAGACCAAGAGACACGCATAAATACATACAGACACACACATACGACACAGATAGACACACACATACATGCAACAGACAGATGGACACATACAGATAGACACACACATACATACAGACACACACATGCAACACAGATAGACACACAGAGACAAATAACTAGAGATATGGTAAGAACTTACCTTTGTTATCTCTGTTTCTACGAAGTCCATAGGGTCCACAGGGTTGACCTTGGGGTATAGGTTGGGAACCAAATCCGGGCACCACGCAGTTAAAGCTTTTAGCTCCCAGGATGCACTGGGTCCACTCTCCCTATAACCCCACCCCCAAGCCAGAGGCACCTCAGTTTGTAAGTAGCCAAAGGCCGGAGGAGGAGAGAAAAAGAGAGAGAAAACTGGAACACTCAATAACCATACTCACAGAAATGGGAGACGGAAAACCGGTGACCAGCCACACAGCCCATATGAAGCCAGGTGCGTCAGGGCGGGCGCCCTGTGGACCCTATGGACTTCGTAGAAACAGAGATAACAAAGGTAAGTTCTTACCATATCTCTTGTTTTCTACTTCAGGGTCCATAGGGGGTCCACAGGGTTGACCTTGGGGATGTCCCAAAGCAGTTCAACCAAGGGTGGGTATGCTCCTGTGCTGAGAGGAGAATCCGTCGCCAAAAAGGAAGCATCCTGAGAGGCAAAGGAAACCAATGCCTAGAACCTTAAAAAGGTGTGGACAGAAGACCACGTGGCCACCTAGTAAGGCAAAACAGCCGAGGCGCCACAGCGAGCCGCACACGAGGGTCACATGGCCCGAGAAAAAACAAGCATCAACAACAGGAAGGCCTACCCATGGGTAGGCCCCTGAGGAAGACCTACGAGGCCATCCAGCCAACATTTGGTTATAGGCCGGCCATCCTTTCCTGTGAAAACCAGAAATCTCAGACCACCAATAAGGAGTCCGATTTCCGTAAGGAACCTGAACGGATCACATAAATCCAAAGAGGCCAGACCACAGTCAATGAGGCCACACCAGCCGAGAGGACTGGGGACAGAATGGCCGTACCATAAGTTCCAGAATAATATGGAACCTGAAAACCACTAAGAAGAAACACAGGGCGAGAGCAACTCACACCCTGACATGATGCCCTCCAGAAGAGGGAGCCACATGAGAACGCTCCCAATTCAGACACTCTCCTGGTTGATATAAACACCCTGAGAGAAAGACAGAGCCTAAGCAATAGACCATGTAATGGCTATCACAACCAGCGGTTCCACTGACTGTCCCCGGAGGTAACGAAGAACCACTACTTACTCCCAAGGAGTCCCTAGGGAGGACAAATGGAGGCGTAATCAAGAAAACACTCCAAAGGATGAACTGGATACCAGAGTGGAGCAATTCCATATCTTAACCATACTGACAGTGTAGAGATCCGCACTGTCAGGAAGACCAGGCCAAGTGTGAAACCCAAGCCAGCCGGAAGGAATGCCAGAATATCTGGAAATCCTGGACACCGGAGGATTGTATCGACAGGTACAATACCATAAGATTTATGGCTGCCACAGTTTGTGGTAGGTCCCAGCAAAAGCTGATCCATGTGCTCTAATCATTCCAACGATGACAAAGCCAGGGAAGCCGTAAGACCACTGTAAGGACACAGTCAAAGACAAACGACCCAGGTCCAAGGCAAAACCAAGGACCCTGAGACAACAGGTCCGGGCAGTGAAGCATCAGGGATGGAGTATCGATGTGGAGACTCCGAAGATCCAAGTACCCCTGACATCTGGGGCAATCAGGAGCCACCAGCAGGAAAGCATCTCCGTCTCGATTGAAAACACTTCCAAAGACCTCGAGGAAGAAGGGAGACCGGAGAACACAGGTACACAAAGTGGAAGGACCACTTCACCGACAAAGAGTCGCTGAAGGTTGCTTCAGAATCCCCAGAGCTGGACTGTAACACCATAGTGTGATAAAGTCAGAAGACCATGAGGGTCACCTCAGGGGGGCCCCCCCTGCTCACCAGGAGATGAAACCTCTCTTGGGGAAGAGACTAGTCCCCGGGATGCACGTCGTGACGGCTGAGGACTCCCGCTTCCCAATGGAGAGCTCCTGAAATGAACGCTGCCGAGATGGTCGGGAGGAGACCCTCGGACTATGTCCGAATATGTGACATACCTGTCATTGCCACCCAACGAACAGTGTTGCTAAAAAGGAAGCCACTGTCCTGACCCTGTCGGACTGAACCTTTTCAGGTTCACCGGGAAACAAGAGTTATGCCAGAGTAAGTTAATTGACAGGGTGGAATCGACAGACGTCCAACTGCACTGAAAAGGATTCGATCCAGACACTGTCCATAGCAAAGAAAACCCTGGACGAGATGGCCATAGCCACCCGGACAGGGACCGACTTGCCTCCGGAGAGAGCATCATCGTTTGAACAGTTATCCGACAGAAAAAACTCGTTCCATCTGGAGATGAGCCAATTATGGAAAGGCCTGGAATGGAACTGAGCCCATTCCACCATGCATCCCAGAGTGTAAAGACATCTGTCGACTGCGCAGACAACCATGTACTCCTAGATTCCGTCTTACGCCAGAAGAATTCTCAGATTCTGAGAATCCAGCAGGGATCCTAGATGAAGAATACCCAGAGAGGGATGCAGGGAGGACTTTTTCCCCGTTGATTAAACGTCTGCACCCTGAAGAAGCCACAGTCATCCTGACCTGGCCGTAAAGTACCCCGGTGATCCCGCTAAGAGCAGGAGGCCGTCCAGGTACAGGAGCATTGGGATATACTGAACAGAAGAACTGTCAGAAAATCCAAAACACTGGTAAACCCCTGTGGGGCTGAGGACAGTCCCAACAGGCAGAGCCCGAAAAATTGTAAGTGTTGCTGTGATACAGCAAACCTCAGCCCATGCTGAGGAAAGGTCTCTGTAAGTACCCGTAGGCACGCGTCCTGTATATCCAGTGATACCATAAAGTCCCCAGGTTCCAAACATCGTATGATGGAGCATAGGGATTTCCTCCTGAGCCCAGGTAGCTTTAGGAACTGGTTCAGGGAATTGAGACAGAGAATAGGCCAAAGAGGACCATTCAGCCACCGCACCAGAAAGAAAGCAGAACAACCAGTCCCTCACTGAGATAGTGGGGATGGCCCAATTAGCTCCGCTTACCGCAACAACTGCATAGCTTTCTGGATCTGTAAGGCCCTTGTAAAGAGGCCGCCTGAGCAAAGAGGGCGTACCCTCCTACCCACGTAGCCGCGGCAACTTGACACTAGTACCGGGCGAACTGAGAAAAATCGGTATCTCCCAGTTGTAGGCCTGTCCCGTCAGGCTGAAGAGATATCCGTAGGTTCAGAAGCAGGATCGGCTGGCAGTCCAGGCCTGCTCGGTACTGGATATGTCGGCCCTTGTAGATGCCAACAGTCTACGAAGAAACAGACCTTTAGGCTGACCCAGAGGACAAAAAAGACTTAACAGACTTAGTCTGAGGCCTTGTAGTGGGCATAGCTGAAAGCGGTAAACTTGTCGTTAGTAATACTGCCAATGTTACTACAATCTTGTCAAGGTCAGGACCAAACAATATCAACCCTAAAGATGGTATCTGCACCTCTGCATTCCCAGAGCGCAGCCATAGGGTATTACGGAGGATACAGTCGCAGCCGGAACTCTGAAAGTTAGGAGACTGGTATCCAATATAGGCATTTCCACCTATGACAACTGCATATATTACGTGAGCGACCAAATACATTTGAACCCCCGACGTGTTGGAGGGGAAAAAACGTTACAAATGCATCAACCCAATATGCAATAGTATTAACCAACCATGCTATAGCCATGGTAGGATGGGTAACAACTCCTGAAAGCAAGTATACTGATTTCAGGCAGAGTTACCACCTACGGATCCGAAGAATCCGACCACGCAGGAATGGGAGGCGTAGTAACGTCTGTAATCAGACGAGTAACACGCCCATCCACCCCAGGAGGGGCTCGTGATGACCCTCAGGGAATTTGGGACAGGAGGCCAAACACTGTTGTAACACCTCCTATCTGGCAACAGCCAGAGTCCCGCTATGCGATCCACCCGCTAGTCAGCAACAGGGAACCCGAAGGCACGCAATACTGAGGGTGTATGATACAGGTGCAGGTCAACATTCACTCTAACCAGAATGGACCTGCTACCAGCCCTAAAGCAGGGATAATAATACCTGAAATAGGCTTCCCCCCGTGTAAGAGGGAAAGAGCCCCAAACAGTATCCAGTTCACGGCAGAGCCAACTGGGAAGTAACCACAGGGCGTCAACCACGCCAATTAGCGTTTCGTAGAAAACGACATCCACCCAGGGTGGCTGTTGTGGTAATCCCTGCAAGGGGAATGACAGACTATTGTGGCACCAGGGGGAATTCATAAACTGCGAAAAACCCCTGCAGGGAGCGGTAGTCTGTGTCACAGGGGAAGAGTGCAAGAAGCTGCGAGATACCCTGAGATGAAAAGGGCAGTATGGTGAAGTAACCCCAAGTGAGGTACAACAATGGGGCCCGCCCGGCGATCCGCAATTGAGAGGATCCCGAGAAAACAAACCGCCCAAGGGGGTCGTGAAAGAGGCCAGCACCAGATGACGCCACATACAGAACCCTTTATGAGTCAAATCCTCCGCACTAACACCTGCAGCACATGACTTGCAGGATAGTAAAAATGGGTGCAGTATAACGCTCTATCTCCTGGTCAGACATATCTGACCAATCTTGGCGGAAATATTAAGCAGCACTATACTGGTCCTGACTGATGCCAAAAATTAGCTGCAGGGACCCATTTTCAGCGTATGCAACACACAGTTCCATCTAAAATATGGCAACGTGCAGCACGCAACAGTATGTGACAAACCACACGAATATTAACAAGTATATAAATGTGAGGTCTCAGAACCACCCTAAGTACAGCTGTATTAGGGCAGATAAAGAAAAGGGATAGATATACACTGACAGGTGAGAGAATAAAGTACAGACAGTCAGCACTAGCATAAGTCACATACAATGCAGATATATACATATATACATAAACATGTCATATAATATACTGCACTATTACACTGCATTCAACTGTCCAGATTCAGTGTCTGGGAAGGCTACAGCGCTGTGTACACTGACCTGATGGTGAGGTACGCAGGGGGACTGGACCAACTGCCATCCTGAGAGATTTCTGCTGCACCACAGAGATAAAATGGCCGCTGGAGACCTCAGAGGAAGCGTGGCCCGCGGAGGAAGCAGCTCAGCGACGCCAGACTATGGATACTGAAAGGCGCGCTGAGCTGAGGGGAGGAGCCGCTGTAACAGGGAAGGCTGCCTCCCCTGGCCGGCTATTAACCCCCGGGACGCCAGCTCCCTGCACCGATCGTTAAGTCCCTGGTGGTCTAGTGGACACACGGGGTATGGGGGGCCCGCCGCCACTGCCGGCGCCTCCGGTCTGTCCCCTGAGACCGGAGGCACAGGACTGCATTTGAAATGCGCGGATCACCGCAAGCGGTGATCCGCGACCTTACCTGCTCCCCGTGGATCCGGCAGCAGTCCTGGGCGCCCACAGAGTCCGGCTAGTACAGACTCTGGGGTCCCGCTGAGATCCCCAGATCTGTACTGGCGTCTCAGCGCCAGCGGGGTGACGGAGCGGCAGCTTAGACGTCCTATGGACAGTCCGACGCTGCCGCTCTGAAGAGTTCAAAGTCCATGGAAAAAACTTTGTCCCTAAAAAAATAAAATAAGCTTAGGGGCTGCTAATCAGCTCCCCCTGCGCTAACGGTGACCCGACTCCGGCCGGGCACCAACTGAAACTGAGGTGCCTCTGGCTTGGGGGTGGGGTTATAGGGAGAGTGGACCCAGTGCATCCTGGGAGCTAAAAGCTTTAACTGCGTGGTGCCCGGATTTGGTTCCCAACCTATACCCCAAGGTCAACCCTGTGGACCCCCTATGGACCCTGAAGTAGAAACAAGCAAAACAGACAGATGGACACATACAGACACACACATGCAACACAGACAGACACACACATACATGCAACACAGACAGATGGACACATACATGCAACACAGACAGATGGTCACATACAGACAGACACACACATGCAACACAGACAGACAGACACACACACACATGCAACACAGACACACACATGCAACACAGACAGACACACACATACAGACACAGCACACACATATTTGAAATAACACCCCCCTGCAAAATTTATGCCACTGTGACATATAAATATGCCCCACTCCACCCTCCACTTACCTGGTATGGGTGGAGAAGGCAGGAAGCAGGATCTCCCTCATCTCTGCCCTCTCTGACTCTCTCCTCCATGGGTGAGGTGCCATAATTTTTCAGCTCCTCTTCTCACTCCCCCGATTAGCTACGCCCCTTTTCCCATTCTCCAGCCTCTTGGGTTTCTAGGTAGAGAAACCTTGCTCCTCATTGGTTGATAGCGGCCATCTTTTTGTAGCCTGATATGGGGGCAGCCATTTTCTATAAGCCCCTGCTGCTACTTATATCGGATCTTTCGCAAGCTGGTCAGCGGCCGAAGAGCATGAGCATCCTCTGCCTGCCAGTCCTGAAATACATAATTGTAGCGGCCCGGGGGGCAGTTGGCACCCTGCCCCCCTGCCCAGCCCGCCACTGACCCTAATGTCCAGGTCTCGCTACCTGGGATTTCTGGCAAATAACAGAATGGCCGATGGCCTGACAAGCCGGTCCGGTGTTAAAACCTGGCTGAGCATCCTCTGCTCAGCCGGGATTCTGAAATACGGGGATTGCATGTAAACAGGTCAACATTACAGTACATCATTTTAGCTGTTTTATTTATTTCTTTAAAAAAAAAAAAAACAGATCCAAAACCAAGGGATCAGCGCACATCTCTAGACACATCCTTTCCAAACTCTAAATCACATTTGAAACCTGCCCTACTTGCTGGGCACCTTAGTTTTGCTAAGTTGCAAGTTGCTCTCTTTTATACTCCCAAATTTTGGTGATTAGTACAGTGGATGACTTCTGTTTCTTTATGAACCATAGATGATGTTATAAACTTCATTGCTAACTATTGTAACCAATGTCTAAAAAAGGACAATATTCGCTAAAATATGTTCCTATAATAACTCCTATTTATAGGCTGTACTTTCTTTAATGTTGAATTGCCTTTGACTTCTCTGACTTCAAATAACAAAATTCCATCTTATAAACATGCAGTAGAACCCATGCAGAGACCGAAATTATTATTATTAGATCTGAAACCACTATTGAAGATATAGTTTATATTTAATTTGCACAGGGCTAACAGAATCCACACAGAAAGGGATGTTAATGTATGTCAGAGCCCGGCATAGTGCTAAAAATAATCCAACACACATGTGACCAAATCCGTAAAATGCTGTGACTGTAAACCATCTGCTTATGAATGCATATTTTTTTTATCTAATTACTTGTGGTATGTCTGTGAGCTTAGTGAAATACATAGATATTTATATATAATTTTCCACAATTCCTTTTGCGGTATTGAGCAATAGTGGATATGTATGGAGTTTATTAATGTACTAACAGTTCAAAAAAGTTATTATTAATATTGGCGTTGATTTGTAATATGCCACAGTGCACTACAAAAAATAAGCATAAATTAAGCGTGGACAGCATGGTGGCACAGTGGTTTGCATTGTTGTCTCACAATGTCGCAGCCTGATAGGTTGACAACTGATAAAAATAGACACTAATAGTCCATTTTAACTTTAAGGATCAATGGTATGAATAGTTAAACCACTTAACTATTTTTTCCAAAATACGCTCAGAATTTTTCTTTTTTTTGTTTATGATTGAATTAGGTCAAAAAGATCTATTCAAAACTTATCCAAAACAATTTTATTTAAAAAAAAAAAATTAGATATTTTTTTAAAACAGATTATACCATAAAAATAGCAATTTCTATGGTATACTGTAGTGATGACCTTCGATGATTTAAAGCTATCAGCCATTGATGGTACATATCAATGGCTGATTGCTTTAAATCATCGATAGTTGAGTTCCGCATTAAAATAGATTTTTCCGATGTATCGGGAAAATCGATAGTAACAATGATCGGAACTGACTGGGGGAAATAGGGACTTAGGGAAATAGGTACTTGAGATGGCCAACTATCGATGGTGAACCATCGATGATTTGCACCCCCTCTATCGCCACCGCTGCTGGGTTATGGTGGTCCAATGAAAAATGTAGATGGGCGGGGCTAAGCTCTGTCCTGTTGAGGATAAAAAAACAACGACCCCCTACTCATCCATCGATGGCAAAAAACCATTGTCTCTGTGCCATTGATGAGAAAACTAGTTATCATCAGCCAGCCACCATCTATTTTTTTAAAACATCGATGATCTATGGCTATCTCTAGGGACTACTATTATGCATTGAGTGGAGGCAGGCTGGTTTTCCTCGGGGGCTGTTGGGTATATAAACTGGGGGGCTGGCTTATCCTGGCAGAAGCACCCCTGTAGCCACCAGGTACACACACTGGGTGGGCTGGCTTTCCCCGGCAACTGCTCTCTCTGCAGCCGCCTAGTACAGTGAGGGGGGAGGGGCCACTTGCAGCCTGTTTCCCCCGGCAGCTGCTTTTCTCTGCAGATGCCGGGTGAGGGGTGCCACTGGGCTGCCAAACAGCAGTGATTGACACCAGCCAGAGGTGTAGACTAGAGGCCCCCGAGTGGTCCCTGTAGGTTAGGCGGCTGCTGGAAGATTAGCTTCCTGCAGCCGCCCACTGGCGTTTCTGACTGGTCGTATCTGATGCGACCATACCAGCCAAGTGGTTAAAAATCTCTATACAGCTTTGAATAAAATGGTGGTGCCATATAAATAAAACACAGTACCACAATGTCATCACTAGAATGTCGACATGGTTTGACATTTCGACAGGCACCAGGTCAACATCCTCAGAATGTCGATATTTTCACAATGTCGACATCTGAAATGTCTCAATGTGAAATGTCACATTCTCAGAATGCCCATGACTAGGGTTAGGTGCCACCAGGACGGTTAGGCTGAGCGCGGGAGGTTAGGTATAGGCACTAGGGGGAGGGGTAGGGATTAGGGTTAAGGTACGTATACTTACCAGAATTCCAGTGCATCCGATCACTTTGCTGGAACCGACAATCACATGACCACAGGTACCCGGAAGAAGACACTGGAGGTACCGCTGCCTTCGGGACCAGGTAAGTTGACGCTGGGCCGCCAGGGACTTTAGGTCGAAACTCTATCCGTAGTATAGACTTGATGAATGTTGACATAATCACTGTTGACTTGCTAAGCATGTCGACATTTAGACCATGTCGACATTCTTATGTCAGCCTAATGCATGTTGATATGATAACTCTCTGTGAGGTTCTGGTTTTGTTGTGGACCCGGGGTGGTAATAGGAGCAGACACTGAAGCAGGTTTAAAAGTAAATGTGGAGTTTTTAATGAGTGGCTTAACAGACTTGAATGTGGTAAAACAGAAAGTTCAGGTATAGCACTAAAGTGCACTTGGGAGCTGTAGTGAGGCAAATAGGAAAAAGTCCAGATAGTGACAGGCAATGGAAAATGTCCAGGTAGTGGCAGACAAGGGGAACTGTCCAGGTGGTGACTGATTAATGAATAATGTAGACTGAGGAAGAAATATCCAGCAGAGTGCGAGTGGAGGCAAGGTGCAGGGTGAACAGCAGGACTCAGGTACTCAGTCAAGGGGAAGGTAATGGAGGATGCAGGGTAGTCCAGCGGGGTTGGAGCAGACAAGCAGGCAGGCAGGTAGCGTTTCGCAGGTAACAGGTGGTGAGCACAGGGAACTCTCTCTCAGCTATGCTGAGAAACACGTTGCACTGGCAATGAAGTGAGGCGATACACCACATTGTTGATGATTTCTGTGATGGAGAAGGGTCCGATGAACCGGGGAGCAAATTTCATCGAAGGTACTCTAAGGCGGAGATTCCGGGTGGACAACAAGACTTGGTTTCCAACTTGCATGCAAGGTACCTTCCTACGTCTCCTATCTGCCTGAAGTTTGTAGCGAGAGGACGCCTTCTCCAAATCAATACGACCAATTAGATGCAAATCTTCGTATGGTATCCTCCACGGCTGGCACATCAAAGACAGGCAGGCTTCGGAATTCAGGAATCCGAGGATGACAATCAGAAACAGGGTTTGATTAGTAGAGGAATGGTAGGAGGCATGTGCAAATTCTGCCAATGGTAGCAACTCAGACCAATTGTCTTGGGATGATGACATGAAGATCCTTAGGAAGGTCTCAAGGTCTTGATTGACCCTCTCTGTGGATCCATTGCTTTGAGGGTGATAGGCCGTGGAAAAGTTCAACTTTACTTGTAGAACAGAAAATAGGGCTCTCCAGAATTTTGCCACAAATTGCGTACCACGATCAGAAGTTATTTTGGTAGGAAGTCCATGGAGGCGGAATATGTGCTGGACAAACAATTGAGCCAAGTCAGGAGCAGAAGGCAGTTTCTTTAGAGATACATAATGGACCATCTTCGAAAATCGGTCTACCACAACCCAGATGGTGGTATAACCCTGAGAGTTCGGTAAATCCATTACAAAGTCCATGGAGAGATGCATCCATGGATGTGATGGAATAGGCAGGGGAAACAATTCACCAACTGGGGCTTGATGCGAAAACTTATGCTGAGCACATGAGGTACATGAGGAAATAAACACCAGCACATCAGCCTTCATGGATGGCCACCAGTAACTTCTTTTTAAAAGTTCCAGAGTCTTCCGAGTACCTGAGTGACCTGCAAAGCGAGAGGAATGAGCCCAGGTGAGGAGCTGCTTCCTTAACTCCGGGGCCACAAAGGTCTTCCTAGTAGGGGGTTGTATTTGTACGGTGGAAATCACTCTTGACTCCAGCACAGAGGCACTACGTAGGGTCTCTGAATTGTCATTACAGAGGAGAGATCTAGACAGAGCATCCGCTTTTTGATTAAGAGCTCCAGATCGGAATGTCAGGGTGAACTGGAAACGAGCAAAGAAGATGGCCCATCAGGCCAGACGAGGACTCACACACTGGATATTTTTGAGAAAGAGGAGGTTCCGATGGTCAGTGAAGACAGTGAAGGGAAATTCTTGTTCACCTATGGCATAGTTCCTTTTGGCAGGAGAGAACTTTTTGGAGAAAAATCCACAGGGATGAACTCGGTTGTCTTCATAACGCTGAGATAAAACTGCTCCCACTGCTACAGATGAGGCATCCACCTCTAATAAGAAAGGTATATCCAGGTCCAGTTGTCTCAGGACAGGAGCTGTGATAAAGGCTTGTTTCAGAAGCTGGAAGGCTGTCTCTGCTTCGGGTGACCATAGGGCAGGATTGGTGCCTTTACGGGTCAGGGCTGTAATGGGAGTCATCAGTGACGAGAATCCTTTGATAAAACGTCTATAATAGTTGGCGAATCCAAGTAGTCTCTGGATGGCTTTCAAGGTTTGGGACCAATCCAGGATCACCTGTACTTTCTTGCGGTCCATTTCTAGGCTGGAGCCAGAGATGACATAACCGAGAAATGGCACACTGGGTACACTAAAGACACATTTCTCCAGCTTACAGTTGAGGTGGTTTTCCCTCAGACGAGACAGCACCTCCTTCACATGTTTATGATGTTACTCTGGAGAAGGTGAGAAAATCAATATATCGTCCAGATAGCCAACAACAGACATGTACAGTAAGTCCCAGAAATTTTAATTGACAAAGCCCTGAAAGACAGTAGGGGCATTGCACAAGCTAAAAGGCATCACAAGGTATTCAAAATGTCCATCTCTAGTATTATAAGCGGTCTTCCACTCATCACCTGAGCGAATACGAATGAGATTGTAGACCCCTCTAAGATCTAACTTGGAGAATATGATGGACCCCTTGACTCCGTCAAATAACTTTGTGATTAGTGGAAGCGGATATCGATTCTTGACTGTTATATCATTCAAGCCTTGGTAGTCTGTACAAGGTCTTAAGCCACCGTCCTTTTTGGCAATGAAGAAGAACCCAGCTCTGGCAGGAGAGGTGGAGGTGGCAAATAAATTCTTTCTCCAAATTTTCCTGAATGTATTCAGGCATAGCTTTGGTCTTCGGTAAGGACAGAGGATAGGTGCGACCACGAGGCGGCATCTTGTCTGGCAATAGATCAATTGGACAATCCCACTCTCTATGAGGAGGTAAGACATTTGCTTTTTGTTCAGAGAATACATCAGTAAACATTTGATACTCCTTAGGAATTGATGGAGATATTACTGAAGCTGTTTTCCTTACAGGTCGTATCTTAGGAAGACAGGATTTCTGACAGTCAGCACCCCATGAAAGAATTTGCATAGAACACCAGTCTATCCTAGGATTGTGCAGGCGTAGCCAGGTAAGTCCTAAAATGACGTCTTGAGACGCCTCAGGTATCACTAAGAACTTTAAAGACTCAGAATGCAGTGCTCCGATACGGACTAGTACTGGTTAAGTCTCTTCGGTGACGACTTCATTAGCCAGAGGCCAACCATCTATGGCAGTCAAGGAAATTGCATGATGGAGCGATGAACAAGAAATCTGTAGTTTGTCCACTAAGCTGGAGGTTATAAAATTTCCGGCTGCTCCAGAATCTAGTAGAGCGGTAACAAAGGCAGGTTTAGGCTTGATATCTATAGCTAAAGTTATGACGAAATCTTTATTATTTGAGGACTGACTCATTGCTCCTAACTTGATGTCCCCAGTGTCAGTTAGGAATGGGCGTATCCTGACTTACAGGAACAGGAGGCCACCAGGTGACCCGAATCTCCACAGTATAGGCAGAGGTTTTTTAATATCCTTCTCTGATGTTCCTCTTTGGAGAGATGGGTATGGTTCACCTGTATAGGCTCTTCGTCCATAGGAGAAGGGGTTGGATGGGTAGGCAAGTCGAAGGGTAGATGACCTTTGACTGTCAAACCGATGCTTTTCAGCCTGACGTTCTAAGAAGCGTAGGTCGATCTTGTTACAGAGCGAAATCATGTCATTTAGGTTAGTAGGGAGCTCACGGGTGACCAGATCATCTTTTAGTAGGTCCGAAAGTCCATGTCAAAAGTCTGAGGTGAGGGCTTCCTTGTTCCACTTGAGCTCTGATGCCAAAATTTTAAACTGTATGGCATATTGGCTGACGGGACGGATTCCTTGTCTCAGAGTCATGATCCCGGACGATGCTGATACAGTACGTCCAGGTTCATCAAAAGTCCCCCTGAATGATGACACAAAGCCTGCATAGTTATCCAGCAGAGGATCTGAACGCTCCCAGAGTGGGGAAGCCCAATCCAAGGCCGAGCCGGACAACAGGGAGACGATGTAAGCCACTTTGGTTCTTGCAGTGGGAAAATTATCAGGCTGTAGGGTGAAATGTATATCGCACTGATTCAGGAATCCGCGACAGAGCTTAGGGTTGCCGTCGAACCTGCTTGCGTAGGGAGATGTAAGCGGGGAGATGTCCTGCTTCCTGTATTCCCGGACATGGAAGTGATTGTAGTTGCTGGTACCCGAGAGGTGGATAAGGAGGTTTGCAGATTATCCTGTCGTTTAGACATTTCTTGCAGAAACTGAGCCATTTGGTGCTGCATGGTTTCCAGGTTTTCCAAACAGCCAGCAATGCACCAAAATAAATCTACTCCAGACTCCTGTTCCGTGGCTGGATCCATGGGCCAGTGCAAACTGTGAGGTTCTGGCTTTGTTGTGGACCCGGGGTGGTAATAGGAGCAGACACTGAAGCAGGTTTAAAAGTAAATGTGGAGTTTTTAATGAGTGGCTTAACAGACATGAATGTGGTAAAACAGAAAGTCCGGGTATAGCACTAAAGTGTACTTGGGAGCTGTAGTGAGGCAAATAGGAAAAAGTTCAGTTAGTGACGGGCAATGGAAAATGTCCAGGTAGTGACTGGTTAATAGAAACTCTCCAGGTAGTGGCAGACAAGGGGAACTGTCCAGGTGGTGACTGATTAATGAAGAATGTAGACAGAGGGAGAAATATCCAGCAGAGTGTCAGTGGAGGCAAGGTGCAGGGTGAACAGCAGGACTCAGGTAGTTAGACAAGGTGAAGGTAATGGAGGATGCAGGGTTGGAGCAGACAAGCAGGCAGGCAGGTAGCGTTTCACAGGTAACAGGTGGTGAGCACAGGGAACTCTCTCTCAGCTATGCTGAGAAATACGTTGCACTGGCAATGAAGTGAGACTCTGAACCTTCCTAAATACCAAGTGCTGTACCGTGACTGGCCAGAGAGAGCATGTGACAAACCAGGATTGGGCGTGCAAATCACATGGCCGGAGGCAAGATGGCTGCGCCCATGCCAAACGGAACGGAAGCACCGCCAGGCCTCACCAGCCCAACGTGACAGCATGCCTGCGCATAAGCACGCACAGCCAATGCCCCTTGCCACACACCAGCACCACCGCCAGACGCCCCCGCCACAGTGATCTCACAGGTAATACCCGTCGACCACCATGCCGAGAAACCCTGGTCGTGACACTCTAAACTTAACATACCACATACATAAATAATAACAGGTACTGTACAAGATAGACAAACAAATTTAGACAATAAAGGATTTGGATGGCTTTGCTCTTGAGTGAGCTTAAATTCTGGTTATAAAATGGTAGATCAGACAGAGCGAGTGTGGCTTGGAGATTGCGAGTGCAGACAGATTGATCCATCCATTGATGAATCACTATTTCTGTGAAATGGACGTCTATGGGCAGTGATGTGCAGACACACAGAACTGATCCATCTTGTGGCAGTGTCATGAGAGAGTCATGGGCATGTAGGCAGACTTCTGTGCTCACATGGAGCATGCAGACGGAGCCAGGACACTTGTTTCTGGTGGATCTTTTGCACCCTTCATTGAATGGGTGTAAGAACCAATACTGATGATGATGATTGTGGACAGAAAAACAGTTGCCGCATGAAGATGGACAGATATTTGGAATAGTCAGCTGGACACTCGCATTAGCAAAAGGTGCAAGCAGACTACCACTGCCTTATGGCAAAGTGTCCATAGGTGCATCCATATCAGGCCTAATGTGAGTAGAGTAAGTGGCAATAGAGAAATCTCTATTAAAGTGTTGACTTTTATTGGAAGATTTGAATGCAGGAGGAGAGTCTGATCAAGCATGGTAGGAAATTCCATATGTGGGCAAGGGTTATAGAGAAGTATTTTTGGCAGGAGCGGGATGTGGATATCAGAAAGGAAGGGGGGCAAGGGCAGGGCCGGATTAAGGTCTGTGGGGGCCCCTGGGCAACAGACATGTGGGGGCCCCTATTACGTGCCCTTTATGCAGTGCACCCAGTAGTAGTGCCCCCAGGAGTGTTGCCCATTATGCAGTGCCCCCTATGCAATGCCCCCTGTAGTTATACCCCCAGTAGTAGTGTTCCCAATAGTAATGCCCCCTGTATAAATACCCCCAGTTGTAATACCCCTGTAGTTGTGCCCCCAGTAGTCATGCCCCCTGTGTGCGCCCAATAGTAATGCCCTCAGTAGTAATACCCCTGTAGTTGTGCCCCCTGTGGTAGTGGCACCAGTAGTAATGCCCCCTGTGGTAGTGGCACCAGTAGTAATGCCCCTCCCCCGAGTAATGTCCCTTGCAGTAATGTCCCCCCCGAGTAATGTCCCCTGTAGTAATGTTCCCCTCGAGTAATGTCCCCTGTAGTAATGTTCCCCTCGAGTAATGCCCCCAGTAGTAATGCCCCCCGAGTAATGCCCCCAGTAGTAATGTCCCCCCGAGTAATGCCCCCAGTAGTAATGTCCCCCCCGAGTAATGCCCCCTGTAGTAATGCCCCCAGCAGTAATGTCCACCCCGAGTAATGTCCCCCCCAGCAGTGGAAAAGCCGTTTGTGCTAAAGAGAAAAAAAAAATCATACTTACCTTAAGCCCCGCTCCCGCTGCCTTCTGATCCGCTCGGCTGGCACTGCTCCTCTGCACTATGGGAGAGACGCATGACGTCTCTCCCATAGTTCACTGCCTGAGCCAGAAGCCAAAGCTCACGAGTCTCCGGCTCTGGCTGCCGCTGCGGGGAGGGAGCCGGGCGCCCGCTGGTTACAATCTCAGCGAGTGCCTGGTGTCTCCGTGCGGCACCGGGGATAGGTGTCCGGAGGAGGCGGAACTGGTTCCGTCTCCTCAGGTTCACTTTAACCCCGATAGCTGGGTGTGGGGGCCCTTCAGGTGTAGGGGCCCAGGGACGATCGCATCTGTCGCCCCCCCTTTAATCCGGCCCTGGGCAAGGGCATATTTATAATGGGTGCACACGGGCCTCTGGGACCAGGGGGTCCCACACACTGCACACCCTGCAACCAATTAAATATACTAACCTCTCCGTCGGCTCGGAGCTGGCTGCGGCGCTGTAGAAATCACCAGGAAAATGGCCACCGTTGCCATTTCTCCGGTGATTCACGCATGAGCAGCAGAGATATCCCGGGAAAACGGTGCAGGCGCCATGTTCCCAGAGACCTGTGCATGCGCAGTAGACCCTGGCACAATGCAGTAGACTCTGGCACAATGCCAGAGTCTACCGCGCCGCTGGAGAGGATTGGGCCTGATCGGAGCCTGCACACGGGCCCCCTCCTCTCTTAAAGTGCCTCTGTAGTGAGGGCAAGTCAAAGGCAGATTTAAGAGTTTATAGTAAAAAGTAGAGATGTGCGGTTCGGTTCTCCAGAAATATGAATCCACCCGAATTTCATGAATCCGGGTAAATCCGAGTCGCGGTTCTAATCTCCTGAGGAAATCCGGATAAATCCAGGTTGCGGTTCTGATCTTTTTGCGGTTCAATTCGGATTTTAAATCTGAATTTCGGGTTTTGGATTGCATAAATTACATAATTTTAGCTGTCTTTAAAACTTTTTATCTAATTTTTATTTAAAAAATCCAGATCCAAAACCAAAACAATTGAGGGTGGTTTACAAAACCAAATCCAGATCCAAAACCTTGAAGGAGATACAGATCCAAAACCAAAACACGGAGGTCGGCGCACATCCCTAGTAAAAAGTAGAGATGTACAGTATGCTGACCCCCGTGTTTTGGTTTTGCATTTGGATCTAGATTCATCTTTGTGTTTTGTTTTTGGATCTAGATTTAAAAAAAAATATATAAAAAGTTTTTAAAACAGCTAAAATCATGTAATTTTTGCAATTAAAAACCCAAAATTCATATTTAAAATCCGAATTCCAAAGAAGATCAGGACCACAACTTGGATTTATCGTCTCTGCTATATAAGGAGTCTCCGTGGTGGCGCCATTTCACTATGGCTGTGGAGAGTGAACAGGGAGGGTGGGTAGTGTAGGGCAGGTGCTGTCTGCAGTGTCCATCTGGGCTGCTGCTGTCTGCTGTGTCCATCTGGGCTGGTGCTGTCTGCTATGTCCATCTGGGTTGGTGCTGTCTGCTATGTCCATCTGGGCTGGTGCTGTCTGCTGTGTCCATCTGGGCTGGTACTGTCTGCTGTGTCCATCTGGGCTGGTGCTGCCTGCTCCATCTGGGCTGGTGCTGCCTGCTGTGTCCATCTGGGCTGGTGCTGTCTGCTGTGTCCATCTGAGCTGGTGCTGTCTGCTGTGTCCATCTGAGCTGGTGCTGTCTGCTATGTCCATCTGGGCTGGTGCTGTCTGCTGTGTCCATCTGGGCTGGTGCTGTCTGCTGTGTCCATTTGGGCTGGTGCTGTCTGCTGTGTCTATCTGGGCTGGTGCTGTCTGCTATGTCCATCTGGGCTGGTGCTGTCTACTGTGTCCATCTGGGCTGGTGCTGTCTACTGTGTCCATCTGGGCTGATGCTGCCTGCTATGTCCATCTGGGCTGCTGTGCTGTCTGCTGTGTCCATCTGGGCTGCTGTGCTTTGTCCATCTGGGCTGGTAGTGTTCTGCCTGTGTCTTTGATCGCTGATGCCTCGGTCAGGGGTGCTCTGGGCCCCAAGTTCTGGACCAAAATAAATAAATAAAAGTGTATTTTTTTTCTGTGTGTGTGTGCGCATTAGCCACACTTATTATCAGACAGCAGCAACCTAGTGCTGCCTGTGTCGTCAATCGCTGCTGCCTCGGTCAGGGCTCTAGGCCCCAAGTTCTGGACAAAAAAATTAATAATAAAAAGTGTCTTTTTTTTCCTGTGTGTGCGTGTGCGTTAGCCGCACTTATTATCAGACAGCTGTGTCGTCAATCGCTGCTGCCTCGGTTGTATTGTAATGGCCACACTCAGCATCTCCTGTCTGCCCCTTTCATTTTTTAAAATGGCCACATGTTAGTGCCGCCCACTGCTGTCGCTGAGTTTAATCAGCCAGGTAGCTGGATGCAACATTTTGGCCCTAGTCCTAACCTAGATGGAAAAAATAAATATTGTGAGCTGTGAGGTGGTCAAAATTGACTGCAAATGACTGGGAATAAATATTATTAAGGTTAATAATACTGTAGGAACAAAAACAGGCCCAAATTATGTGGTTTTACCTGTTTTTATAATTTTTTTAAAAAAGATCCAGATCCAAAACCAAAACACGCAAGGGTTTTGCAAAACCAGATCCAGAACCAAAACACGAAGGAGATACAGATCCAAAACCGAAAACAAAACACGGTGGTCGGCGCACATCCCTAATTAGAACCACGACTCGGATCTGTCTGGATTCACAAAATTTGGATGGATTCGGATTTCTGGAGAACCGAACCGCACATCTCTAGTAAAAAGTATGTGAGTTGAGGATTTAGGTGTACGAAGTGATGCTGCTGTTGCTATAGCTTTGTATGCGAGTGTGAGCATATCTAATTCTTGAGAATATAAGGGTCCAATGTAGTAATTTGAAGAGTGTTGCAGTGGATGTCGTGAGAAGAGAAAAAAATCAGTCCTGCCACAGCATTTCAGCCAGATTAAATCATGGATTGGTGGAATGCAAGCTAGAAGAAGGTTGCAGTAGGTGAGGTGGGAGATGATGAGAGAAGGATAAGAGTTTCCATTGCATCTTTGGAAAGTAAATAACTAAAGCCGCATACACACTAGAAGATTTTTATGAACGATATGGACAATAACTATATCATTCAACGATATAGCGTTCATATCGTTCAGTGGGCCTGATTCAGCCGTCTCCGACGTGCGCATGCGCGAGACCAGGCTAGCATCGGGCGCTCCGTAACTCCGGGTCTCGCACCAAAAGGAGGCGGCTGTCGATTTTGATCGACAGCTCACACCGTTTTGGAGGCATGGCGTGTGGGTGGCTTCACAAACCGAGGCGTTCCCATGCGAATGCCTGCTGTTTGTGGGCGGCCCCACTGATATCACCAGTGATGTCAGTGGGAGGGCTTCCAGCTTTAATAGAGCAAGAAGCTCTCTGGGGCTTGCGGCCATGAGACCCTACCACAAGGGTCTCATCGCAAGCCCGACGGTCGCGATGATCTTGACCATCGCGACCATCATCCTGGCTGCTCGCAAAATAGCTGTGGGTGGTCACCCACAGCTATGCGAGTGGCCAGGAGGCCGCTCAAAAAAAACAAAAACGTCCTGATTCAGAGCGAGCGCTCTTTCTCTGAATCAGAGTCCGGCTCTGAATCAGGGCCAGTGTGTATGCAGTGAACGACCAACAATACGCGCTCCCGTGGGTCATTAACTATGTCTTTTGCTGTGCGTACATGCAGGCCAATATTTTAAGGTGGAGGTAAGAGGACTACAAGACAGCAGCAGGTGATACAACAGGGTGGAGTCAAGTGTGACACCAATACGGTTAGAACATGAAATTGTGTTTTTTTTATGGTGAAGAGCAGTTAATGAACTTTGTTTTGTACATGTTGAAACTTCCGTGTGTTGGAACATGTGGAGACAGCAGAGATTAGGGTATGGAAAAGTGGTAATTATGGTGTCATAAATGAGTAAATAATTTAACCAAGTTAAAAGATGTTCTTTGGGAAAAGTAGAAGGTCATGCACAGAGCTTTGTGAGACTCCAACAGATATTTGGAGGGGAATAGCTGCCAGAGGTAGATGCACTTATGGAGCCATTGGATTGATAGGAAGTGAACCGAAATGAACTGTGGGCCTGATTCATAGACGGAAGCTAATGCCATCGCAGCTGCAATTTCACATGGAACGCAGCTGCGAAAATATGCAAAAAGTGTTTTGCAGCAGACTGAAACACTTGTCAGCAGTATTTTGCAGGAGTGGAACAGGATTATTGCTTCTGAGCAATCCTTACCTGGGAGTATAAATCCATCCACTATATAAAGTGCGTCTACTCCAGTTTATTCTCCGCAAACAGATCTTAGGATCGTTTGATCAGTGTTCACATTTTCCTGACTATTAATAGGACTGATAATACAGTCATTTGATGATGTACCCCTGATGAAGTCCCATGTGGGGACGAAACACGTTGGGTCTCCATCGTATTTTGACTAGTGTTTGATGGTATTTTTCAGCAACATTACAAGGAATCATTGCTAACCCTGAAAACAGGATTTATGACCTCTACAAAATCATTTAAAGACCAACAAAGGACTCAATAAATCTACTCTCTGGGAAACGAAAGGGAGATTCATCCTTTGTGTCGACATCTAGGACTGATCATTGAAATAGCTTCATTGCTGCATTAATTGTTGATTTTTTAATTATTAAGTTTGTGTTATTTACACATTTTGTATTTTAATATATTTTATATTTTGTACATTAGAGCGCCCTTTCTCTTCTTTCTTGGTTTCCATTTCCCTCCATATATGTCTAACAGAGATATTAGGTGAAAGGTGCAGCCATCCACTCTATTAGATTTAAGTGTTACATATCAGTATTATCAATAGTTTTAGCGCAAATAATAGGGTATCTTTGTATATATATATATATATATATATATATATTAGGGGTGAGCGGGTTTCGGATTTCTGAAATCCGAACCCCCCCAAGCCCCGCCGATCCGAGGCCGATCCGAGTCAGGCTCGACTTTTCCAGCCTGACTCGGATCTGAAATCGAGGCAAAACGTCATCATCCCGCCTTCCGGGTCTCGCGGGTTTTGGATCCTATATAAGGTACCCGCGTCGGCGCCATTTTCTCACTCGGCTGTGGACAGTGAAGAGGGAGGGTGGGAGTTAGGGATGGCTGGGCTGTGTAGTGTAGTGTAGTGCAGTGTAGTGTTGTGCTGTGCTGCGCTGTGCTGCTGTTGTCCATAGGGGCTGTGTCCACTCCTCCAAAGTCCATAGGGGCTGGCTGGACTGTGTTGTGCAGTCAGTTGTCCATAGGGGCTGTGTCCACTCCAAAGTCCTGTGCAGTGTCCCAGTCTTAAAGGGGTGCTGTAGTGTTGTCCAGGGGGTGCTCTGTCCATCAGGGGTGCTCTCCCCAAGTGCAAAAAAAAATAATATTTTTTCTGTGTTTGTGAATTGTGTGCACAGTAGCCGCACGTGCATCAACAAAGTAGTGCCAAGCGTGCACCTGTGTCATAAGTAAAGGGCCGGCTGGCTTGACCGTTAAAGGGTGCTGTAACCCCAAAACAAAATAAAAAACATTTTCTGTGTTTGTGAATTGTGTGCACTGTGGCTGCACGTGCATCAACAAAGGAGCAGCGCCAAGCGTGCGCCTGTGTCCCATTAGTAAAGGGCCGGCTGGCTTGTCCATTAAAGGGTGCTGTAACCCCCAAAGTACACTCCAAACAAAATAAAAAAATATTTTCTGTGTTTGTGAATTGTGTGCACTGTGGCTGCACGTGCATCAACAAAGGAGCAGCGCCAAGCGTGCGCCTGTGTCCCATAAGTAAAGGGCTGGCTGGCTTGTCCGTGAAAGGGTGCTGTAACCCCCAAAGTACACTCCAAACAAAATTAAAAAATATTTTCTGTGTTTGTGAATTGTGTGCACTGTGGCTGCACGTGCATCAACAAAGGAGCAGCGCCAAGCGTGCGCCTGTGTCCCATAAGTAAAGGGCCGGCTGGCTCATTTCTTAAAGGGTGGTGTAACCCACAAAGTGCACTAGTCTCCAACAAAAATTAAAAATTATTTTCTGTGTTTGTGTGCGCCTTAGCCGCACGTATATATCGATATAACATAAATGGAGGACCAAACTTTCTCAGATAAAAATAAAATAGAGAAAGATCAAGAACCACTTCCTCCTAGTGCTGTTGCTGCTGCTGGGAGTTGTTCATCATTCCAGAGAGGAAGTAGGAACACCACTACTTTTACTAAACAAATGACCCTCCAACAGTCCTTAGAGAGGAGGATGAAGTACGACAGCAGTCATCCTGAAGCAAAACGTATAACTGAGGCCTTGACTGCTATGTTGGTGTCAGACGTGCATCCGGTATCCGCCATTAGTGCAGTGGGATTTAGACAATTGATGGAGGTAGTGTGTCCCCGGTTCCAAATCCCATCTAGATTCCACCTGCATCCTCAAAGCAGCAGCGACAAGCGTGCACCTGTCTGTTAAAGGGTGGTGACACCCTCAAAGTGCGCTCCACAAACAATAAAAAATTCTTCTTTTTTTCTGTCTTTGTGAATTGTGTGGGCTGTAGCTACACCTGCATCCTCAAAGCAGCAGCGACAAGCATGCGTCTGTCTGTTAAAGGGTGGTGTAACCCCCAAAGTGCGCTCCACAAACAATAAAAAAATCTTCTTTTTTTCCTGTATTTGTGAAATGTGTGGGCTGTAACCGCACCTGCATCCTCAAAGCAGCAGCGACAAGCGTGCATCTGTCTGTTAAAGGGTGGTGTAACCCCCAAAGTGCGCTCCAACTAAAATAAAATAATCTTTTTTTCTGTGTTTGTGTGTGAAATGTATGCGCAGTAGCCGCAGCTGCATCACTCAAAGCAGCAGCGACAAGCATGCGTCTGTCTGTTAAAGGGTGGTGTAACCCTCAAAGTGCACTCCACAAACAATAAAAAAATTCTTTTTTTTCTGTCTTTGTGAATTGTGTGGGATGTAGCCGCTCCTGCTTCCTCAAAGCAGCAGCGACAAGCATGCGTCTGTCTGTTAAAGGGTGGTGTAACCCTCAAAGTGCGCTCCAAAAACAATAAAAAAAATTCTTCTTTTTTTTCTGTCTTTGTGATTTGCGTGGGCTGTAGTCGCACCTGCATCCTCAAAGCAGCAGTGACAAGCGTGTGTCTGTCTGTTAATGGGTGGTGTAACCCCGAAAGTGCGCTCCAACCAAAATAAAATAATCTTCTTTTTTTCTGTGTTTGTGTGTGAAATGTATGCGCAGTAGCCGCACCTGCATCCTCAAAGCAGCAGCCACAAGCGTGCGTCTGTCTGTTAAAGGGTGGTGTAACCCTCAAAGTGTGCTCCACAAAAATAAATTATTTTTTTTCTGTCTTTGTGAATTGTGTGGGCTGTAGCCGCACCTGCATCCTCAAAGCAGCAGCGACAAGCGTGCGTCTGTCTGTTAAAGGATTACATCGGTGACAGCATCCAAGTAGGCATGTCAGACAGTCCGTACATGTACTGGCAGGAAAAAGAGGCAATTTGGAGGCCCCTGTACAAACTGGCTCTATTTTACCTGAGTTGCCCCCCCTCCAGTGTGTACTCCGAAAGAGTGTTTAGTGCAGTCGGGAACCTTGTCAGCGAAAGGCGTAGGAGGTTGCTTCCACAAAATGTGGAGAAGATGATGTTCATAAAATTAATTATCAACTCTTCCAGGGAGACCAGCCTCCAGAACGTACAGAAGGACCTGTGGTTGTGGATTCCAGCGGGGATGAATTAATACTCTGTGAGGATGAGGATGTACACAATACTGAAGAGGGTGAGGAATCGGTGGATGAGGAGGATGAGGACAACATCTTGCCTCCGTAGAGCCAGTTTGTGTAGGGACAGATTAATTGCCAGCTTGTTTTGTGGGGGCCCAAACAAACCAATCATTTCAGCCACAGTCGTGTGGCAGACCCTGGCGCTGAAATGATTGGTTTGTTAAAGTGTGCATGTCCTGTTTATACAACAAAAGGGTGGGTGGGAGGGCCCAAGGACAATTCCATCTTGCACCTCTTTTTTTTCTTTGCATTATGTACTGTTTGGGGCCTAGTTTTTCAAACTGCCATCCTGTCTGCCACTGCAGTGTCACTCCTAGATGGACCACGTGTTTGTGCCGCCCACTCGTGTCGCTTAGCATAGTCATCCAGCTACCTCGGTGCAACCTTTTGGACATAAAAACACTATTGTGAGGTGTGAGGTGTTCAGAATAGACTGGAAATAATTGGAAATTAAGGTTATTGAGGTTAATAATAGCATAGGAGCAGAAAAACCCCCAAATTCTGTGATTTTAGCTGTTTTTATGCTTTTTAAAAAA
The DNA here is from genome assembly GCA_031769625.1 of Taudactylus pleione. Classification (NCBI taxonomy): domain Eukaryota; kingdom Metazoa; phylum Chordata; class Amphibia; order Anura; family Myobatrachidae; genus Taudactylus; species Taudactylus pleione. The sequence continues at coordinate 9,766,256 of JAUIMM010000099.1, forward strand.
AAAATACAGATCCAATACACAAAACCCAGAACCCAAAACACGGAAGGGTGGTTTTGGCAAAACCAATCCAGATCCAAAACACGAAGAAAGATCCAGATCCAAAACCAAAACACAAAACACGAAAAGTGGCCGGTGCACACCCTTAATATATATATAGTATACACACACACACACTACCACATGACACACGCATTATGAAGCAATGCTGCATGAACAATCATATACTGTACATTACTCATTCCTGAAACATCATCTCTTAGCATTGTTGTGCTATTCCTGTATGCATGGGCGTATACATTGGCATGTTTCTTCTCTTGCACTGGCACTAATTCCACACCCAATGAGTGTAATATTCAAATGTATAAAAACAATATACATTCGCTTGAATAAGTAAAGGTTGCCAGGAGCAACAGCTGCAATTACACGTCTCTTTAAACCTCCTTTTTGTTCTCCAGCTCTCAGTTTTCAATTATTCTATCAGCGGTCGAGTCTGGGCAGAAAAGCAATACACACACAGAGGAATAATCTGAATAATGCGGTATTAATGTTCCATCACATAACATAGTAATGAAAACAAAAGCGATATAGTAAGCTATTTAATGGTTAGTCCCATAAGAATTGGGAGCACACATGCTTAAAATAGAATTTACTAAGCAAGGAGTGTATGAAAAATCTCAGCAATTCGCAATCTATCACCAAGTGCCCAATTATAGATCATGTCCAGCCGTCGACTTGTTACTTTATTGTTGAACTGCAACTTAGAGGAAATGTATTGTGTCATCATACTGTTGCTTTTTAAAACATTTGTGTGAATTAAAATAAAACGCTTCAGAAATGGTCTAAACTCTTATCCGCCACATACAGATGTGTCGTCTTACATCCTTGCCGATCGCGTTACAAACATGCCCACGCATCGCGCAATGCGATTACTCGTGGCTGCACGCTATGGTACGCCATGGCTCACACTGCAATCGCACCATGCAATACTGTGGAGTCGCGGGTGGAAACGCAGCACACGTATATGCTCGCGGGTGCGCTCCTCGTGCCACGTGCGGTATGATTTGCCATCTACGCAGCAAAGACGCAAGAGGACATATCTGTATACCTGAATGTAGGCCTTGGAAAATACACAAATGTAACAGCAGTACCTGTATATGTATCCCTATAATGTAATGGGTGTTGGTATTTGTTCTATTCCTAGGATACCCACAAACAGATACTCACTTATGGGCAGCGATTGCAGAGGAAATGTAGAAGTAGTGGTGTGATAAATGTAAGTGAAAGAAACTTGATAGTACTAGTTAAAAAAACTAGAGATTAACGGGAACCGGACAATAACTTTGCGATCCGGGCCGCATCCGAGTCCAGCTCGGGTTTTCCCGCCTGACTCAGATCCCAAAACGAGGCAAAATGTCATCATCCTGCTGTCGGATTCCTCACAGGTTTTGGATACTATAAAGGTACCCTGTCATCTGCGCCATTTCACACCGGCTGTGGAGAGTGAAGTGAACAGACGTGCTGTGTCTGTCCAGGGGTGCTGTGTCTGTCCAGGGGTGCTGTGTCTGTCCAGGAATGCTGTGTCTGTTCAACCCCAAAAACTAATAAAAGCTAATAATATAATTAGTTGGGTTTTTTTTTGTACTGTACCCCAGTGTACTATATTATTTTATTTATATTACTGTGTCGCTACTGGTCAGATCGCAGTGTAATATTAATACACGTATTGTGACACTATAAGTCGTAGCACAGTGTAATAATCATACACGTATTGTGGCACTGTAAGTGTTAACTGCAGTGTAATATTCAACATGTATTGTGATACTGTTAGTGGTAGTACAGTGTTTTATTCATAAAAAATATTGTGACACTGTAAGTGGAAAGGCAGTGTAATATTCAATATGTATTGTGACACTGTAAGTGCTAGTGCAGTGTATTCATAAAAAATATTGTGACACTGTAAATGGTAGCGCAGTGCTTTATTCATAAAAAATATTGTGACACTGTGAGTGGTAGCGCAGTGTTTAATTCAGAAAAAATATTGTGACATTGTAGGTAATTGATACCGCAGTGTAATATTTAAAATTGATGCAAATTGATATATATGCTGTACCCCACTTAATTTGTGTTTGTTGATATGGAGGACGATCAGTTGAGAGGAGAGCAGGAACCACATACTAGTGCTGGAGCTGCTGAAATCGTATCAGTCATGACGATACTAGTCCGTCTACATCATCTACTAAAGCCGATGCCCAAGGACATACAAGGCTTAAGTCATGGCATCTAAAATCAAAGAAGCAATCTTTTACATTGATAAAGAAAAAAACATCAAAGGGATAGTTGGCTGCAGAAAGACATAAAATTGGCAATATGCCTTTCACCACACGAAGTGGCAAGGAATTGCCAAACAAAGTGGCAAGGAAAGGCAAGGCTAAGGCCTTGGCCTTTATTTATGACTGGTGGTTCTGCCTCTTATGATGATGGAAGCACAAGTGAACATGCTGACATAGAAATCGAGGGTGCTTCTGGGGAAATGCACAAGGATAAGGAGAATATTTGTGTAGCTGACGGTAATAAGGATGTTGATGATGAGGATGTTGATGATGATGATGATGTTATTGATGAAGATGTTGTTTGTGTAAATCAGGCCCCAGTGGAAGAAACAGTTGTTGCCCATGATAAGGAAAAGCCCATTGTCATGTCTGGGCACAAGACAAAACTATCCACTTCTTATGTGTGGAATTATTTCTACCCAAATCAATTGTCAAGCCCTCTGTAACCTTTGCAAAGCAAGAGCAAGTAGAGGTAGGGACCTTAAACATCTAGAAACCTCCACCCTGTAACATCATCTGCAGTGCATCCATTCAATAAGAGTTTGTAAAATTCAGAAACTACCAAAAAAGTAACAACAAGCAGTCCAGCATCAGCTAGCTCCCTAGTCTCTGCTAGATCCAAGCATCTGCCATCTTCACCACCAGCACCTTAATCAGCAATATCCTCAATCATGAAGTGATTGGTTTGTTTGGGTCCCCAGAAGAAAAGCTACAAATGGGCAGCTGACATTGCTGGCAATGATCTCTATGTGCACAAACTGGCTTTACAGAGGCAAGATATTGTCGCCATCATCATCCGATTCCTCACCCTCATCAGTGTCTTCATCATCTTTCTTCACACAATATTAATTTATCCCCGCTGAAATCCACCATTACAGGTACCTCTGTAATTTTTAAATGTAATTGATGGTAAATGTCTTCCATATGCAATTTGTAGTTTATTTTGATGAACATCATCTTTTCCACATTTTGAGGAAGTAGCCTCCTACACTGATCGCTGACAAGGTTCCCGACTGTGTTGAAAGCTCTTTTGGAGTACACACTGGAGGGTGGGCAGCTCAAGTAAAGCAAAGCCAGTTTGTGCAAGGGCCTCCAAATAGCTTTTTTTTTTTTTCCTGCTAGTAGTCAAACGGACTGTCTGACATGCCTTCTTGGACGCTATTGTTAAAAATAGTCCTCCACTATTCTTTGAATGGTGACCATATCAGATGGAGTCATGGTAGAGGTCTCATTAATTTAATTGTAGGCAATTCTTTTAGACCCAACCAGATGTCAAAACTTGGTTATGTTGGCTCATCTGCATCACCAGTGGGTCTTTTGGGAAAGTTTAGTTTTTACTTGGCAGCCACACTTTCTGGAGAAACTGAAGGAGGAACCATCACTGCATCATGTGCCACTTGAGCTGACAATTTGCTTGCCAACAGATCTTTGCATCTCTTCAGATCTGTGTCCATTGGAAAGAAAGACACGATGTATGACTTAAACTTAGGATAGAGCATGGTCTCCAAAATGTATTGATCCGATTGGAAGGTCCTGACAACCCTTGGTTCCTGGTGAAGCGAATAAAGGACTTCATCTACAAGTCCAACATACTTTGCAGAATCGCTTCGTTTCAGTTCCACCTTCAGTTTCTCAAATTGTTTTCCAACAGTCTAATTAGGGGTATTACCTGACTCAAGCTGGCAGTATTGAACTCACTTCACAGGTGACTACTTCGAAGGATTTCAGCACTTTGCACAAAACAGAAAGTATATTCCACTGATCTTAAGTAAGGTGCATTCCCCCTCCTCTTCCTATGTCACAGTTCACTGTGTAGCATTGGATGGCTTTTTGCTGTTCCTCCATCTGCTAATGCATATAATGGGTGGAGTTCCACCTTGTAACTACCTCTTGCATCAGCTGGTGGCAGGGCAAATTCAACATTTCTTGCAGGTGCTGCAATCTTCTACATGTGCGTAAATGTGCGTAAAATGGTGAAAATGTCCAGAAAATTTTCGGGCCAGAGAGAGCATCTCCTGCATGCCCCTATTGATTGCGTGAGAAAAACATAGGACATGTTGGAATTCACCCAGCTATAATGCTGTCCCAATTTTGGTGGCGTTGTCAGAAATCAAAAACTCTGAGGAGAGTCCAAGCAGGGTAAGCCATTTTGCAATGACATCCCTGAGTTTTTCTAAAAGGTTGTCAGTGGTATGTCTCTTAGCATAGCCGGTGATACAAAGAGTAGCCTGCCTCTGAATGAGCTGCTGTTTCATAAATGCTGATGCTTTTGGTGCTGCTGAAGGCAATACACCCACCCAGTGGGCTGTTACAGTCATGTAATCTTGCCTTTGCTATGTTCCACTTGTTCACATATCTGTGGTTAAGTGGGCAGTGGGTACAATGGCATTTTGGAGGACACTAATTATTTTTTTTTAAGTTCTCTGTAAAGGCTGGGAATTGCTTTTCTAGTGAAGTGGAATATAGATGGGATTTGGTAGCGGGGACACAGGACCTCAATTAACTGTCTAAAACCTACTGCATTATTGGAAGATATTGGAAGCACATCTAATATCAGCATAGATGTTATGGCATCAGTGATCCGCTGTGCAACTGGGTGACTGCTGTCATACTTGCTCCCCCTTGCAAAAGATTGTTTAAAACTCATTTTTTTTATTAAACTACTACTAGTAGTCTTCCTGGTCCCCACCTGGTCCCCATCCTTTTAGAATGTAAGCTCTTGCGAGCAGAACCCTCTACCCTCTTGTGCTTCTACTTTATTTTCATCTACTTCTTACTCCCCACTAGGGCAACTAAAACTTGGTTGCTTATGCTCTGTTGCTTATTTGGATGTTATGGTCACCAATGTAGCAATGTATATTATACATGTCCTTGTCCTGCATTGTATTGTATTGTATTGTACCGTTAGTCACTTTTTTGGTTATGTACTTTGTAAAGCACTGCGGAACACTTGTGGTGCCATATAAATAAACAATAATAATAATAAAGATCCACTCCCAGCAGCAGCAGGTGTAGCACTCAAGGATTCTTCTGGGGCAAGGACTGATGTGAATGATTTAAATATTTTTTGTATTTTTTTGTAAATGCCTCCCATCCTCCTCTCCCCTCCCCTACTCCCTAATAAATTTGCTTCGGAATCAAAAAATTTAATTAAATTTACTACTAATCAAATCTTCCTTTCCATGCCTTCAACTACATACATACTCCAACTATCTCAGGCCTCTTGAATAATAAAAACATTTGTTTCCTGATGTGCCATGTTGGAAGTTGAACTGTTACAGATGCTGCAATCTTTGACATGCGTTTGCTGAATGCAGAAAATGTCCAGAAATGTTTATGGCCAGAGACATCATCTCCTGCATGACCCCTTTTTAATTAAAAAGATTATTCTAAACCACCAACTTGATTTTGTGGGCAAAGCAAGGGACATATTGTTCACCCATGCTGTCCCCTCCTCACTCATAAACTTGCTTTGGAATTAACCATTCCTTTCCCTGCCTTCAACTGCATACATACTACATCTCCCTCAGGCCTCTTGATTAATGAAAACATATGTTTCCTTATGTGCCATGTTGGGCATTGAACTGCCACGTGTTTGTGCTGCCCACTGCTGCCATTTAGCTTAGTCAGCCAGCTACTGTAGCTTGGTGCAACTTTTGGGCCTAAACTATCAATTTTTTAAAGAAAATACAGAACCAAAACCAAAACACGCAAGGATGGTTTTGGCAAAACCAAATCCAGATCCAAAACACGAAGGAGATACAGATCCAAAACCAAAGCCAAAACATGGGCGTAGGCGCACATCCCTAGTTAAAACCAGTGCTGTAACAAGGCTCAAATGCACTCTGTGCCGGCTTGCCCACTGAGTGCCCAACGCCATGACGTCGCACAGATGGAACTGGGCTGGCATTACTCATAAGTGCAGTGCTGACCAGAAAGGTTCTAAAGGCAATCCAGTAGGCTTTATGGATTGCAGTGTGTCTGTCTGGTGTATCTATAGGACGTGGAAAGAAGAAAAAGAAATTCCTTTGTGGGGCACTCACAGATCTGAATATATATAATATTTATAATGTTTATCAAGGGGATGACATATAGATTAAAATTTAACCTTTATTACATTATCTAAAATATGCAATTGCGAAATATGAAAAAATTATATGTGAAAAAATAATAAAAATCTTAACCACTGTGTGTTATCTTTTTTGATGCCACTGTCTGTACTCCCAATTAACTCGGCTCAGTGCCCTAATAGTCTATAAGTCAGACGGGTGTCTATAGAATATGGGACATATATTGTAATATTGATACTCCTCAGAAATAAGTAGATATTGATACTCCTCAAAAACAAGTGGATAAAGGCTATCGCCGTTTAGTAACTGCGATATCACTTTTAATCCTTAAGGCAATGGGGTTATAATCCTTGCTAAATTAATCAGAGTAAAAGTACAACAATGACACACTGACACATATATATTATATATTAATAACCCTGGATCCTTAATAGGGGAACAAACTAATAGTTTGTCCTTCTCCTGTCTCCATAATCAACTACGTATTGTATGTCACAGGGTTAATTAATGGAGGTGATAATTATCCCCTCTATGTCAGAGAAGTAATGAGCTAAAGAGTGATATAATAACCCTATTACATAATCCTATGAGTAAGCAGACAATGCGAAACGCGCGTCAGGAGACACGCTGCACACGCTATTAAGCATGTGCTTCGTTTTTATGTCAAGACCACTTATATGTTAATGTATTTGTTGTCTTGAATGCCCTAGGGTGTCTATTAGACATAGGGACTCCGTTAGTGCTGTTTGTGACTCACAGTGTAGGAGAGAGGCCTGGGGCAACACGTGCCACTATCCGATACATATGACTCACACAGTAGCTGTGAAGGGAGATTTAGATACTTAGTATCAGGATAGCAGAGTTTTTGCTAGGACACATTGTCAATATCTGCCACATTATTAAAACTAGGATGGCAAGGATATTATTTGAACTCGAGTAATACTATTGTAAAAGGGTTATTATATCACTCTTTAGCTCATTACTTCTCTGACATAGAGGGGATAATTATCACCTCCATTAATTAACCCTGTGACATACAATACGTAGTTGATTATGGAGACAGAAGAAGGACAAACTATTAGTTTGTTCCCCTATTAAGGATCCAGGGTTATTAATATATAATATATATGTGTCAGTGTGTCATTGTAGTACTTTTACTCTGATTAATTTAGCAAGGATTATAACCCCATTGCCTTAAGGATTAAAAGTGATATCGCAGTTACTAAACGGCGATAGCCTTTATCCACTTGTTTTTGAGGAGTATCAATATCTACTTATTTCTGAGGAGTATCAATATTACAATATATGTCCCATATTCTATAGACACCCATCTGACTTATAGACTATTAGGGCACTGAGCCGAGTTAATTGGGAGTACAGACAGTGGCATCAAAAAAGATAACACACAGTGGTTAAGATTTTTATTATTTTTTCACATATAATTTTTTCATATTTCGCAATTGCATATTTTAGATAATGTAATAAAGGTTAAATTTTAATCTATATGTCATCCCCTTGATAAACATTATAAATATTATATATATTCAGATCTGTGAGTGCCCCACAAAGGAATTTCTTTTTCTTCTTTCCATATTTGTATTGCTGTTTGATTCCAGGGTGCACCTCCCTTGATAATTAAATATATTATTCTCATTATTTAAGTAAAATAGGGAAAGATCTGATACATACTGTACGTTTCTGTGCGGGTTATCCTTCTTTTTCGTGTCTATAGGACGCCCTGGCTGCACTGCATCAGCGATACTGGCTGCTGTGTGCCTTTCCAGACACCTCGCTAGCCAGAAGCAGGGGCCATGGGTTGGTATGGGGCCGTCCAAAGAGCCCTGCCCTCTGTGCGGGGGCATCCAGTGCACATCTCTAGTTACAGCTCTAAATGAAAAACTATGTGTTATGTCATGTAGCCATATACTTTGATCACTGGTAAAAGGTAATAGGTACAATATTTAAAATCAACATACCTGTTTCTCCTAATGTTCTATAGTACAACAATAATAACAAGTAGTTATATTTTAAGCACATATTCATGAATCAGGGGCCTATTCATCAACACTAAAATAACGTTTTTAAGGACATTTTCCTTAAATAACGTTATTTTGGTATTCATGAACAGACTTAACACAGGAGATATCACAGATATCTCCTTGCTAAGTTCCCCTGCGTTAATTTCCATACTCCCCATACATTAGTATGGGGATGTGGAAATTGTGGTTTTCATCAAATTCCGAAAATTATCAATTTACGAAACTTAACGCATCTGTAGGCAGTGATGCGCATGCGCTGGTTTTACAGATGTAACAGCGCATGCGCAGCACTGTTTCCAGATGCGATAAGGTAGTGTAGGCAGGGAAAAGTATCTATTTCCCAAAAAGTTGTCATCGCAAAAATGACAGCTTTTCGGAATAGATATTTATGGAGAGGTGGAATGATGAATTCCACCTATAATTAGCTAGAACTCCATGAGAGTTCTAAAGCTAATTATCTCCAGAGAATTTTAATGTTTAATGAATAGGCCCCTCAGTCTTTTACAAAAGTACCTTTCTTCACCACAAAAGGAAAAGCTTCTTCTAGAAAAACTTAAACTCTAATGAAAGCATCTAGATCTGTGGTCTCCAGGGCCGTAGCTAGGGTAGTGCGGCCGGTGCCATCGCACAGGGCACCACAGGTCAGGGGGCGCTGTTTGGGCCTGTCAAATTTCTGTTTATTATCATTATTGCTTGTAGCTTCCTCTTATTTCATCCCCAGCATCTCCTGGCCTCTCCTATCTCTTCCCTAGCCCTTCCTCATGAGGCCATGGCCCTTTTTTGGGTGCATTATGTCCCTTTAAAAAATGAGGGGGGCGCCAGGACACCAAAAAGTCTAGCTACGGCTCTGGTGGTCTCCAACCCGTAGCTCGTGAGCTACCGGTTGCTCACGGCCTTAATTTTGGTAGCTCGCCTTGTTTCCTGGTTGCCGAGTCAACCAGGAAGAAGTGACCTCTGATGCACACTCCATGGCGTCGATGCCATGGGTGGAGCCACAGGGAAGCACGTCAGGTGATTGCCATAGCCACTACAGCAATTACCTGATGTGCTTCCCCGTGGTTCCACTCACAGCGTCTATGCCACGGTGGAGCGAGTGACTCCTGACCAGCCCTGCCAGAAAATCACACAGCAGCCCTGCCTATATCTTTTGCTCCTCTACTGCACATACCTCCTTCGAGCTGGTAGTTAACAGTGAAATGTGCCTGTTCAACTATATCACTGAAATAATTAAATGTATTGTTGTTTTCTATGAAATATTTTTTTCATTAAATGACCTTCAATTGTTCGGTTATTAGCCAGATTTTTTTTTCTACAATATTAATAGCTCTTCAGCTGGTTTCATTTTTCTCAAGTAGATCACACCTCAATTAAGGTTGGCGACCACTGATCTAGATTGTCTGGGAATATGTCCAATGACCCCATACCCACTTGTCACTTGTGGTTAGGAACGTTGGGTTTTTATTAGGGGTGTGCACCGGCCACTTTTCGTGTTTTGTGTTTTGGTTTTGGATCTTTCTTCGTGTTTTGGATCTGGATTGGTTTTGCCAAAACCACCCTTCCGTGTTTTGGGTTCTGGGTTTTGTGTTTTGGATCTGTATTTTTTTGAAAAAAAGCATAAAAACAGCTAAAATCACAGAATTTGTAGGTTTTTCTGCTCCTATGCTATTATTAACCTCAATAACCATAATTTCCACTCATTTCCAGTCTATTCTGAACACCTCACACCTCACAATAGTGTTTTTATGTCCAAAAGGTTGCACCGAGGTAGCTGGATGACTATGCCAAGCGACACGAGTGGGCGGCACAAACACGTAACCCATCTAGGCGTGATACTGCAGTGGCAGACAGGATGGCAGTTTGAAAAACTAGGCCCCAAACTGTACATAATGCAAAGAAAAAAAAGAGGCGCAAGATGGAATTGTCCTTGGGCCCTCCCACCCACCCTTATGTTGTATAAACAGGAAATGCACACTTTAACAAACCAATCATTTCAGCGCCAGGGTCTGCCACACAACTGTGGCTGAAATGATTGGTTCGTTTGGGCCCCCACAAAACAAGCTGGCAATTAATGTGTCCCTGCACAAACTGGCTCTACGGAGGCAAGATGTCATCCTCATCCTCCTCATCCACCGATTCCTCACCCTCTTCAGTGTTGTGTACATCCTCATCCTCACAGAGTATTAACTCGTCCCCACTGGAATCCACCACCACAGGTCCCTCTGTACGTTCTGGAGGCTGGTCTCCATGGAAGAGCTGATAATTCATTTTGATGAACATCATCTTCTCCACATTCTGTGGAAGCAACCTCCTACGCCTTTCGTTGACAAGGTTCCCGGCTGCACTAAAAACTCTTTCGGAGTACACACTGGAGGGGGGGCAACTCAGGTAAAATAGAGCCAGTTTGTACAGGGGCCTCCAAATTGCCTCTTTTTCCTGCCAGTACAGGTATGGACTGTCTGACATGCCTACTTGGATGCTGTCACCGATGTAATCCTCCACCATTCTGTCAATGGTGACAGTATCATATGCAGTGACAGTACACATGTCAGAAATTGTTGCCAGGTCCTTCAGTCCGGACCAGATGTCCAAACCTGGTCCTGCCTGCCCTGCATCACCGCCAGCGGGTTGCTTAGGATACCTACGTTTTTTCCTGGCAGCCCCAGTTGCGGGAGAAAATGAAGAAGGAGCTGTTGACATGTCACGTTCCACTTCAGCTGACAGTGTGTTCACCAGCAGGTCTTTGCACCTCTGCAGGCTTGTGTCAGCCGGAAAGAGAGACACCACATAGGCTTTAAACCTAGGATCGAGCACGGTGGCCAAAATGTAGTGGTCTGATTTCAACAGATTGACCACCCTGGAATCCTGGCAAAGCGAATGAAGGGCTTCATCCACAAGTCCCATATGCCGAGCGGAATCGCTCCGTCTTAGCTCCTCCTTTACTTTCTCCAGCTGCTTCTGCAAAAGCCTGATGAGGGGAATGACCTGACTCAAGCAGGCAGTGTCTGAACTGACTTCACGTGTGGCAAGTTCGAAGGGCTGGAGAACCTTGCACAACACGGAAATCATTCTCCACTGCGCTTGAGTCAGGTGCATACCCCCTCCATTGCCTATGTCATAGGTGGATGTATAGGCTTGAATGGCCTTTTGCTGCTCCTCCATCCTCTGAAGCATATAGAGGGTTGAGTTCCACCACGTCACAACCTCTTGCTTCAGGTGATGGCGGGGCAGGTTCAAGAGTGTTTGCTGGTGCTCCAGTCTTCAGCACGCAGTCGCTGAATGGCGAAAGTGGCCTGAAATTTTTTCGGGCCACCCAAAGCGTCTCCTGCACGCCCCTGTCGCTTTTCAGAAAATTCTGCACCACCAAGTTTATTGTGTGAGCAAAACATGGGACGTGCTGGAATTTGCCCAGATGTAATGCCCGCACAATATTGGTGGCGTTGTCAGATATCACAAATCCCTAGGAGAGTCTAAGTGGGGTAAGCCACTGGGCGATGATTTCCCTCAGTTTCTCTAAGAGGTTGTCGGCGGTGTGCCTCTTACTGAAACCGGTGATACACAGCGTAGCCTGCCTTGGAACGAGCTGGCGTTTCTGAGATGCTGCGACTGGTGACGCTGCTGCTGTTGCTGCGTAAGGTGATACATCTACCCAGTGGGCTGTCACAGTCATATAGTCCTTAGTCTGCCCTGTTCCACTTGTCCACATGTCCATGGTTAAGTGGACATTGGGTACAACGGCATTTTTCAGGACACTGAGGACACTTTTTCTGACGTTTCTGTACAGTCTCGGTATCGCCTGCCTAGTGAAGTGGAATCTAGATGGGATTTGGAACCGGGGACACACTACCTCCAGCAATTGTCTAAATCCCACTGCACTAATGGTGGATACCGGACGCACGTCTAACACCAACATAGCAGTCAAGGCCTCAGTTATACGTTTTGCTTCAGGATGACTGCTGTCGTACTTCATCCTCCTCGCTAAGGACTGTTGGAGGGTCAATTGTTTAGTAAAAGTAGTGGTGTTCCTACTTCCTCTCTGGGATGATGAACGACTCCCAGCAGCAGCAACAGCAGCAGCGGCAGCAGGAGGCGTAGCAATGCAGGATCCTCCGGAGGAATCCCGCATAGGAGAGTCAGTCATGCCAGTGACATGGCCTGCAGGACTACTTCCGATCCTGACTAAGGAGGAAATTGACGAGGAGGGAGTTGACGGTGTGGTTTGCAGGCGCTTGGATACAACAGGACAACGGGATTTAGGTGTCCCTGGACTGCTTACGGTCTTAGCCAAAGTTTCTGAACTTGACAGTAACTTATTATGAACGCGCTGCAGGTGCCGTATAAGGGAGGATGTTCCTAGGTGGTTAACGTCCCTACCCCTACTTATTCCACCTTTACATAAGGTACATATGGCAAGACAGTTGTTGTCCGGATTTGGATAGAAATATTGCCAGACCAAAGAGGTGGAATGTTTGGTCTTCTGCCCAGGCATGACCGTGATGGGCTTTTTCATCCCACGGACAACAACTGTCTCCCCCGGAGCCTGATTTAAACAAACCACATCACCATCAGAATCCTCCTCGCCAACTTCCTCCTCAGTGCCAGCTACACCAGTATCCTCATCCTGTTGTACTTCAACAGTGACATCTTCAATTTGCATATCAGCAAGTGGACTGTGGGTGCTCCTTTCAGCACTTGCAGGGGGCGTGCAAATGGTGGAAAGAGCCATCTCTTCCCGTCCAGTCCTGGGAAGGTCAGGCATCGCAACCACCACCACACTTGGACTCTCCTTGGGGATTTGTGATATCTTCTTAGAAAGCACAGTTCTTCGCTGTGCTTTTGCCAGCTTAACTCTTTTGATTTTTTTAGTGGGAGGAGGGCTTCCATCGTCATGTGAAGCTGAACCACTAGTCATGAACATACTAGGGATCGACCTTAGCCGTTCCTTGCCACTCCGTGTCGTAAATGGCATATTGGCAAGTTTACGTTTCTCTTCAGCTGATTTAAATGTTTTTTTCAAGGTCATTTTCCTGAACTTTGTCATTTGGGATTGTATGTGCCCTCTATTATTACATTGGGCATCGGCCTTGGCAAACGACGTTGATGGCATGTTATCGTCTATGTCATGACTAGTGGCAGCAGCTTCAGCACTAGGAGGAAGTGGTTCTTGATCTTTCTCTATTTTATTTTTATCGGAGAAAGTTTGGTCCTCCATTTATGTTATATCGATTTGACATATACGTGCGGCTAAACACAGAAAATATTTTTTTATTTTTGCTGGAGAGTAGTGCACTTTGTGGGTTACACCAGCCTTTAAGAAATGAGCCAGCCGGCTCTTTACTTATGGGACACAGGCGCACGCTTGGCGCTGCTCCTTTGTTGATGCACGTGCGGCTACTGCGCACACAATTCACAAACACAGAAAATTATTTTTTTTTTGGTTTGGACTGGAGTGTACTTTGGGGGTTACAGCACCCTTTAACGGTCAAGCCAGCCGGCCCTTTACTTATGACACAGGCGCACGCTTGGCACTACTTTGTTGATGCACGTGCGGCTACAGTGCACACAATTCACAAACACAGAAAATATATATTTTTTGGTTTGGAGTGTACTTTGGGGGTTACAGCACCCTTTAACGGTCAAGCCAGCCGGTCCTTTACTTATGACACAGGCGCACGCTTGGCACTACTTTGTTGATGCACGTGCGGCTACTGCGCACACAATTCACAAACACAGAAAATAAATTTTTTTTTGGTTTGGACTGGAGTGTACTTTGGGGGTTACAGCACCCTTTAGCGGTCAAGCCAGCCGGCCCTTTACTTATGACACAGGCGCACGCTTGGCACTAATTTGTTGATGAACGTGCGGCTACTACGCACACAATTCACAAACACAGAAAATATTTTTTTTTTGGTTTGGACTGGAGTGTACTTTGGGGGTTACAGCACCCTTTAACGGTCAAGCCAGCCGGCCCTTTACTTATGACACAGGCGCACGCTTGGCACTACTTTGTTGATGCACGTGCGGCTACTGCGCACACAATTCACAAACACAGAAAAAAATTTTGGGGGGGGTTTGGACTGGAGTGTACTTTGGGGGTTACAGCACCCTTTAACGGTCAAGCCAGCCGGCCCTTTACTTATGACACAGGCGCACGCTTGGCACTACTTTGTTGATGCACGTGCGGCTACTGCGCACACAATTCACAAACACACAAAAAATATTATTTTTTTGGTTTGAACTGGAGTGTACTTTGGGGGTTACAGCACCCTTTAACGGTCAAGCCAGCCGGCCCTTTACTTATGACACAGGCACACGCTTGGCACTACTTTGTTGATGCTCGTGCGGCTACTGCGCACACAATTCACAAACACACAAAAAAAATAATTTTTTTGGTTTGAACTGGAGTGTACTTTGGGGGTTACAGCACCCTTTAACGGTCAAGCCAGCCGGCCCTTTACTTATGACACAGGCGCACGCTTGGCACTACTTTGTTGATGCACGTGCGGCTACTGCGCACACAATTCACAAACACAGAAAATATTTTTTTTTTTGGTTTGGACTGGAGTGTACTTTCGGGGGTTACAGCACCCTTTAACGGTCAAGCCAGCCGGTCCTTTACTTATGACACAGGCGCACGCTTGGCACTACTTTGTTGATGCACGTGCGGCTACTGCGCACACAATTCACAAACACAGAACATATATTATTTTTTTAGCACTTGGGGGGAGCACCCCTGATGGACAGAGCACCCCCTGGACAACACTACAGCACCCCTTTAGGACTGGGACACTGCACAGGACTTTGGAGTGGACACAGCCCCTATGGAGAAAATGGCGCCGACGCGGGTACCTTATATAGGATCCAAAACCCGCGAGACTCGGAAGGCGGGATGATGACGTTTTGCCTCGATTTCAGATCCGAGTCAGGCGGGAAAAGTCGAGCCTGACTCGGATCGGGGGGGCTCGGGGGGGTTCGGATTTCAGAAATCCGAACCCGCTCACCCCTAGTTTTTATGCCTGCTCTATTTACTTGCAGATGAATGCATTACATTGAAAGCAGTTTCCTCCTTTGTATTTTCTAAGTGTCACAGCGCGCCGGACTCCGGCACTCACTTACCGGGTCTGGCGGCGCTGGTCTGCGGAGGGGCAGCGGGTGGTGCGTCACCGGCGTTCCCCGCTGGCCTCTGCCTCTCCTTCCCCTGACGGATGCAGGCGGCCGTGGCTCCCTAGGGGCACGCGCGCCGACCTGATGAATATTTAACGGGCCATACACATGCCCTTAGCAACGTCACAGGAAGTGACTGGAACAGCCCTGCTTATTTAAGCAGGACTCTGGGAGCACTCTAGTGCCAGAGTATAGGCTCATTTACCATACTCCAACGTTCCTGTGATATTCCGTTACCTGTTTCTGACCTTGGCTTAGTTTGTGACTCTGATTTTGTCTGACCCCTGGTACTGCATCTGATATCTGGTTTTGACTTTGGCTATTCCCTGTGACCTGTTTACGCCTGCTCCCTGGTACCGTCTAAGTCTGTTTGGTGATGACCCGGCCTGTCGACTAAGCTATACGTCTTTTCCGCTTCATCCAGAGTTTACCAGCACCTGCATAAGGGAACCTATCCTGAGGGCCGCGACCTGTGTGTCGGACGCAGCCAAGTCCATACCTTCCTGCGAGGGTCCCTGGTGAATACCGCCAGCACATTAGAGTCCGCGCCCCAGGCATAGGTCTAGCCAACTCCCTAAATATGGGCCGCATCCATAATCCGTCTGAGACGTCTGACAATAAGTTTCATCTGTAATGTACAATCAACAGTGGATGTTCAGTACAGATGGAAATAAACGAAATGCATGCCCAAAATAACATTTGTAATGCTATGTTATATGTATTTTATATTAAATATCAACAACATTTTTTCACACTTACAGGAGTATATTTACTAAAGTGCGGGCTTTTAGAAGTGGAGATGTTGCTCATAGCAACCGATCAGATTCTAGCTATTATCTTCTAGAAGGTGCTAGGTAAATGTTAAGCAGAATCTGATTGCATGCTAGGGGCAACATCTCCACTTCTAAAAACCTGCACTTTAGTAAATATACCCCTTAGTATATGCAGTGGCCCCACTGATAGAAGAGTGGCTGTCATATGAGGCAACAGAACCAAAAGGAAATGAGTCAGCCAGTGTGTGTTCATCTCCCACATTTTCATTGCAGGAAAAGGGTATCAACATTTTTGTCATCTGACAGATGACTTGGCCTTACAGATCCATGACACCAAGGTGGAACTCAGACATGTGATAAGAAAAGGCATCTTCAACATGCAGCGATGGCAGTAGGGTATGCAACAAATGCTCCATGAAATTCATAGTGTAATACAGGAGTGAAGAGAAGAACAGTGTGCAGGATATGACTTCATGCAAGCAATAATGTGCATATTGCTGTGAGTCACTAGCACACAAATTCTGGTGACCACCCTGGAGCTAATGCTGGCAGCACTTGGCTGGACACCATTTTATTTATTTTATTAACAGTTTCTTACAGTGCCAGATTAAGGTCAACATGGGCCTGGAGCTGAAATTTATTAAAGGCCTATTGTCTGCCACTACAGGGGGTGTGACTAATGATGTGGGAGCGTGACCAGTGCTGTGTGAGTGTGGTCAGAACAGGGTGTCTAGTTTCTGCTATGGGGTTTGGCTAGTTTCATGGGGCATAATTAGCGCCTATCTTCAACTACTTTAATTTATTGGGGCAGATTCAATTAGCCATGGTGTTTACTGCGCAGGTAAAGCTCCGGATTTAATGGTCGGTACTATTCAATTATTATGCATTTTCTCTGCGCGGTAAACCTGTAGCTAACTTGTGTTGTTAACCCATAGTTTCCGCATTAGGTGTCTGGAATCTATGATTACCCATGCTTGCCGACTATCTGGCTGCCCCTTCCGGGAGGGAGCAGCCAGCTCGGCTTGAGTGAGGGGGCGTGGCCAGCAGACGGGGGCGGGGCCAGCCAGACTATAATAGTTTGCGGGCGGAGCGTCATTTTGGCCCCGCCCCCGCTACACACTGCCAATATTACAGGCAGTATCAAGCACGGGGCGGGGCCAAAATGACGCGTTTCTGCGTGAATCGCATCACAGGCCCCCCGCTGCCGGGGAGCTTCTTGTAATTGCGGTGGGGGAGTAGGAAGGGTCGGCAGCTGCCGGGAGACTTACCTGCCTTCCCTGGAGGTCGGGAGCGGCACACGATTTTCGGGAGGCTCCCGACCAAATCGGGAGGGTAGGCAAGTATGTGATTACCCCACTCGTTAAACCCCAGAGGGTGCATTTAACTCAGATTTTTCTGCATTAAGTGCACCCTGTGGGCTTAACGTGCAGGGTAGTGACCCTTCAAAGAATAGCAGGATGGAGTTTTAACTAAAGCTAATTGAATCTGCCCCATACTAAAGCTATAACAATTTTTTTTTGTTTTTTTGTGAACTAATATGTACTGTATAGTCTGCCTTTCCTTGAGTACTAGAATAGTTTAGACTACCAGAAATAAAAAAATCTTAAATTGTTCTCTATTTATTGCCATATTTCTATGTGTTTATCACACATCCCTAGCCAGTGCTGTAAATTAATAAATTAACTGCCTTCTTAGCTGTAGCCTTTTAAAAAAAAATATATATATATATAGCAGCAATAGCAATACTAGACCGGACAGCAAGGTTTAACATACTGTTGGCTTGGACTTTCAGGTTTACTTGTTAATGAAAAAATACAAATACAGTTTGTGCTCACACATGCACATCTGCAAAGCAGAAAGTTATCATTTACCGGCCTAGTTCAGTATTGTCATTGCAGTTATTTATTTTTAAAAAATGCTGATGATGTATGCTAGTAAAGGACTGATTCAGAGATGGACGGAATTGCACAGCTACACACAAGCGGCGGTATAATTCAGTCCATCTAAAATGCTAATTCAGAAGGAGGTGTCAGACACCTCTTTGCTGCATCTGCATGATCCCAGCGCTGCGACCGAGGTCACAGCCTGATATCACCAACGGAACAATCGCGACCATCTCTTGCGATTGTTGTCCCTTTGGTCAGACAGGTCTTAAACATTTCCCTAAGCTGGGTACACACTGACAGATATATTGGCCGATCAATTGATTGGCCAATATATCGGGAGCCTGTCGGCCAGTGTGTACCAACAATATGTCTGAAAGGCATAGGGCCTGATTCAGAGCTGCTCGTAAGCGGCCGCTCATTCGTTCCGAGCGATGTTTGCCAAACTGCGCATGCGTACGGATCGTAATACGCATGCGCGAACCAGTC